>JAKSZT010032888.1:41066-141656 GCA_026826555.1 Tolypeutes matacus
TATTGGGGAAGAAATATATAAATAAATACATATATGAGTTGGTAATGGTACTCTGGGTTTTAGCTTCCTAGGTTGCTCAAGCAAATACCATGCAAAGGGATGGCTTAAACAATACGACATTTTACCTCTTGGTTTTAAAGCTAAGATAGACTTCCAAATCAAGGCATCATTAAGATTATGCTTTCTCCCCATAGACTGTGGCATTCTAGGGCTGTCTGCCAGTGATCCTTTGTCCTTAAAAGGGACAAAATAGTTTCTATATTTTACCATGGCTTTACCCTTATTGAACCCCATGATCTACAGTCTGAGGAAAAAAAAATGCTTTGAATAAACTCTTCAAATTAATACAATGTGAAATCTTAATTGACACAACATTTTTTGAATTAGTGCTAAATGATAATGGACAGCACTTCAGGGAAGGGTTGAGGATATGGGCTTTAAAAACTTCATATTTCTATTAAAATAAATTCAGTGGTAATGATTTTTGTTTCTTTGCATAAGTTTGTTTTATTTAAATGATTTTAGATGCTAATATGTACTTTAGATTTATACCCAGTATAATATTATTATAGTTGTTTAAAAAAAGCAATATTTTGCTTTGATATAAAATTGAAGAGTATGCAAGATGTCTGGAATTTCAAAAAATTAAATTTCATTTGGCCAGCTCCTCTAAGATTGACCAGATAATTTTTCCCCTCTATGGGATGGGTAATAGTGTCCTTTGAAAAGAAAATTTTAATGAATAATTAGATAACCTTCTAACCAATATTCTCAGGACTTCTGTGGTGATAGAAAAATAAGTAATGTTAAGAGATTTTTAAATAAAAATCAGAGGACAGTGAGGTGTTAGAAAACATGCAGGTGTAAGAAAAGATCAGAAATTTCAGCACTAATAAATATGGTGAAGTGGTTATAATTATTTCTACAGTTTTACTTTAGAGACACTTTATAATTATGCTTATTTCAGAAATAAACATAGAACTTCAATAATTAAATTCTAACTTCCAAATTTCAAACTTCTCATTTGTAAAATGTAACTAATAATCCTTAGCTGTCAGTGTTATAGATAGTATTGAATAAAATATCTACTAATAATCTGATATATGCCAGATATTGAGTTGTAGCTTTTTTGATAAATTCTTCTAATAGTAGAAAAGAATCATTTGATCTAGAATATACTGGGTATTTGTTTGTTTGTATGTTTCCTCTTTTTCCATTTGTTCTTATTTTCCCCTGGTTGGGTTATATATAGTGGCGTTACCTGAGGGACAGTACTGAGGAGTGCCCATTATCTGAGGGAGAGATCAGTCTTTACATTGTTAAAGAATAGTAGGGGAGCAGACATAGCTAAAGTGGTTGAATGCCTGCTTCCCATGTACGAGGTCTGGATTCAATCCCTGGTAAACCCCCAAAAAAGAAAAAACACTGATACAGAATACTAAAAGAAACATCATTCTGTAGTTTTAAAACAATATTTTTATAGTTTAAACAACTCTTAAGCATTTTACTTAATATTTTATGTTATGTTAACTTTGAAGTCAAAAGGTTCAGACATGTATTTTCTGTACACACAATTTGTTCTTTATGAAGGAATTTTTAGGGGATACTGTGGTAGAATGAGATTGACCCTCAGACAAAAAGAAAAAGAAAGCATTTTCTTAATCTTAATCCAGTTCTGTGGTGTGAACTCAATGAAGATGAGACCTATTGAAGATGTTATTGTTAGGTAAGGTGAGGCACAAGGGAATAAGTTTGGAACTTAACAACATTACTAGAGGAATTATGAAGAGAAAGACGTGAAGGAGCAGAAGCTGGAAGTCAACAGAAACTGTAAGAGAAAGGAGAGGACATGGCCATGTGACAGGAAAGCTGAAGAACACCAAGGTTTCCAGTCCTCCAGAATACTATCCACTGAAGGAGAAAACAAAACTTCCAGCCTCTGAAACAGTGAGACATATAAGTCCAGTTTATTTTGCCAACCTATTGTGTGGTACTTATCATAACAAATGATGAACTAAGATGGACATTACACAAAATAAATATTTCTAAAATCTAAAGTCAAATCCCCAGCAATGTAACCATCTCATGTCCTGTCTTCAACCAATATAATTTGTTTGCTAAGATTCAAAGTCAAACATAAACACACAAAAAAATTCTAATTCCTTTTATCTAGTTACAAAAACTCTAAAGATAAACAACAGAAAAATTTTGAGGAAAACCTATTACAAAAAAGAGGCAAAATACCATCCTGCTGTACCTCAACAATCCAATATTTTAGATTTAAAATATTTTACATCACAATGAAATAATAGTAGAAGTATTTGCTCCATATTTCATTGTTTTGCATATAATTTGCTGAATATAATTGAATTTTTGCAATGTTTACAAAGATGTCTATAAGTTAATAATATGGAAAATTTAAGAACATTCAGCAAAAAAAAAACAATCCCCCCCCCCACAAAAAAAATAATGACATTTCATCTTTGTGTTCATATAGTCTGTGTTGCTTTCCTGAAAGCTTCCTTAACATCTTTGTTCCTCATGATATAGATGAGAAGGTTAAGAAATGGTTCAACACAGTATAGAACAAGGCAGCCCCTTTGTCACTTTCCAAGGAATAAGTGGAGCTTGGTTTTGAATATATGAAGAGCATGGATCCATAGAAGAGTGTTACTGAGATCAGGTGGGAAGCACAGGTAGAGAAGGACTTGCACCTTCTAGAGGCAGAGTGGATCCTCAGGATAGCCAGGAGGATGTTGAAATAGTATATCAGGATGGTAAGTAGACTGGAGAAGACTGTGAAGCCCACCATACGCAGAAGGACTTTTTCATAGACCTGGGTGTCTGTACAGGACATTTTTACCAATGATGGTACATCACGTAAGAAATGGTCAATGATATTTTTACCACAGAAACTCAGGCAGAAAGTGGTGGCAGTATGGGCAATGGCATTCAAGAAACCTCCCAAATATGAGCCAAAAAGCAAGGCCAGCACAGCAAGTACTGGACATTGTACCCAAATAGAGCAATGTGCTACAAATTGTCACATGGCAGTCATAGGCCATGACTGCTCAGAGATAGCACTCAGTGTAGGCTACAACACAGGAAAAGAAGAACTGGGCCTCACATCCAGCCAAGGACATACATTTATCTTCTGAAATGCAAATGCCCAGTATTTGGGGGATATACACAGATGTGTACCAGAAATCCAGGAAAGATAGACTACCAATGAAAAAATACATGGGTGTGTGCAGGTGGGAATCATTCCAGATTAAGAGAACCAGGATCATATTCCCTGACAAAGTTACCAAACAGAGCATCAGAAATATTACAAATACAAGCAGCTGCAACCTGGGGTCTGCTGAGAAGCCCCACAAAATGAGTTCAGTAAGGATGGTGTGATTTCCCACTTCCATGTCCACAGAGAGAAAACCTAATAAAGATAATGAGAAAACGATTTAATATTCAACTATTGTAAAAAGTAATCAAGATCATCAATTAAGTCAACAAATACTTAGAGGCTTGTGGATTTATATTCTTTACTACATAGTATTATAAAACTTCAGTCTGCATTTAAGGAAGATCACTGAAATAGTTGTCAGAATCTGGATTTAAAACTATGAATCTTTGAATATTAACTGTTAAAGAGGGGCTAACCATTTACTCTCATGAGGCACCTAAGTAAAATAAAGCACATAAAAGTTATCAATATCTCCTGACAGCTCACCTGTTTGAGTTAAGTAGACATTCATGAAAACATCATGCCAATGTTTGGCACGTACTGGGCACTCAAAAATCATGAGCATTTTTCACATATTATTGAGAACTTACTCCTAGCCAGGCATTTTGCAAATATCTATACAAATACCAAAACAGAGATACTACTCCTGCCATTATTAGTAAAAATCATATAATGCTCACTCTGTGCCAGTTACTATTTTAAGCCTCACACTTAAACCATTAATCCTCACAACAAACTTGTAGGGAAGGTATATTTATGACTCTTTTTGTTATAGTTGATGGAATGGAAGCATGGAGAGTTTAAGTAACATTTCCATGGTCACTGAACTAGTAAACACAGAGCTGTTGTTGGAACCCAGAATTTCCTTAATCAAGAGCCCATGCTCTCAAATTTTAAGCCATTTTTCTCTCTTTTAGGTAAATATTTTCCTCTCTTGTTTTCTTGGCAAAACAATGCTCTAGTCTTCTGACAGCCTGAATTTCTTTCCCTTTTAAAATAGCTTTAAAAAATTTATCTTAAGAATGCTTTTTTCCTGTTTTCCTTTAGTTGATGTGAGATATATAAGCATGGTTTGGACATTTTTTAATACCATGGATATTAAATATTAGGACAAAAACATGTTTTTGTGTTAAGGCATTTGGAAAACATGAATCCTTCAATGTCTTAGTCCTGATGCTCCAAAGCTCTCCACAGAAACAAACAAGGAGGCATCCATGTAAAATCTTTATCATTACCACGTTAGAGCTGATGGTCTCATTGGACACCTGACAAACTCTCAAGCTATAAGGGCAGTAGAGGAAAGCTGAAACTAAGAAATCTTTGTTCTTCATCAATGTTTAAAATATTTAACTTCAAGCTCAACCAGAGTCAATGTAACTAGAATGCAAACCAAAGTCCTCTAACTTGAAGTCTAGTGTTCTGGCCATTAGGAAGACATATGTCTGTGTCCTAATGATTCAAATATACCTGGAAATATTCAGTGATTATTCAACCTGATTGATAAAACTGGGTAATAGCAGTTTGGAGCCCTGAGGTTATTCTATTTCTCTAACTATTTCTATATAAGGGATCTCTACTCATGAGCATATAAAATAAGGATGATTTAACCCTTTACCGAAAGTTCCTTACAACCTTGCTTCGCCTTATTTTTACAACCTTCTGTCTCACTACTTGTTCTCATCCACTCAGGACTCCAACTAACTAAATTACTCACATGATTAATTTCACCATAATAATTTAATAGATTCAGACTTAAATATATAGCCATGTGTTACCAATAATTTGTATGCTAAAATCTTTTCCTGAAATCTCCAGACTGAAATCATGTTATCATGGTAGGAATTTATTATTATTGTATGCATAATATGCAAAACTTTTTATTATTTCACTGACAAAATGGTTACCTGGAACTTTCTCTACCACTTACATATCTGTGTTTGCACTTAGTGTTTGGATTTATATATTAGTGCTATATCTATTGATTAAAGAAGGAAAGTTATATCTGGAACTTATTAGGCCCATTTAAATTCAATTACTTTAGGAAAAACTGGAAATGTCTGACAGAGGCTATCACAGTGACTCTTTTTCTGCCTCTAAAGAGGATAAGAACTGATAAAAATTTTTTTTTTTCTGGGACACTGCTCAAAAAGATTTCCCAGAAGAAGAGATATTTAAAGGATACCTGAAGCATGAGAAGCATTGAACCAGATGTCAGCTCATTGTAAGGGTCAGGAAAGAGGGAGATCAGTCCCAATAGAAGAAATAGTATGTATCACAGTCCTCAGATGGGATAAAGCCTTGTGATGCAGGAACTAAGAGAGGTTAAAAAAAGATGGGGTGGATCTAGGTATCAGCAGATGATCCAGAGGAGTCACCAAATCACCAAGCTTATTGGCAACCAAAATAATGAGGAAGTCATGCAAGAAATCTGCACATTTAATGTTCAGGCCAGATAATGAATTGAAGGGGATCAAGGGTTCCCCCTTACCTGGAAACTCTCTTAAATCCTCAGTCCTTTCTCACCTGTTAACCAATCCTTTCATAAAGGCACTAAAATAACATTAAGAAGTTCTGGAAAGAACTGTGTCCTCATCCTGGTAGGTAGGAAACAAAAACTGTCATTCTCAAACTCTCTTCCAAATAGTAATTCATATTTACCCAGTATTTTAACTTCAAGGTGCTGATAAAGTCTTAAAGACAAGAGTCTTTCAAAGCAAGCATTTCTAATGAAAGCTTCCTACTGCTATTACACACAAGAAACTACAAAGTCTTTGAACAGGTACATAAATAATTTGATGAAAGATTTTAATGCTCCATTAAAAGACCCATTATTATACTCATCATTTAGACTTCTGTCTGCAATATAATTGTATCATAAATTCATCACATTATATATTAATACTAAGCTCTGTTTAAAGTAAAAAGAGGTAAACTAAACCACAACACAATGATCTGTTGGTATATTGAAAAAAATGAAAAAAAAATGGCTGTTTCTTTACAGGCCCTGATGTTGTGTGGAGACATTTTCCATCCCTTGAATCTTGAATGACCTTTTGGTTTGCTTTGGTCAATAGGTTGTACCAAAGTCTGTGATGCTTGAATTCCCGGTCAGCCTTGTCCCATAGGCTTTGATTGCTTTTTTTTTCAGTTTAGAATCCTGCTACCACCATGTAAACAAAACTGGAGTAGCTTTCAAAACATCTGGTGAGGATCTTTCCATCTTCCCAGTGGACAGTAAACTGGCCCTCAGACATGTTACTGGGGTCATTTTATATCATTTAGCCCCACCTGAGTGAACAACTGAGCACAGACACTTGAGCCAGCCCAGCTGAGAGCAGACAGGTCTGGCACAGGCAAAATGCAAAATTGAAATGGCACCTGATCAAATCCTGATTCGACTGCTTGGAAACTGTAATTCTGGGAGTATTTTAGCAACACCTCAACCTAAGAAACCAATTTCCAATGATTCCAATTTGTTAACATCTCTTTTAGAATTCATCATAAAGCATGAAGAGATAACCTCAGTCATGACAATATTGTGTGGGAGAAGAGATTAGCAATTTTTCATACATATATGTCTTTGGATACATGAGAAATTATCACTATCTTATTTGAAGTCAGAAACACAATGTAGAACTGAAGCCACCACATTCTTTTTACATGAAAATTCACCTTTTCATAGGTATTTCCCTAAAATTCAGTCATGTAAGTTTCTCTATATTGCCTAGCCCCTTTATTATTGGACTTACTTTATCATCAAATAATTAATGCCACTTAGCATTTTGGAATCATGGACCTCTTTCAGTACTTGATAAAAACAAAGATCATCCCAACAAAATGCACATCTGTATAAACACATAAAATTTTAGAGGGTTTACAGATTACCAGAAATCTGCCCGTGGAATATCTGGTTATGATACTCATATTTAAAATTCTATATCTATAATATGCTTCTCTTTTTTCCAGTGTTAATATTCTATAATTATAAGAGATGAATAATAAATATGTCAAACTTAGCATATTTAAAACAGAAATTCTACATATCACTTCCAAAAATTGAACTATATGCTTAGTCTGCAGATCGGTTAATAAAATCCCAACCCTCCAGTTTCTCAAGCCAACAATTTGGCATTATCCTACTCACTTTCCCTTCTACATTCTTTTCAACCTTCCAGGAAATCCTGATGTTTTTACCTTCATGACTTATCCTGAATCTGATCATTTGTCAGCACCTCCACTGCTACCACTTGTGTCCAAAAACCATTTTCATATTGCAGTAATATCCTAACTGGTCCTTACCTCTATCCCCCTACCGTATATACCCTGTAGTGCTTTAATTTAAAAAAGTCACTCCTGTACCCTGTAAGTCCTCCCATTTCACTCTGAATTCAAATTCCATAAATTGCCCTAAATTTCCGCTATAAGCTGGCCCTTTATTAATGAATATTTTAATTTCTTACATTTGCCAAATCATTTATTTTGTTCCAACCTTGCAGGCTTTCTCACTGTTTTTCAAAAATTTCAACCATGCCCCAATATCATAGGTATTGAGCTGTCTCTTCACTCTACCTGATCAATTTTCCCCCAGATAGTTGTGTGGCATGCCCACATCTACTTAAAGTCCCTTTAAGATGTCATTTTCTCAGGTCCATCTTTATTACCTATTTAAACTTTCATGCCAACATCCAACAATACATTCAATCCTTCTGACCCTGCTCAGACTCTACTCATTTCCCTCCATACCTTTTGTCTTCTTTTAACTCCTGTTTATTATGAAGATTTGTTATCTTCTTCTCTCACCCAAATGCAACATCCACACGAGCAGAACAATTTGATTATTTTTTTAAGTTGTATATCCAGCATTTTGAACAGTTCCTAGTAACTAATGGACATTCTATAAATATTTCTAAAATGAATAAATGGGTAGTTGCCTTTCATCCAAGAAGGATTCTATAAACAAATGGACTTTCACTGTTCCATACACCATAAGACTAGAAAGAAGATTTAATAAAAGAGAGGATTCATTCCCAAGACTTCAGAACCATCTGAATTTGAAATAAATTTGAAATAAACTTGAAATAAATTCATTAATATGTGAATGTGAAACTAATGGCTTCTCAAAAAATGAATTCTTCTTTCACTGGGAACCCTCAAAATTCTGTAGCAAAAGAAAATCATTATCAGGAAATGAAAATGTCATCCCCTGATAGCTTGGGCAGCACCACAAAGAGTCAAAAAACATGCCACATTTTTTGTCTTGTAGATTTCTCCACTATGAAGGTGAATATATGATGGCACCAGTGCAGCTAGCAGAGTAAATTTCCAATTGGAGATGAAGGGCAGATACATCACTAGATAGCATCCTATTTTCAAAAGAAGCATGTGAGTGTGTGAGTGTGCATGTGTGTATCTGTGTGCATGTGTTTGTGTTCTGTGTGTATGTGTGTGTGTTTTGGCATAGCAGTAATCATTTGAGAGCTAGGCTAGACACTGCAGTTCCATTCCTAATTTCAGCTGATGGCAAAGAGAAACCACAATATTTATTCCCAGGTACTTACCATTGATCAGAAAGGGAAATTCCTGGAAATGTCGCTTTTTTCCGCTCCTCTGATGTTTTGAGTGCCTTTTCTGGATGTAATATATGTATTTCCACAGGAGCCCCTTGGGACTCCTTCCATATCGCATTCCAGAAAAGTTACCTCAGTCTCCAAAGACTCAATTACAATTCATTTGCAGTGTAGGGATGATATATTATTAAGGATATGATGAAATACATAGTGTTATATTAAATTTTGATATGTCAGGATATAAATATTGAATGTGTCTGATTATAGAAATTTTCCAAATTGTACTAATTAGATTTTCTAGAATATATCATATGGTCTATACCTCTTTGTTCCTTGCTATATGCTCCTCACTCTGACCATATTATCCTTCCTTGTTTTGCCCTTCAGTAAACTCCTATCTATCCTTGGAAACCAGTAACAGGAATTTTTATGTTGGCACATTCTCATGTTCTATATTTAAACATGCTGCTACATTTAGGAAATATGGTGATTGCATTGAAATATTCTACTTTTAATTATAAATTTATTATATATAAAACTGAATAAACAAACATTCATAGGACCTTTCTCATTTTAAATCATTGCTTCACCCAGTAGAGACTGTCACTCTGAATCTTCCCTTAGGTTTAAAGCTTTCTGCAATTAATCTATCCATCTATTATCTATCTGTCTATCTATCTATCTATCTATCTATCTATCTATCTATCTATCTATCTATCTCTATCATCTATCTACCTATCATCTAACTACATCAATATTTACTATCTATCCATTATGTATTATCTATATCATTCATACAGCTGCTATACATTTGCTCATGATTCTTTAATTTTGAGGGACAGTTATGCAACTGGAAGCTCATAAGGACCCCAAATAAAAGTGTGTGTTCACTCATGCACCTAAGGAAATCTGTTATCTTTATATCATGACAAGCTGGAATATAAGAAAAAGAAAGAAAAGAAAGAAAACAAAACCTTGTTTCATTTTATAGTAGGTCATTTTCTAACAACTTCCTAACTCAGTTTCTCCCTAACAAATAGTGTATCACCTTTGGAATTGGGATTTCTCGGTTTGCCTTTTTCACTTCTCACCTATGAAAAAAAATGATTCAAAACAAGTAATTTAAAACATCTAATCCTAACAATGATTCTAAAACTAGTTGTATTATTCCCATTGTCAGTTTTAAAGAATAAAACATGATACCTACAGGCAACTTATGAATTGTCAAGTGGAAGCAACCAAAAATCAGCTTTTCTTTTAGCCATCTCAAAACGAGAGCACATTTATCGATATGCTGCAGAGAGCAGTTTTTCAAAAGCCACAGCCTTATTTCCACTACGTTTTTAAAGTACACTAAAATATATTAGTACACAGCTTAAAAAGACAAAATAAAACTGGTGTCACCACATATTCCAATGATTTACTGTTTTCTTGTTTTATTTATTGTTCAGTTCAAGCTGATTAAAATGACGTGATAATTTGTGTGTGTGTGTGTGTGTGTGTGTGTGTGTATATATATATATATATATATATATATATATATATATATAACTATATACATATAGCTATTCATTTAAGAAACCTTGGCTTACCAACATTTTCTTCAGGGTCTCCATCACATATTTATTTCTTAAGCTATAGATCAAAGGGTTCAACATTAGAATCACCACAGTACCACATGGGCATCACTTTATTCTTTTCTAGGGCATACCTTGTGCTTGTTCAGGAGTAATGAGGAGAATTGAACCATAGTACAAGGTGGCAGCTGTCACAAGAAAGCCACAAGTAGAAAAAGCCTTCAGTTAGCCTTGGGTGTATCAGTTATTCAAAATGAAAGCAATGATGAAGGGGCAGAGAGTAGGAATCAGTACTATGGGAGCGCTGACATAATTTGGGGAAAGTTTTTTTTTTTTTTAATAAATTTTTAAAATTTTTAAAAAGATACTTAGTTTACATAAATGTTACACCAAAAATATAGGGATTCCCGTATGCCCCACCTCCCACACCTCTCACAACCTCCCACATAAACATCCTTCATTAGTGAGGCACATCACCTGCAATGGATATATACATCCTGGGACTTTGCCATTAAGAATGGACCATATCTCACATTGTAGACCACACTCTCTCCCACACAGTTTTGCATGTTATATGATGATATAAAATGACATATATCTGTCGTTGGTATGTCACTCAAGACAATTCCCAAATCCCGAAAAAACCCCTGTGCTACAACTGCTTTTCCCTCTCCCTGCCCCCAGAGCCTCCAGTGCCCACTGGCTCCACATTAATGTTGTAATTTCTTCCATTGCTTGACTCACAAAATCTTCACCTCTAAAAAGGAAAGTAAGATATCTATGTTATAAGATAAATGGAGTATTAAGGAAAATATGGTTGAAATGTATAGATTGGCATCTTACATAAATTTATATTTAACGAAGGTAACTATTTTTATTCTTAGTCCAAGGAATAAGACCTTACATTTATAAAAGTTGAGCCTGGGGAGGCAAAATAAGGCCAAGTTTCTACTAGGAGGAAGTGTAAGCTCAATGGGGTTGTCATTCAGGATCTTGCTAAACCAGAGTTTCTTAACCAGGGATCCACAGGCCGTCAAGGGGCTCCATGAACTTGAATTGAAAAAAAATTAACTTATTATCTTTATTTTCTCTGACCTCTAACTGAAATTTAGCATTACCTTTACTTATGAATGTATGCAATAAATTACAGTGGTATTCATTTCATTTCACATTACAGTTGTTGCATAACTCAAAAAATCACTTATGCTCACCCATACTTAGAAATTACACTAGTTAAGTGTCATAAAACTATCTCCCACTACTTTCTGAGGGAGTCTGTGGTTTTCACTTGACTGGCAAAGTGGTCCATGGAACAAAAAAGGTGCTAGATTAGCAACATGCCAGTGGGCACTACTTTGGAACTTATGCTCCCCAGTGGGACAGAGTTGTACTCATTTGCAGTGTCCCTACACATGGCTCTTCTGTCCCTTCTATTTGATCCTATAGTTAGTACTAGACTTGATAAGTGTATGTCCAAGAGACTTAAATATTTGAGTTGTCCCTGTGCCAGCTGGGCCTTGAATCTCAACAGATTGCAACACCTACTCTCCAGTTTATTGGACTAACTCAGGACAACTAACAAGGAGATGATGATCGACAATGACCATCCCAAGGAACAGAGAGAGTCTGCAACTGCAAGCAAGATAGTCCTCTACATCTGTCCCATGGGATCTAAACCCCTTCTCAATTAGAGGTGGAGTGGACAACACCATCCCAGCATCTTAAAGATTGACTAATGATTGATGGACTGTAGTAGACTTATCGTTGTTCTACAATAGACTTATTGTTATTCTAGTAATAAAAAAGGGAAAGAAAGTCACTTAAGCAAGAAGCTGAAATCAAGGAAATCCAGAAGATAAGGGAGAGATTAGGAGAAATTGCCATTTGTCTTTTCAAGTGGCAGAAGAGCCAAAGATCATCAGCAGTCAGTTTTGGGGAAGAAAGCATCATCTTGATGATGGCTGGATTTGAAAGCAAATAAGTTCATCTTGTATAAGCCAATCTATTTCATGGTATGCATTTTGAGCAGCTTAGGAAACAAAAACAATCCCCAAGGGAAGAACAAACTATTTTGTTGACTGCTCTATCTCCTGCTTATTGAACATATTAGTTCCCCATAACTAATTGGTAGTCAGTAAAAATCTCTTAGATTAATAAATTGATAGTTGCCTTCATATTTTAAATCTATTTATCCCACAGCACTGTCCACTTCTAATCTAGCTCAAAATATTCAAAAAATAATCCGCATTTAAGTGGACTTAATTGGTTCTGTATGCCATAGACTAATAAGAATAAAGAGTAAATAAAGGACTCATTCCAAAGACTTCAAATCCATCTTGAATTTGAAATAAATTGCAGTTCATAAGGAAATGTGAAATAAAAGGCACAAAAATACCAGAGCCAATCAGACTAAAGCATCCCATATAAAATGGTTTCTCAAGATGTGTCTTCCCCTATATCAGCAGTAGTCCCTTCACTGGGAGCAATCAAAATTCCCCTATACTAGTTGTCCTATTTCATAAAAGTATTGGGTCCTTCTGGCACATGAAAATCAGCATTAGGGAGTAAAAATATCATCTCCTAATAGTCTGGACAGAACAGAGTAAAACCATTAGAGTAAAAAAACATGTCACATTATTTTGTCCCTTAGTTTTCTTCACTGTGGAAGTAAAATTTTGAGGGTCCCAGACTGAATTTCTAGTTCTAGATACACCATTGAATGGCACCCTAATTTAAATGAAAAGATATGAGTGTGTGAGTGTATGACTATGGTATGTGTGTGTTTGACACAGCAGTGATCCTTTGAGTGATCCTAATTTCAGTACAGGACATGGACAGAGCAAAATGCTCAGGTGGCCCTGGTCCCAAGCACTCATGCTTGCTCTGAAAAATGAGTCCCTGAAATTGCATTTTTTCCTCCCCTCTGACATTTGGCCTGCCTTTGCCAGACACAATATATGTATTTTCTCAACACCCTTTGGGAATCATTCCATGACAGCATGCAGAAATATTTACCTCAGTCTCAAAGCCTAAATTAAATTCCCCAGGACATCAGGATTTTGGTCTGATACCAAAATACAGGATACTAGAAGTCCAAAAATAGCATGTTCCCAGTGAAGAAATACATGGGTGTGTGTAGTTGAGAATCTGAATGGTTCAGAGGAATCAGGTTGCTGTTTCTCATACTCCGAGCACATGACTAATGAGGAAGATGAAAAAGAGTACGCTGTAACCAAAAGTCAGCTGTGATCCCTAAAAAGGATGAACTCTTTTACATGGTAAAATTTTCTGACATTGACTTTAGATTTCCACGATCCCTGTTTGTGAAAATATTAATTAGTAGGTGATGTCAATTATGACAAATGTGCCACATTAATGTAAAATATTATTAATAGGGGAAAAATGTCAGTATGAGAGAGTGTGGGGTATATGGGAATCCCTTATACTTTCAATGTAACTCCTATAATTTAAGACTTCTTTAAAAATAAAGTTTATAATATGAACAAAAATGAGTGCCATGAATTAAAATACTGGTATCTTGGTCTTCCCATCATTTGTGTATTTAGATCACTAAAATAAACCAATTGACACACATACATTGCTCATGGTGATCCATGTTTATGCTGAATTCAGTGGTATTCCTTTCTGCATAGGTGGGGAATCGGTTTTGTACTTCTTTCTTAAGATCCTAGTTACGATGCCATTACATAGTGTCTGTTACTTTCTGTTTTTAATTTAATTTTCTTTCTTTTGCTGAAAGGACAATGTATGTATCATCTTCTGATTGCACTTAGGGCAATTGGAACCATGTAAATGATATTAAATAAAGAGTTTGAAAGGATGTTCTGATTCTTTTCAGATATTTGAATACTTTCTTCTGTTCCATAGAATAACAGAGAAGCATTATCTTATTCTTATTGTATTTTAGAATACGTTTTGAATTTTACTCAACTATATTATTATTATTCCTTAAAGGCAATAACTATATTTTATTCAACTTTTTAATACCCAAAACTAAGCACAAAGTTTGGAATAAAGTGGAATATGAGAAATTGTTGTTTAAAATACTAGATCTACTTAGATATTTGGAATCACTGCTATCCAGTGATGTTCAAATAAACCCAGGATAGAACTGAAAATATTAATTGATGGGTAATTGATTTCATGTTATTGGTTGAATGTTCTACAAAATTAAGAGCTAGAAAAACACTGCCTCTATGCTCTTGATTGGATAAGTTATGGAACCCAGACTTTGAGACTCCTCTTCCCTTGAGAGTCAAAGCAGGAGAGTGAACTGTTGTTAGCAATGGAGAAAGCAATGCTTTTGGCTTAGCCTTAGGTTCATATCTTTAAAAAAGTCTCTTAAGTTAGAAAAAATTCTTACCTTGCCCATTTTGTCAGCCAATGGGACCTAATATTGAGCTAGAAAAATTGAGTATGATCATTTGAAACTGTTCTTACTTGATGAAAGAAAATTTAGCTCCACCAGAGTGATAAGAATCTAAATTATCATTTAAAAATTACCATAATTATGTTAAGGTAGAAGTTTTTCATAATGACTGAAAAAGTATTGGAAAGAGTAACATTTCATTTTCTGTTATAATTCAGAGCTGTCAGGAGCTAAGTTCGTGGATTTTTTATTTTTTAAGAAGGTTTAGATTACACAAATGTTACTTAAAAAATGTATGGGATTCCCATAGTCCCCACCCCCCACCCTCCCTCACTTTTCCACGTTAACAACATCATTCATTAGTGTGGTACATTTGTTACAATTAATGAACATATATTGAAGCATTGCTACTAACCATGGAATATAGTTTACATTCTGCCCCGTACAATTTTATAGGTTATGACAAAATGTATAATGGTCTGTATCTGTCATTGCAATGTCATGTAGGAAATTTTCAATGTCCCCAAATGCCACATGTTACACCTCTTCATCACTCTCCCTCCCCTCAGAACCTCTGTTGGCCACTAAGTCCATTTATGTTTTTGTTTTTTAGAATTTTTAAATAATTTATTGAAGTATGTCACTTATACATGAACATATGTAAACAATAAGTGTATAGCAATAGTTATGAACTTACAAAACAAACATACATAACATCATACAGTGTTCTCATACCTCACCCTACCACCAATACCTTGCGTTGTTGTTAATCATTTTTAACTAATGATTAAACAGCATCCTCAAAATATTATTACCACCCACAGTATTTTCCGCCAACACCCTATCATTATTATTTATATCATTTATACATGAACATACATAAACAATAAGTGTATAGTAAAAGTTGTTAACTTACAAAGCAAACATTCATAACATCATACAGAGGTCCCATGCATCAACCATCCGCCAACACTTTGTATTGTCGTGAGATATTTGTTACAAATTATGAAAGAATATTGTCAAAATCTTACTACTAATTATAGTCCCTATCTTACATTTGGTGTATTTTTACCCCAACCTACCCTATTATTATTTTTTAAATATATTTTTATGACAGAAGTTGTAAACTTACAAAAAATCATGCACATGTGCAGAATTCTCAAACATCACCCCATTATCAACACACCACACAGTGGTGGAACATTTATCACAGATTATGAGACAGTACCATCTGATTATTACCAAGTCCACAGCATATATTTGGAACACATTTTCCATAGGTCCCCATTATCAACACAGTACATCTTTGGCATAGATGCAAGAATATTACATTATTACTGTTAACCACAGTCCATAGGTCACTCCAGTTGTAATTTTCCCATGCTTCTCCATATTCCCACCACCCTGCCGTAGTGATGTACATCTGCTCTAGCTCACAAAGGACACTTGCATCTGTGCCATCAACCACATTTCTCATCCACCTCTGGGTTTTCTGTGCCATTCAGTCCCTAAATTATTCTCTAGCTTTCTGTCAATTGGCATTTACATTCCTAGATTACCATTTTCAGCCACTTCCCCATTTATAAACCAACTGTTACTCACTATAATGTGTCACCATCAACTCTGTACATTCCACACTTTTACAGTAAAGTTAATTAAAAGTTCTACATACATTAAATATCAGTAGTCCATCTCAGTCCTCCTCTTATCTCCTTTAAGAATCCACCACCTACCACCAGGTCTTGAGGATATTTTCCTATATTTTCTTCTAGAAGCTTTATGGTTCTTGCTTTTGATTTAATTTTTGTATAAGATGTGAGATAGGGGTCCTCTTTCCTTCTTTTGCTATGGATATCCAGCTTTCTCAGCATCATTTGTTAAATGGACTGTTCTGAATGAACCAGGTGGGTTTGACAGGCTAGTCAAAAATCACTTGACCATAGATGTGGACTAAGACACAGGAATCTCTACACCAGAAAAATAGCTATAGGACAAGCTGGAACAGTCCCGAAAAAGATCTTCTAGGGTTTAGGACAGCAGGTGCAGGCTGCACATCACCCAGAGGAAAGAGGGACAGAAGAGGGAAATCGTGACAACGGAACCATAAGTTGGAAGTAGCAGCTTCTGCTGCTGCCAGCACCCTCCCCCACACTCTTCATAATTCTTGGTCCTCTGGGCCTGCGACCACAGACAAACGGGGCTCCAGGGATCTACCACTCATGTAAAGGGGAGAGAGAGGGACACAGCCTTAGGATGACTCAGGTTCTGACCTGTAAATTTGGGCTGCGGAGCCCCACGGACCCTTCCACATGGTGGTTTGCCCTAGTTTGCCCTGGGAGCCTAGGAAGGACTGGAGAAATCCAACCCTCGCAACCTCCCTCTCTTCTAGCCTGGACTAATTGTTGAGGACTCCACGGGAGAGGGAAGAGAGAGCCTGGTACTGACCCTGCTTTTGACTCCCAGTTTTGGACTGCCCTGTTCAGAGAGCCCTTCCAGGCCGGGTGGGGTGGCACCATTGTTTGCCTTGGAGCCTGCAAGGGGCTAAAGACATACAACCCCCCCAATCTCTTCCTCTACTAACAGGGACTGATTGTTGAGGATTCAGAAGGGAGTGGAAATATTTCCTAGCTGGGAAAAGGGGGCACTATGAGAGAAGTCTGGAGAACTGTCAGAAAGTTTTAATTACAAGGCTCTTAGACCCCAGACAGGAAGTTCTATCACATTGATCTGGTGTGTGTCACAACAAATACATTCCAACCCGGCATTGAATTGAGAGCTGCCAACAAGTGCCATCTCCTGGCAGACCAAGGAAGTGCACGTAAGAAAATTAATAAGTAAGAGAGGCTTTTCCTGGCCTCTATAGCCTCCCTGCCCAAGGCCCTAGGAAATGACTCTACAACCAATTACTGGGTCCAGTGCCCAGTTTTGAGCAACCAGCAGAACAATCCTAACAACCAAGGTTGAGCAAAAATCAAAGAACTGTGTTAACTCACAGCCTTCTGCCACTAAAACCCCATAAAAGAGAAAGAGATAGAGCATCTATGTAAAATACAACCTAACCAGATGCCTAAGCACCAGCAAAAAATTTATAAGCCATACTAAGAAAATAGAAGACATGGCCCAAGAAAATGAATACAGCAAAGTCCCAGAAGAAATGCAGAATTTGAGAGAACTAATCAGTGAGATGAGCACAAATTTCCAAAATCAAATTAATGAGATGAAAGAGAATATAGTTAAAGAGATAAATGACATCAAGAAGTCATTGAGCGAATGCAAAGAAGAATTTGAAATCCTGAACAGAAAATTAACGGAGTTCATGGAGATGAAAGACACAATAGGTGAAGTCAAAAATACATTTGAGGCATACTACAGCAGACTCGAAATCATAGAAGAAAGAATAAGTGATACTGAAGACAGAGCAGCTAAAATTGAAGAGAGAAAAGAACAGAGAGAGAAAAGAATGGAAAAAATTGAGCAGGGGCTCAGAGAGTTGAATGATAGCACAAAACACAAGAACATACTTATCATGGGAGTTCCAGAAGGGGAAGAGAAAGGAAAAGGGGCAGAAAGAGTATTTGAGGAAATAATAGCTGAAAATTTCCCAACTGTCACAAAAGAAATGAACTTACATGTCCAAGAAGCACAACGTACCCCAATGAGAATAAATCCAAATAGACCTACGCCAAGACACATATTATTCAGAATGTCAAATGTAAAAGATAAGGAGAAAATTCTCAGCAAGAGAGAAGCAAACGATCACGTACAAAGGATGTCCAGTAAGACTTAGTGCAGATTTCTCTTCAGAAACCATGGAGGCAAGAAGACAGTGGTATGATACAATTAGGAAACTGAAAGAGTAAAACTGCCAGCCGAGAATTCTTTATCCAGCAAAACTGTCCTTCAAATATGAAGGTGAATATAAAGTATTCACAAACAAACAGAAACTAAGAGAGTTTGCAAAAAAGAATCCTCCTTTGCAGGAAATATTAAAGGAAGCCTTAGAACCTGAAAGATAAAGATAGGAGAGAGAGGCTTGGAGGAGAGTATAGAAGAAAGAAAAGCAGAAAGGATAACCAAAAGAGTAAAAAGCGAGACAAAAATAAGATGCCATATGAAAACCAAAGAATAAAATGGAGGAAATAAATAGTGCATTTTCAGTAATATCATTGAATGTGAATGGATTAAATTCCCCAATCAAAAGATACAGGCTGACAGAATGGATAAAAAAAACATGAGCCATCCGTATGCTGCTTAAAAGAAACTCACCTCAGACCCAAGGATACAAACTGGCTGAAAGTAAAAGGTTGGAAAAAGATACTCCACATGAATAGTAAAAAGAAAAGAGCAGGGGTAGCTATACTAATATCAGACAAAACAGAGTGCAAATGCAAAAAAGTGATAAGAGATGTGGAACGCCATTATATAGTAATAAAAGGGACGATCCTCCAGGAAGATATAACTGTAATAAATATCTACGCACCTAACCAGGGTGCCTCAAAATATATAGGACAAACTCTAGCAAAACTGAAGTGAGAAATAGACATTTCTACAATAATCGTTGGAGACTTCAACACCCCTCTCACATCATTAGATAAAACCAGTAGACAGAAGACCAACAAGGAAACAGAGAACTTGAACAATATGATAAACAAGTTAGACCTAACAGACATATACAGAACACTGCATCCAAACTCAGGGGGTTATACATTCTTCTCAAGTGCCCATGGATCTTTCTCCAGGATAAACCACATGTTAGGCCACAATACAGCTCTCAATAAATATAAAAAGATTGAAATTGTACAAAGCACCTTCTCAGATCATAATGGAATGAAACTAGAAAACAATAACAGACAGGAAAAAAGTAAATTTGCAAATGTGTGGAGACTGAACACTCCTAAATATAGGTGGGTCCAAGAAGTAATTGGACCCACACACTCCTAAATATTCGGTGGGTCCAAGAAGAAATTACAAGTGAAATCAGTAAATATATTGAGACAAATGAAAATGAGAACACAACATATCAAAACTTATGGGATACAGCAAAGGCAGTCTTGAGAGGTAAATTTATAGCCCTAAATGCCATATTAAAAAACAAGAAAGAGCTAAACTCAAAGATTTAACTGAACAACTTGAGAAACTAGAAAAAGAACAGCAAACCAATCCCAAAGCAAAGAGAAGGAAAGAAATAATAAAGATTAGAGCAGAAATAAATGAAAATGAGAACAGAAAAACAAGAGAGAAAATCAACAAAACCAAAAGCTGGTTCTTTGAGAAGATCAATAAATTTGACAAACCCCTCTCTAGACTAACAAATAAAAAAGAGAGAAGATGCAAATAAATACAATCAGAAATGAAAGGGGGGAAATTACAAATGACCTCACAGAAATAAAAAGAATCATAAGAGGATATTAGGAGAAACTATATGCCAACAAACTAGACAACCTGGATGAAATGGACAAATTTCTAGAAACTCATAACTAACCTACACTGACACAAAAAGAAATACAAGAACTTAACAAGCCAATCACAATTAAGGAGATTGAATCCGTCATCAAAAATCTCCTAGCAAAGAAAAGTCCAGGACCAGATGGCCTCATAGGGGAATTCTACCAAGCATTTCTAAAAGAATTAACACCAATCCTGTTTAAACTCTTCCAAAAAATTGAAGAGGACGGAAAATTACCCAACGCATTTTATGAAGCCAACATCATCCTAATACCAAAGCCAGATAAAGATTCCACAAGAAAAGAAAATTAGAGACCAATCTCTCTAATGAACATACATGCAAAAATTCTCAACAAAATACTTGCAAATCAAATCCAACAGCATATCAAAAGACTTATACATCATGACCAAATGGGATTTATTCCTGGTATGCAAGGCTGGTTCAACATAAGAAAATCAATCAATGTAATACAGCACATTAACAAATTGAAGGAAAAAAAACACATGATCATCTCAATAGATGCAGAAAGGCATTCGACGAAATCCAACATCCTTTTTTGATAAAAATACTTCAAAAGATAGGAATAAAAGGAAAATTCCTCAATATGATAAAAGGCATATATGAAAAACCCACAGCCAACATCATACCCAATGGGGAAAGGTTGAAAGCTTTCCCCCCTAAGATCAGGAACAAGACAAGGATGCTCACTGTCACCATTGTTATTCAACATTGTACTAGAAGTTCTAGCTAGGGCAATTAGACAAGACAAAAAAATTAAAGGTATCCAAATAGGAAAAGAGGAAGTAAAACTCTCACTGTTTGCAGATGACATGATCCTGTATTTAGAAAATCCTGAAGTATCCACATCAAAGCTATTTGAACTAATAAATGAGTTCAGCAAAGTGGCAGGATACAAGATCAACACGCAAAAATCAGTAATGATTTTGTACACCAGTACTGAACAATCTGAGGAAGAAATCAGGAGGAAAATTCCATTTTAATAGCAACAAAAAGACTCAAATACCTAGGAGTTAATTTAACCAAAGAAGTACAGGACCTATATGCAGAAAACTACAAAACAATGCTAAAAGAAATTTTAAAAGACCTAAACAAATGGAAAGACATTCTGTGTTCATGGATTGGAAGAATAAATATCATGATGATGTCAATCTTGCCCAAACTGATTTATAGATTCAATGCAATACCAATCAAAATCCCAACAGCTTACTTTACAGAATTAGAGAAGGCAATTACCAAATTCATCTGGAATGGTAAGTGCACCCGAATAGCTAAAAGTATTCTAAGAAAGAAGAACAATGTGGGAGGAATTTCACTGTCTGACCTTGAAATATATTACAAAGCTACAGTGGTCAAAGCAGCATGGTACTGACATAAAGATAGACATATTGATCAGTGGAATAGAATTGTGAATCCAGAAATATACCCTCACCTATACAGTCAACTGGTTTTTGAAAAACGTAACAAGCCAACACTAATGGGAAAAAACAGTCTCTTCAACAAATGATGTTGGGAGAACTGGATATCTATAACCAAAAGAATGAAAGAGGACCCCTATCTCACCTCCTATACAAGAATCAACTCAAAATGGATTAAAGATCTAAATATAAAAGCCAGGACCATAAAACTACTAGAAGAAAATGTAGGGAAACAACTCAAGACCTTGTAGTAGGTGGTGGTTTCTTGGACCTCACACCCAAAGCACATGCAACAGAAGAAAAAGTAGATAAATGGGACCTCCTCAAACTTAAACACTTTTGCACCTCACAGGACTTTGTCAGAAGGGTGAAAAGGCAGCCAACTCAATGGGAAAAAATATTTGGAAATCACGTATCTGATAAGGGTTTAATATCCAGGATATATAAAGAGATGTTACAACTCAACAATAAAAAGACAAATGACCCAATTAAAAAATGGGCCAAAGACTTGAATAGACATTTCTCCGAAGAAGAAATACAAGTGGCAAAAAACACATGAAGAAATGCTCAACATCACTCATGATTAGGGAAATGCAAATCAAAAGTACAATGAGATATCATTTCATACCTATCAGAATGGCCACTATTAAAAAGACAGAGAACTACAACTGTTGGAGAGGATGTGGAGAAATAGGAACACTTATTCACTGTTGGTGGGAATGCAGGATGGTACAACCACTATGGAGGAGTGTTTAACAATCCCTAAAGAAGTTGAATATAGACTTGCCATGTGACCCTGCAATACCACTACTGGGTATATACCCAGAAGAACTGAGAGCAGTGACACGAACAGACATCAGCACACCGATGTTCATAGCCACATTATTCACCATTGCCAAAAGTTGGAAACAACCCAGGTGTCCATCAACAGATGAATGGATAAACAAACTGTGGTCTATTCACACGATGGAATATTATGCAGCTGTAAGAAGAAATGAAGTCATAAAGCATATGGCAACATGGATGAACCTGGAGGACATTATGTTGAGTGAAGCAAGCCAGACACAAAAAGACAAATACTGTATCAATGCATTACTATGAACCAAATGTATTGTGTAATATATTGTTTGATTAAAAAATATATATATGTATCCATTACATTTAATTGAGAAACGTATATATTTATTCATCTGTGATTACTTTTTATTGTTTAATTGTTTATGTTTTCAATTATTAAATGTACAAAATAAAGTTGAAAAAATAAAAAATAATTTAAAAAATTTAAAAAATGAGAAAAGAAGGAAGCTCGATACAAGGAAGCTCGATAAGATTAAGTGCTGATTTCTCATCTGAAACCACGGAGGCAATAAGACAATGGTATGACATAGGCAAGGTACGGAAAGAAAAAAATTCCAGCCACGAATTCTCTATCCAGCAAAGCTGACATTCAAAAATGATGGAGAGTTCAAAATATTGATAGATAAATAGAAATTAATAGAATATGCTGGTAAGAAAATACACTTCAAGTAATACTAAAGGAAGTTCCACAGGTTGAAAGGAAAAAAAAACAGGAGAGAAAGATTTGGAGGAGAGCGTAAGAACAACTAAAAAGACAAAAAGAGAAATAAAAACAACATATGACATACATAAACCCAAAGAAAATATGGCTGATTTAAGAAATTCCTTGAGAGTAATAACACTGAATATTAATGGATTAAACTCACCAGTCAAGAGATGCGGATTGGCAGAATGGATAAGGAAATGTGATCCATCTAAATGTTGTCTTCAAGAAACCCACCTTATACCCAGGGATTCAAGGAGACTGAAAGTGAATGGCTGGAAAACAATTTTACAAGCAAACAACAATCAAAAATGGGAGAGAATAGCTATATTAATATCAGACAAAATAGACTTTAAATGCAAAATTATTGTAAGAAACAAAGATGGGTACCATATATTAGTAAAAGGGGTAATCATTCAAGAAGAGAGATCATAAACATTTATGCACCTAATCAGGAAATCTCAAAATATATGAGGTAAACACTGAAAAGACTAATTGGAGACATAAATGACTTTACATTATTAGTGGGGAACTTTAATACACCATTATCACCATTAGACAGAACTTCTCAACAGAGAATCAATAAAGAAACAAAGACTATGAATAATACATTAAAGGATCTGGTCCTAATAGATATATACAGAACACTACACCCAAATAAAGTAGGATATACATTATTCTCAAGTGCATGGATCTTACTTCAAGATAAAATACATGCTAGGCCAAAATCAACTCTCAATGCATACAGAATGATTGACATTATACAACGTAATTTCTCTGATAACATTGGAAAAAAATTGCAAATCACTAAGGGCCAGAGAATAAGATTAGACAGAAAGATATGGAAGTTAAACAACACATTCTTAAACAAACAGTGAGTCAAGGAGGAAATCTCAAAAGAAATCAGTAACTGCTTTGAAAAGAATGAAAATGACAATACAACATATCAAAACCAATGGGAGGTAGCCAAAGCTGTACTGAGAATGAAATTCAGAGCCATAAATGCATATATCAAAAAAGAAGAAAGAGCTAAAACTGAAGACCTAACTACACACCTGGAGGAATTAGAAAAAGAACAACAAACTAACCCCAAAGGAAGTAGAAAGAAGGAAATAACAAAGATTAGAGCAGAACTAAATGAAATAGAAAATAAGAAAGCACTAGAAAAAATAAACAAAACTAACAGCTGCTTCTTCAAGAAGATCAATAAAATTGACAAATCCATCACCAGACTAACAAAGAAAAAGAGAGAACAGATGCAAGTACATAAAATAAGGAATGAGCAAGAGGATATCACTACTGACCCCACAGAAATAAAGAGTATCATAAGAGGGTACTTTGAAAAATTATATGCCAAGAAGAATGATAATTTAGAGGAAATGTACAAGTTTCTAGAAACCCACAAACAGCCTACATTGATGAAAGAAGAAAGTGATGAACTTAACAGTCCAATTACAAGTAAAGAGATAAACTCACTCATCAAAACCTCCCAACTAAAAAGAGACCAGGATGAGTGGCTTCAGAAGTGAATTCTACCAAACATTCTGGAAAGAGCTAACACCAATCCTGCTTATGCTCTTCCAAAAAATAGAAGTAAAAAGAACATTGCCTAACTCATTCTATGATGTGAACATTACCCTAATATGAAAGACAAACAAAGATTCCACAAGAAAGGAAAATTACAATCTCTTTAAAGAACCTAGATGCTAAAATCTTCAATGAAACACTTCATAATTGCATTCAAAAACATAGCAAATTAATTCTACACCATGGCCAAGCGGGCTTCATCCTGGGTTTGCAAGGATGGTTCAACATAAGAAAATCAATCAATGTAATACTCCACATAAACAGATTGAAAGAAAAAAATCACATGATCATCTCTATAGATGCAAAAAAAGCATTTGAAAAAACACAGCACTCTTTTCTGATTAAAAACATTGCAAAACATAGGAATAGAAGGAAACTTTCTGAGTATGATAAAGGGTATATATGAAAAACTCACAGGTAACATCATCTTCAATGGTGAAATCCAAAAAGCTTTCCCTCTAAGATCAGGAAAAAGACACGTATGCCCACTATCACTGCACCTATTTAACATTGTCTTACAAGTGCTTGCTTGAGCACTGATGCAAGAAAAAGATATAAAAGGAACAATTGGAAAGGAACAATTAAATTTTTCTCTATTTGCAGACAACATGATCATATACATAGAAAGACCTAAGAAATCTACAACAAAACCTCTAGAACTTTTAAAGGAGTTCAGTAAAGTTGCAAACTGTAAGATCAATGCTCAAAAATCAGTAGAATTTCTGTACACCAATAACTAGCAATCTGAGGGGGAAATCAAGAAAAAAAATACCATTTACAATAGTAACTGAAAGTATCAAATAACTAGGAATAAATTTAACTAAAAAATGTATAAGTATTATATACAGAAAACAAAACAAAATAAAAAACCAACAACATTGTTAAAGGAAATCAAAGAAGACTTAAATAAATGGAAAAATATACCCTGTTCATGGATAGGAAGGCTAAACATCATCAAGATGTCTATCCTACCCAAACTAATCTACAGATTTAATTCAATCCCTATAAAAATTAACACTGTATTTTTCAATGAATTGGAAAAACTACAAAATTTACTTGGAAGTGTAAGAGGCCCTGAATCACCAAAGACATACTGAAAAAGAAAAATGAAGTTGGAGGTATCACACTACCTGAGTTTAAAACATACTACAAAGCTACAGTGGTCAAAACTGCATGGTATTGGCACAAGGATAGACATACTGACCAAGGGAACTGAATTGAGAGTTCCAGTATAGATCCTCACATATACAGTTTTCTGATATTCAACAAGGCCACCAATCCCCTCAGTTGGGAGAGAATGGCCTCTTCATCAAATGGTTCTTGGAGAACTGGATATCCATATCCAAAGGAATGAGAGAGGAACAACATCTCACACCTTATAGAAAAATCAACTCAAGATGGATGAAAGATCTAAATATAAGGGTCAAGACTGTAAAGACCTTGGAAGGTCATGTATGGAAGCATCTAAAGAACCTTGTAATAGGAAATGGTTTCATGAACTTCACACTTAAAGCACGAGAAGCAAAATAAAAATAGATAAATGGGATCTCCTCAAAATTAAAAACCTCTGCACCTCAAAGGATGTTATCAAGAAAGTAAAGAGGCAGCAGACACAATGGTAGAAAATATTTGGTAACCATATATCTGATAGGAGCCTAATATTCTGCATATATAAAGAAATCCTGCACCTCAAAAATAAAAAGACAAACAACCCATTTAAAAAATAGGCAAGTGACCTGAAATGACACTTCTCCAAGGAAGAAATTCAAATGGCTAAAAAGCACATGAAAAGGTGCTTGACATTATTAGCTATTAGGGAAATGCAAACAAAACTACAGTGAGATTCCATCTTACACCCATTAGAATGGTGGCTATTAAAAAAACAGCAGACTGTAAGTGTTGGAGAGGATGTGGAGGAATGGGAACCCTCATACACTGCTGGTGGAATTGTAGAATGGTCCAGCCACTATGGAGGACATTTGATGGTTCCTCAAAAAACTAACTATAGAACTTCCATATGATCCAATGATTCCACTGCTGGGTATATACCCTGAAGATTTGAAAGCAAAGACACAAACAGATATATGCACACCAATGTTCATAGCAGCTTTGTTCACTATTGTCAAAAGTTGGAATCAACCTAGGCACCCATCAACAGAAGAATGGATAAACAAAATGTGGTACATACATACAATGGAATATTTCCTAGCTGTAAGAAAGGATAAAGTGGTAACCCATGGGATAACATGGATGAATCTTGAAGATCTTATGTTGAGTGAAGCAAGCCAGGCACTGAAAGATGAACAGTATATGACCTCTCTGATTTGAACTGAGGAAAGGGAGCAGTCTCTGAGAACCATTGTCTGAAAGATAGGTTAACAAGGGAAAGAAAGAGAAGAGCAGGCTTTGAGCCATCACCCATATGGACAAAATCTATGGTAAAGGGATAGAGTATAGTTTTATATTGAAGGGATAGGGCAGGAGGATATTGATATTTTTGGTTTGGGTGGTGCAGGGTTGACAGGCGGGTAGATTGGAAACAGTGCATTAAAAGGCATAGGATACTGGGGGTAGGGTTGGGTGAGGGAACAGGTGAACATTGGGGATTAGTGGGTATGAGGTTGAAGGCACAGAACTTGGAATGCTCCTATGGCAATATGGCAAGGAAAGGTTACTGGTTTAGGGTGTTGGTTGGTGGGTCATTTGGGACATGGCATCTTTGAACAGACTTCTAGGGAGTGTGTGAGTGTTCACTCTGTCATAATGTGTTGTATCAGTGGGTGGAGACCCACATATTGAGAGGGAAGGAATTGGACTCCCATTTTTGGGAAGACCAATTTGTTCAGAAATAAACAGGCAGGATTCTCTCAAGAGCAAGTGCATTTCCTAATAGGGGAGGACAAACCAGTGTGTCAATACCTCTTGTTGCATGTAACTATGAATCCCCTGGGTGATGGTGTGGGAGGAATAGAATAGCTCAAACAGGGGGCATTTAGTGGTCAGTGGAAATGTTCTTCATACCATACAGTGATAGAAACAGGATATGGTAAACATCAAAATTTATAAAAGTGTGCAGTCTAAAATGTAAACCACAGTGTAAACCTTTGACCATGTTTAGTAGCTATGTTTCACTATTTGTTTATCAGTTATAACAATGGTACCATCCACATATAAACTATGGGTTGGAGGAAAGGGGGAGGATGTTGGGTATATGAGAGTCTCCTGTATTCTGTGTGTGACTTTGCTGTGATCTAAAACTTCTTTGAAAACAAAATGAAAAATAGTGAAACACTGGGGAATGAGAGGGGGAAGATGCCACGGAACAGACTGGACACAAGATATTGCAGCGATGAAAGACAAAAGGTCAAAAAAATTTTTTTTATATTTTTCATTTTTTAAATATCCCAATCTTTTAATTTAATTTAATTTTATTTTTAGTGTTTTAAAAAAATTTTATGTATTTTATCTCTTACATTTAAACTTATCATTATTTCATTTTCCTATTAATTGTATTCAGCTATTGTAAATGCTTCATCTTTGAAGAAGCTTTGGATTGCAGAAGGGTTACAACTGGGGCAGGGGAGGATCATTGGTGTGGGGTGTCAGGGATGGGGGATGCATGGGAGGAAGTTCACCTCACCATAAATATAAGGTATATAAAAAAGTTTAAATGTTCATGGGGCATTGTCACAGTTTTTGGAGAATCACTCAATAAATGAGAGAATAGTGAATTCCTATCCTGGAGAGCTCTTCCTCATTCTCTAAAGGAGCAGCAATAGTCCCCCAAGTGCAGGGCCAGTGACTGGCGAAGGAGGATGATCCTCTGATGGGCCCTAGATATTGATGACTAGCCTTATGAGTCTTTGCTCTTGAAATGGAAACAGCCTATTGCTATAGGGTGCCTAAGGGTTGTTTCCTGAGAACCTCCTTATTGCTTAAATGTGACCTCTTTCTAAGCCAAACTCAGCATATGAATGTATTACCTTCCTCCCAGTGTGGGACATGACTCCCAGGGATGAGTCTCCCTGGCACTGAGGGAGTGCTACCAAGCGCCAACTTGCAACGTGACTGGAAATAGACCTTGAATAAAAGAGGGAAAAAGGTAAAGACAAATTAATTTATATGGCTAAGAGGCTTCAAAATGAGTCAGGATTTCATCCCAGAGGTAAAGTTTACACATATCTCAGTAGGATCTCATAGATCCCAAAGTGGATATCATCCCAAGTAGTCAGGCTCCTGAGGGCTCTGGAGACACCCAGGTCCTATGTCAGGGAGGGTAGCTCTGGAGTATGGTGTCTTGCCAGTGGGCACTACTTTGCAGTTTGTGCTCCTGAGAGTGACAAAGTTGGACTCAACTATGTCTTCCCTGCATATGGTTCATTTGTCCCTTCTATTCAAACCTATACTTGGTGCTGGAGTTTGTATGTGTATGTCCAGAGACTTGAGTCTTTGGGCAGTCCATGTGCCTGCTGAGCCTGGTGCATCAGTAGAACAGCAACGCCTACTCTACAGCTCATTGGACTCACCCAGGACAACTGGAAGGGATATGATGATGGACAATGGATGTCCCAGGGAATGGAGAGAGTCTACAGCTGCAGGCAGGATAATTCCATCCATCTTCCCCATGGGGTATAAGACCCCTCTCATTTGGAGGTGGAGTGGACATCACCATCCCAGACTACTTGAGATGGCCAGAAGAGCTATGGACTAGAGTGGACTTACTGGTATTCTACTATAGACATATTGTGATTAAAGCAATGGAAGAAATTACAACATTGATATGGAGCCAGTGGCCACTGGAGGCTCTGGGTGCAGGAAGAGGGAAAAGCAGTTGTAATACAGGGGCTTTTTCAGGACTTGGTAATTGTCCTGAGTGACATTGTAATGATAGATATAGGGCATTTTGTATCATCATATAACAAGCAGAACTGTGTGGGACAGAGTGTGGTCTACAATGTGAATTTTGGACCATGCTTAATGGCAAAGCCCCAAGTTTTATTTATCTTTTGTAATTAATGTGTCACACTAATGAAGGATATTTTTGTGGGAGGTTTTGGGAGGTGTGGGAGGTGGGGCATATGGGGAATCCCCATATTTTTTGTGTAACATTTATATAATCTAAATATCTTTTAAAAATATATAGTAAAAACAATTTCACTATATTTACCAATTCAGTGTTATTTTTCCATAAGTTTGAGACTCAAACTAAATTAGCAGAAGCACTACTAAACCTCAATTAATTAACCATATTTGCATAAACCATATCATATTGGTATAATAAAATATATTCCCAATGAAATATAGAATAAACTATATTTATTCTTTTGATACTGGACTTAAATTTAAAAGCCCTTATATTTTGAATGAAGGAGTTTACTTCCTTCTCATAATGATTTTATAATGCTGTAATTTCATTTTCTTTATGAGAGTCACATTTATTGGTCTGTGCTTTCAACAACTGTTGGAGTATAGATTTGGATTAATACTAATGTTTTGATATTAAAATCAGACTTTAAAATATCTTTGATTAATAAAGCATGGTATTTTTTTTTCTTTGACATTCACAATCATTTTATAACAAAATCCAGATAGGTTTTTCTTTTTATGAAGAATATAACAAGTTCAGAGATAAAATGATTGGCAAACAAAATTACACAATATGATATAATTAAAAATATGACCCAGTTTGCAACTTTTTGACATTCCATAACTTTTCCCCAAAACATTCGCATAAATTTTTCTCTGAATTTTGCAGTGTCAGGTTCTTTATTGTTTTTCGCATAGGCATATATTGGACAAATATAGAAAATAGAAATCCAATTATCAGTTCAAAACACTAAGAAGAAATTGACTTGCAAAATATAGTCAAGGGCAATGTCATCAAGGTAAATCTGCCTTACAATCCTCTTTTTTGGTTTTCACTATTGCTCTATTCTCTGGTTCATTTAATTATATGGTTTTAATTTAAAATATCTACTTAAAGAAGTATATTTCTATTATAAAATGTCAACAATTTACTCTCATATATTCTTAAGAATAAACAGTAAGTAAACTATAGAAATTAGTCAAACCAATTGCATTGACCTCTTGCAGAGATCTTTTCTCTTCTAGTTATTAAATATGTAAGTATCATTATGTTAATCTTTTCTTTTATTTTTCTACCTCATTCTGATATGACTTTGAGGCAGAATATACTCCACTAGGAACCACTCTTAAATCTTTACATTTTCTTCTAAATCATTAAACAGAAGCATTGTATGCCTTATGTTTGCATATTTAAAAAATTTGGAGTTTGTAAGGAACAAAATCTTGGTCCCTTTAGTAGTAATTTGTATATTCCATTAGAATTGGGAAATGCTTTTAAATTAAAAAATTTTTTTTTTTATTTTGCAAATTCTGGAATTAAGAATTGTGTTCTATTTAATAAAATATTTTAGAAGTTTTTATTTAAATGATTATATGCATTAATTTCTACTAATGTCCTAGATTAAACATAATGTCATGAAAGATTTATGGTTATCATAATGAGAATAACAGAAGAAACACTTTTATTAAAAATCAGATCTTCTGGGAAGCGGCTGTGGCTCAATCAGTTGGGCTCCCGTTTACCATATGGGAGGCCCCAGGTTTGGCTCCCGGGGCCTTCTGGTGAAGGCAAGCCCGCCCGCGTGGCGGGGTTAGCTGACCCAGCGAGCACAAGCAGCAAGGGGGGGATTAATGAATGAATAAATAAAATCTTTAAAAAAAAAAAATCAGATCTTCATTTTCTAAAGCATTGTATCATGTCAACTAAACATAGTTTCATAATATGTATGTTATCATCAATATTTGCCCTAAACCCTTCTGACATTGACTTATGAAATATATCTTTTAGGTGACTGTTAGGCATTCTTACATTTTTACTGCATTTGACCTGGAAAATAAAAATGTCACACTCTATTTTCATGGGACTCTCTCAAAACAAACACATAGATACACTTTGTTTTGTATTATTTTAATTTTGATACATTTTTATTTGGTTGGGAAACTTGTTCATACTGATTTCTATATCATTGCATTCAGGTAATTGACCACTCATGTATTTCTTCCTAAATTACCTCTCACTTTCCAACCTTTACTACACATCCACAGTGATGTCCAAACTAATGACTGACCTACTGGCATAGAAGAAGGTCATTTCCTGTAATAACTGCGTGGCAGTCGGGTGTGAAACTGCACACAATAATAAACTTCTGAAAACCATTTGTGGGGGAACTTAACGAGTCAACCTATAAAAGAATGCTTATAGACATTATGAACATCATGCAGGAAACTTTATATATGATAGAATAAATTGTAGATTAGTAGTGAAATAATGATTGGTCATTTATTGTTGCTAGAAAAATAGAATTTCCTGTAAAAAATTGTTATAATTAATTATGATGTATCATACCAGACCTTACTGCACCATTACACAATATGTATTTTATATGCCTTGTAACTTTTTAAAAACTTAAAATTCTGAATTCATGAACACATTTCAACCAATGGGAATTATATAAAACTTATAATCTGCATTTGGGAATACAACTACATTTAACAAAAAATCTATACATATTCAAAAAAAATGGAAAAGTTAAATGCAAAAATATCAAAACTCATCCAATATTTAAGGAAATTTTAATGTTTCTTTAACACTTAAAGGAAAATTAAAGTTTTTAAAAAATTTTAAACACCAAGTCCAATTTTACTGCAGTAAACAATTATTCTAAACATTGAAGAAAGAGATAATACTAATCCTAGACCAACTCCTTCATAAAAAATAAAGAAGACATATTCTTCAATTCATTTAATGAAAGCAGTATAAACATAAAATCAAAACCAAAGAAAAAGGGAATTATGGCCCTATCTCAGTCATAAATATAAATGAGAATGCTAAACACAATGTTAGGAAAATGATTTTAGCAAATCATGACAGACACTTACTTCATGACCAGTATATGCCAAGAATATATGCTTCTCTATTAGATATTCACATATTTAAGGAGAGAAGCTATGTCATCTCAAAAATAGTAAATAAAAAATATAATGGAAATTCTTAACAGAGGAAGATTTAAAGAAAACTTCATCTGTTACAGGTATGTGAAAGAAAAATGAAAGAAAAATTAGAGTGAAAATCATGTTCAACCTCCAGACGATGGAAATAAATCCAACAAACTCATAGGCCTTCCACCTTGGTGAAATTTCTAGGTGCCCAATATTGTGGGGCAAGTTGAGATATCCTTCTAAGTGAAGGATAATCTGTTGTATCTGGCCAATCCTACAACCATAAAAGAGGCACTACAGCTACTTGTTCTCTTTGGATTTTAGAGGCAAAGTATTCCTCATTTGGGTGTCCTATTCCAGCCCATTTACCAAGTGACCTGAAATTCTACTTACTTTTAGTGGGGACCAAAACAACAGGCTTCTTAAATAAATAGCAAAGTTTAACACTTGCCCATCCAGCTCTACATATCTCCAATGATATTCTACTTCTTGAATTAGATAATCATTCCAGGAAGTAATCACCAGAAGACCCACATCAAAATTAGACTTTTAGTTGATCCACTATTATTTTTCTTGACTCATTTTAAATATACCTCATCATTTATGTGCTTCCCCTTAAGGTTCTAAGTTCCTTAATTTTTCAAACAGTATACACATGGAATTTTGTGGAGGGAAAAACTGCTGTTGACATGTTCATCACTACATCTAATTTCTGCAGTTATACTCCTGACCTGAACACTTGGCTTTCTGTTACACAAGGGATAATGATACATTAAATGTATGATATTCATTTTTTTTTGATGGAGGCCATGGTTAAAAGGAAGGAGTACCATAGAATATCAGGTCAGTTCTATTCATATTTGCAAACTTGGTGAACTTTCATCCATTTTCTAACCCTTAGTTATAGTCTTCATATAAGTGTTGTGAGAGTGGATGACACTAGATGATATTGAAAGTATCATCCAGATCACACAGCTTGAAGTTTACTGCATAAATGAAGGAAACACCTCATGGACCAAAAGTGATCTTGGCCTATATCCCAGTTTTCAGTCAGTCTTACTAGTTTCTTTGTCTAGTGTTCTTTATTTCTCCCTAATAAAAGGGACTCCCTGAGTGTAAGGGAAACAGTTTTGCATAGTTTGAATGGTGAAAAAAAACTTCAAAAGATACTATTTGTATGGTGGACAGTGAGGATTAACAAATTACATCCAGAAATTCCATCTCTTCACCTCTGTGCCTTCTAAGTTCAGGGCTTTTCACAGAGTGGGAAATTTCCCATGCTGCACATTTACAAAGAGAATTAATTGCATAGTCATGAATTATTTTTAAAATGAAGTCATAAATGCAGTCATGGAAGTACATTTACAGGATTGAAAGGTGATCGCCATCCAACTTGAAACTTCAAATTACTGGAATGCACCACTGTTAGGGTACAAATGATTTATAATAGTATTCAAATATTCATAACTTCCATAATTATGCTGTGAATAGTATATTTACATTGAATTGCCTTATTTTAAAGGCATAGTTTTTTTCAATGTAAGGTCTTAAAATGTACAATAACATTTGCAATGGTTTCTGGCACTGCATTTTTGTTGTTGTTGTAATAATGGAATCCTCAAAAAAAAAAAAAAAATGGAAGTGCTAGGACCACTCTCAATCCATGAGAGGTGTCTCAATCACATGTTTCTTGAAACAGAACACAACTTCCAAACCATATAGTACTTAAAATTTGCCCTGATAAAAGAGCAATAATATCAACTATGTGTGGAGTCATGAAGAATAAAATAAGTACTAGAATGTCAGAGCTGAAAAGAAAGAGATCTTCTGATATGAACCTTTGTGCACAGGCTCAGAGAATTAAAGTAACAGAGAATGGCTGACAGATCTTCCTTCTGTGATGTTTTCAACTGTAAATAACAGCATACCACCCTTCTGTCCCAGATGAATATGTTGACATTCACAATTCTATGAAAAGAATGTGTTTGACCAAACGGATCTAACAACAGAGGCATCATTTCACTTCAAAGAGTTTATCTCGGCACCACACTTTCCTCACGGTGTTCTTCATGTCTGTGTTTCTCAGTGTGTAAATGAGGGGGTTGAACTTGGGGGCAACCATGGTGTAAAATAGGGCAAATACCTTGTCTTCACTGACAAAATCAGCCATGGGGGCATAGGTGAAGATGAGGGACAAGAAGAACCTGAGCAACACAATGATGTGTGAGCCGCAAGTGGAGAGTGCTTTGCGGTGGCCATCAGATGAGCGGGTCCTCAGGGTGGACAGGATAATGATGTAGGAAATTACCAAGGCAGAAAAAGTAAAAATGGACATCACTCTTGTGGTGGTAATAATTGCAAAACCCAACAAACTGATGTCAGTGCAGGCCAGCTTTAGCAGGGGGAATACTTCATAGAAATAATGATCTATTTGATTGGGGCCAAAGAAGTGGGCATAAAACAGTTGGGAAATGCAGCTGTTGTAGGAGATGGTCTTCTGCTGGGACAGTAAGTCCTTGATCAGGTTTGGAGCTACAGGTTGAGGTGAAGCAGATGTCCATGAAGGACAGGTAGCGGAGGAAAAAGTACATGGACTGCTCACTGAGGCGGCTGCCCCTGATGGTGAGCAGAATGAGCAGGTTTCCCAAGATAACTGCAAGATAGCAAAGTAAGAACAGCATAAAACAGGAAGCTTTCACATCTTCACCACTAAAAAGGTCCAGGAGGATAAATCTGTGATGTTTTCATGCCTCATGGCTGCTGTGGAATCAATAATTTAGAGGAGGAGGTTAATATACATGAAACACTAGAACTTTGAAGTTGTTGATTTATTTTCAAAGTCATTCAGGCATTCAATACATATATATTGTTTGCTTTAAATAAAATTGTATTGAAGTATATCATTTATACAGAACATACATAAACAATAAGTATGTAGTAAAAGTTGTGAACTTACAAAGCAAACATGAATTCCATCATACAGGGCTTCCATACATCACCCCATCATCAACACCTTGCATTATTGTAAAACATTTGTTACAAACTATGAAAGAGCGCCATCAAAATGTTACTGCTAACTATAGCCTATATCTTAAATTTGGTATATTTTCCCCCCACCCACCTGATTATGAACACCCTGTACTGGTATTCTACAATTGTTTTAGTTCCTGAGAGACCATTTGCATATTTGTCCTGTTAACCACAGTTATGAGGAGTTCTTTTTATCATATAATAAAGTTTATTTTAAAATAAATTGTAGATTACAGAAAAGTTACATAAAAAGTATAAGGGATTCCCTATATCCAACCCCCTCTGCCTCTCACATATCTCCCTATTAATAACTTGATACATTAGTGTTGTACATTTGCTAAAATTGATGAACAAACATTGAATCATTGCTACTATCCAAGGCCTATAGTTTACATTATGGTTTACCCTTTGCACTGTACAATTTTGTAGGTTTTAACAAATGTATAATGGCCTATAACTGTCAGTGCAATATCATGCAAAACAATTCCAATGTCCTAAAAAAAGCCCTATGACCCACCTATTCTTCCCTCTTCCACCCCTCAGAACTTCTGGTAACCACTATATTTATCTTTATCACTATCTTTTATTGATTCTTTATTATGACTTAGTCACTCTACTTGGTGCTAGGGGTACAACAATGAAAAAATACAATCTCCACTAACACATTGAGTATAGTTCATTAAAGTGAATGTATAATAAAAATAATAAAGCAAATAATTAATTGCAATTGTAAAAAATGCCAAAGTCTCACACTAACCATGAAAAACAATGTGGGGAGCTGATGAGCCTCAAGCAGTTAGGTGCCCACCTCCTTCTTGGGAAGTCCCGGGTTGGGTTCGTGGTGCATCCTAAAGAAGAGCTGACACAATGAGCTGATGCAAGAAATTGACACAATGAGCAGACAAAATATGCAGGGTGTGGATGTGGCTCAAGAGGTTGGGCACCCGGCCCCTACATGGGAGGTCCAGGGTTAGGTTCCTGGTGTCTCCTAAAGAAGATAAGTGGACACAACAAATAGACACAATGAGTGGACACAATGAGCAGAGACAGCAAGCAGACAGCTGGCAGACAACAATCAGACATGAAGGAAGCATCTCAGGTGGGTGGGGAATAAAGTTCTTAAAGAAAAAGGAAAAGTGAGCACTTAGATGAAATATTCTCTTTTAGGTCAATTTTGAGAGGTAAACAGTATTATAACTTAAGAGTGTTCGTATATTTCTGGCCTATATAAGAAAACAATGATTATCTATTCTTCAAGGGCAGAAAAGGCACTTTGTATTCGCAGTACTTTCTAGTGAGTATCACTGTGCTAAATCTTGAAAATTCAGTAATGTCATTAGACTTCAGTAAGCTCATTATTTTAAGTATTGGGCCCCTGGTTGAAAATTTCAGAAAGAATCTTCAGAATGTTTTTACAACATTAAAAATAATTTAGGGAGAAAAAGAACAAAAAGCAGATCTTTGGGAAAAGAGTTTCCTCCATTGTATGGACTTCCAGTACTCTTATGTCTTCCTGGAATTTACTTTATTTCCCAGTTCACTTTCCATTCTAAGACAGGAGATCTTATCATTTGCATCCTATGGTCAGCTTTCTAGCACATCCTTTCAGGACAGCACTTTTGGAGGGACAAATTGCATCTAGAGATAATTCTTCCTTTCTGTTTTACCACCTTTTATCTCTGAACAGAACCACTGTCTTTCCTTACCAGGGTCAATAAATACTTGTGGGGCCATGTCCTGGAATGTTCTTGTGAAAAAGGAAGATTTTCTTTGGTGCAAATTACTATGCTACATCTCTTACTACTTTTCTGCAATTAGTAGTTACCTGATCTAAAATGTGTGACAAAACTGCTAATCTCAAGGCTGTTTTATAAAAAAACAAACCCTCCCAAAAAACCCTAAACACTGATTAAAATTAATCACATATTCATGAAAATTTACAACAGCAATTGAACAATGCCCTTTACATTGCATGGGTTTCTATGTAGTTGTTTTAGAAAAAGCACATTTGATATACATATAGACTATGAATATGATTTTAGGGAGTACATGCATTTGTTATTTGAATTTCATCCATGGAATCCAAATTAATATACTGTAGTCTAACATCTTGCAAAATCTCTGGAAGTTTTACTGCCACATAATCAAAAGTTCCATTGCAATGGTTCTGAATGTGGTGTAATTTTTTAAAAATCAAAAATTCTTTTCAACTGTGAGTCATTTGCCCTATGCTTGAAAATGGTAACTCCTCCTTGAATTTTACTAAAAGATATAAAAGACCGAAGTAAGTAAGTATATATACCATATATTTAGGAATAATCAATATAGTAAAGATATCAGTTTTCCCAAAATGATCCATATATTGAATAATTTAAAATCAAATAACTGAGAAAAAATTCATGAAATTTTAAAAGCTGATTCCAAAATTCAGAAATAGTTAGTATCCAAAATAAGTTAACTTTCTAAACACAGCAAAGAAGTATACATACCCTTGCAAATATTGAATTATGTTATAAAATTATGGCATTTAAAGTATTGTGGGAATAAGCAGATTGATAGACCTGAAGGCAGTCAGTAAACATACCCTTAAATATATTGGGATTTTATGTTTAAGTTGACATTTTGAATCATATGAAATAACAGATTTTTCAGATATTAGGACTTTCTATGTCCATCTGAAGAAGAAGAAAATAAGAAATTCTGTCTCGCCAGTGATAAATATATTCCAGATGGTTGAAAGATACAAATGTATCAGACAAAAGAGGAAAACATATTGGAGGAGCAATTAGCAGAATGTATTTATAGGTTAGGCTAGAGAAAAAGATTTAAAACACATAAAGCAAATTCATAAGGAAAAATATAATACATTTTAAAATTCTGTGTGACAAAATTCTATATGAATAAAAATATTTTAAAAAACAGCAGAACATGAGTAACTGTGTGTAACTCCTACAAATCAATAATATAAATATAAGTAACCCAATTTTGCTAAAGAGTAAAATATTGTAATTGGCAATATACAGATAGAAATTGCAATTGTTCAATAAGTATATATAAAAATACTCAACCTCATTAGGATAAAGGCAATGCAAATTAAACAATGAGATATTTTTATCATACATCATTTTCACGAAAATGGAATGGAAAAGACTGTTCATATAAAAGTTTGATGATGTTTCATGAAATCAGCATGTTGTCTCTTGAAACTGCCTTATATTCATTGTTACCTTGTTCAAATTCGGAAAATGGAAATGTTCTAAATATCTAATGATAATAGAATGTAAATAATGTGTGATAGGTTCTTATGGAAAATAAGTCAGAAATTTAAATTTTGGTGCAATCTGGTACATCTAATATGAATAAAACACTAAGCTATATTATTGAGTAAAAAACATTAGGCACACAATGATAATCAAAATATGATAACCTATATGTTAAGAAGTTACTCCAAAAAAATGTCATTTAGATTATATGAATACCTGTGTACTCTTTAATGAATGTGTAAAGATGTAGAAGGAAATATTTCCCTTTGGGGAACAAAGGGAATGAAGGCCAAAGTGGATTTTAGTGTTATACAATATTCTATTTTCTTTTTAAAAGATATCATATTTCAATATTATTTCCATAAAGTTAATTAAAAACTCATTAAGTTTTAATATGATGTAAGAATAATACATTACATAATGAATGAAATAATAGAAAGTAAAATACAAACCATTATCCAGTGTTACAATTCAGGGAACTGTTACAAAACTTATGCTTTTGTAGTTATCACATTTTTTTCTTCAATTATCCTTAGTAAATGTACACATAGATGCTATTCCCTAAGCATTATAGCCCATGAATTTCCATTATTTGAATTCCAGATGCACATAACTAGGCAGATATATTACTGCTCCCCTCCCACCGTGAGGAGATATTTGATATAAAGAAGCAGGAAACATCTATATCTGCAACTAAATTTATAATAAAATCCACATATCTTTTTATACCTATATCTGGATTTGATTTTAGTATCAGCATTAAAAACTATGAACTTGTTTATACTTTTATAATTCTGATAATATTTGGATAAATCCTAAATTGATCTTTTAAATCTAATCACTGTTATTAGCACTCAAAGTTATAATTTGTTCTTTTTCACAGTTCCTTGGCTCTTCTTAAAGCTTCAATAGAAGGAACAATAAATTTGAAGCAGATGAGAAAAGATGCTGAATAATTAGGGTGTGCTACATAAAAGATTAAGCGCCTCTGATATAATGTACTGAATAGGAATGCCATCATATTTAAAGCTTCTGATTACCTGAAATAATCATCTCTGTTGCAATAAATTCATGAAGAAAATCCATACTGGACAAAATCCTGGCAATGTGGGATTAATACCAAGTGCCAACCGGCAATACGACTGGAAAAAGACCTTGAATAAAAGGGGGAAAACGTAAAGACAAATAGGTTCATGTGGCTAAGAGGCTTCAAAGAGAGTCAGGAGATCATCCCCCAGTTAACACTTACAAACACCTCAGTAGGATTTCATAGAACATCAAGTAGATATCACCCTACACAGAGGGACTCCTGAGGGTTCTGGAGACACCCAGGTCCTATATAAGGGGGAATAGCTCCAGAGATTGATGCCTTATCAGTGGGCCCTACTTTGGAATCTGTGCTCCTGAGAGTGACAGACTTGGACTCAAATAAGTCCTCCCTGCCCATGGTCCATCAGTCCTTTCTATTCAAACCTATATGTGATGCTGGAGTTTTTAGGTGTACTTCCAGAGAATGGAGCCTCTGGCCTGCCCATGTGCCAACTGTGCCTAGAATCTCGGTGGAGCTGCAACTCCTACTCTACAGCTCAATGGACTCACCCAAGTCACCTGGTGAGAAGACGATGATAAACAATGGTCATCCCAGGGAATGGAGAAAGCCTGCAGCTGCAGGCAGGATAATCCCATCCACCATATCCACGGGATATAAGCCCCCACTCACTTGGAGGTGGAGTGGACATCACCATGCCAAATCCTCAGGATTGGGGGAAGAGCTATGGACTAGAGTGGACTTAATGGTATTCTGTTGCAGACATAATGTGATTCAAGCAATGGAAGAAATTACAACAGTGCAGGTGAGCCAGTGGCCACTGGACATTTTGGGGCAGGGAAGGGAAAAGCAGTTGTAATACAGGTGCTTTTTCAGGACTTGGGAGTTATCCTGAGTGACAATGCAATGACAGATATAGGCCATTTTACATTAGCATATAACCTGCAGAACTGTGTGGGAGAGAGTGTGGCCTATAATGTGAACTCTGGTCCATGCTTGGTGGCAGAGCCCCAGGATGTGTATATCCATTGCAGGTGATGTGCCACACTGATGAAAGATGTTTATGTGGGATGTTGTGGGAGTTGTGGGAGGTGGGGAACATGAATTTTTGTGTAACATTTATGTAATCTGAGCATCTTTGAAAAAAAATATATATATATAAATGGACAAGAAATTTGAATGGACACTTTTCCAAGAGAAAATACAAATGGCTAAAAAGCACATAAAAAGATGAACAACATTGTGATTGTACTAAAATCCACTGATAATACACTTTGGATAGATCATATGGTATATGAGTATATCTCAATAAAACTGCTTAATAAATAAATAATTGTACAAGAACAGCCAAAAATAGCCACTATGTACAGCAAGGGAAGCATAGAGAGATTGAGGTATGAAGAATTTTCTTGTTAATTACTATTGAAACAATGAAAGTGTTCTAATGATGATTGAGGTGATGAATGCACAACTATGTGATTATACCAAATACCACTGATTGGATACTTTGGATGGATTTTATGCTTCATTAATATGTATCAATAAAATTGATTTGTTAATAAAAAAAAAATCCTGAAAAGGATCTTCAGGACACAAATGTTCATGCTGTCTCACCCTGATATCTAAAAAGAATAAAAATGGGAAAACACACAATCCTTGATTTTCAGGATCACATTGATTTCCTTAGCCTAGGGCTGGTCCTCAACTCCTAAAATATAATTTGAGATTTTATCTACAAGGAAGGGAGGTTATCATTGTGCTTGACAGAGCTTGAGTTAGACTAAATGGGCTCAAATATACTTATCTGTGAATAATGTTAGGAAAGTTTCATACTTATCTGAGCCTTATTTTTGTCTTCTGTAAAACAGCAATAATAATACCTACCATAAGGATTCTTATGAGAATTAAATGAAATGATCCATATAAGACATTTGGTTAAAGATTCAAGTGTCTAATACATTATAATAATTCACTAAATTTTTGAACTTTTGTTGTTAATTTAAAAAAGAATTATATTGTGTGAATGTTTCACCATTTGTAACTCAAGGGAATCTCAAGGAATACATTTTGTTCAATGAGGTTAGCTCATTTTTTTTTTTAAACCACTGGATATAGGTATCTATAGCAGTAATAAAATATTAAATATTTTGAAACTTTTCTCTAGTGAAAATCCCAAAATAACTATCAGGGAGTGGGCTAAATAACAGGATTTCCCATTTCACAGATATGAGAATCAAAATCATCTGTGAAGACCTCCAGTAGTTTAAAAAAAGATAATTTTTCTATTATAATTAAGTATAATTGAATTCACCATTTCCAGAAAACAATCATTTTGTTTCTATATTCTATTCATGACATTTTATAGTTTTGTGAAATTTTTTTAAATTTCAATGGCATGTAATGAGTTCTACCTTTTTAAAAGAATTAACTATTCGTTACATAATTTGAACTTCTCCAACTGTGGCTACTGAAATATCCTTCTATAATATCACATTCAATTCAAAAGTCAGGAATTATTGCAAGAAACTGATACACAGTCAAACTGGAAATGGAGGTCATGGTCTTGATCTGCCATTACCTGTTAATGTGATTTAGGAAAAGTCCTTCAATCTTATCTATTTACTTATGGATAAAAGGAGGAATTATGGTGTTCATGCATTCTTCCAGATGCAAAAAAAAAACAAAACATTTTTTAAATCAAGCAACTTACTAAATTATTTCTTGGTAAATTTATCAAAATTTTAAGGCTTGCTTACCTTCCCCAGGAACATCCAGAGTACACACCTTTCACCACAACTGTAAGGAATCAGTTTGTGAGGGCTGGTACACCAAGTCTGAAGAGCTCTGTCATCCCTTTACTCTGTAGATCAGATATTAATGTGGGAACTGCTTCCACAGGCTTGGATGCTAAATACAGTGAGGATGATCTTATCCTGGGTTAGCAGATGCCAAGTGGCTGACTCTTAATTCCAAAGCAAGGTGGGATTGGTGAATATAATAGACAGTTGAGTCAAAGCAGTAACCAGAAGAGTCTTATTCACAGAGATGTATGTCATCGGTTTTTTTCATGATGGGGTACCTACAAGTGAAATAGATGGACGTTCTACTAAAATCTTTCTTGATCTGTATAAGCAGAAAAGTTCTTGATAAAGTGAACAAAAATCTAAATTGAATCACAAAAACAGAGTGTCAAACATTTCAATCAAAACCAATAATTTGAGAAAGTTTATAGACTCAGAACCCGTATAATGAAGGGAAGTCAAAATTTCCTTGGGCAAAGACCCTGCTTGCCAAAAATGTATTTTGTTAATTTTCCTCCTAACCTCCCCAAAGGGATCTATGGCCTATTTCCAGGATAACTATGCTTTGCAGAAAAGGAAATGATCATGTATTTAAGAAATTACTGAACACTGGCTTTGAAGTGACATTAATTTCCATAGACCCAAAACGTTGCTGTGTTTCCACCACCCAGAGAAGGTGCTAATGGAAGTAATGTGATCAGTGGAGCTTTAGTTCAAGTGCATCTTACAGATGGCCCAGTGGCTCCCCAAATCCATTCTGTGGTTATTTCCCTAGTTTCAGAAAGCATAATTGGAACACATTCCAGTTCCAGCACCTGGAGTAATACCCACATTGATTCTCTCATCTGGGGATTGAGGGCCATGATGGCAGAAAAGGCCAAATGGAAGCCACGGGAACTTCCCCTACCTAACAAAATAATAAACCATAAGCACTAATACACTCCTGGAGGAATTGCAATGATTAGTGAAACCATCAAGGACTTGCAAGATGCAGGGGTAGTGATTCCCACCACACCCCCATTCAAATTTCCTGTTTGGTCTGTGCAGAAAACTTATAGATCTTGGAGGATGACATTGAATTAACCAGGTGGTGACTCCAGCTGCAGCTGCTGTTCCAGATGTAGTATCAATACTTTAGCAAATTAACACATCAACGGGTACCTAGTATGTAGCTATTGGGCTGATAAATACTTTTTCAATAACTATTAGTAAAATCCAGCAGAAACTATTTGCTTTCAACTGGGAGGGCCAGCAATTTACCTTCATTCTTGTACCCCAGGCATTTACCAACTCTAAGGCCCAATGGCATCATCTACTCCACAGGGAACTTAATATCACACTTTTCCATTACACTGATGGCATTATATTGATTGTACATAGTGGGCAAAAATGTAGTTACCATAGACTTATTGGTACCAAAGGATGGCAAATAAAACCAACAAAATTTCAGTGAACACAATGAAATTTCTAGGCATTCATTGGTGCAGGGAATTTTGAAATATTCTTGTAATGGCATAAAATAAATAATATTTGTTAACTCATCATCTTTCCTAGTCATAAATTCCTTTTGAGTAACCAACCCAGTTAGCCATGCCTTAGTTAGCCTAACCAGCAGCAACTAGCAAGGCCTATAACTCCATATGGTTTGGATGATAAGAGCCACCCACCACCTCTCCAAATGGCTCTTGTTTCTTCTGCCCTTCATAGCTTCAAGCAGGACATGTACTTCAGTATGGCTTGGATGATAAGAGCTTCCCTCAACTTCTCCAAATGGCCCTTGCCACTTCTGCTTTTCATACCAAACAGTTTAAAGCTGCCCTATTCCTCCTCTCTGGGTCACAGGAAAGGTAATAGCCAGAGATGTAAATTCTTTTTCTCATGGAAGCCAAAGTTAGGAAAGCCCTGGACATCTTCACTGCCCTCATTCTCCTTCTCTCTCTCCATGCCCTTAGATCTAACCAAGATGTCCATTTATGCATTCTTGGTTGTCTGGCTATCTGGTTTTGCATCTCATCACCACAAGAACTTCCATATAAAATCCAAAATAATTCCTTCTACAGGAAGGATAAGGTATTGAGTCTGGCCACTCCTATAACTATAAAGAAGGCACAACACTAGTTGACCTTGTTTGGGTTTTAGGTGATGTATTCCTCATTTAGGTATACTACTCCATTTACTAAGTGGACCAAAAAGTTACTAGTTTTGAGTCAAAAATTGAACAAAGGAAACTCTGCAATAAGTCCAGGTTTGAAGGCATGCTGTTGTGTCACTTGGGCTGTATGATCCAGCAGATCCAATGAAACTCCGTATCAAATAGAAATGCTATTTGCAGCCTTTGGCAGGCACCTATTGAAGAGTCAGAGTACAGACACTTTGGATTTTGGAGTAAATCCCTGGGATAACTATTCTTCTTGGAGAAACAGCTTTTGGCCTGCTACTTAACCTTAAAAAAGACTGAACACTCAACCATGGTTCACCAAGTTACCATGAGGCGTGACCTGCTTATCATGAACTGGGTATTGTCTGACCTACCAAGCCATTAAGTTAGGTATGCATTGCAACAATCCACCATCAAACAGAAATATTATATATGAGATTGGCCTTGAGCAGACCCTGGTGGCACAAAGTGCTCCAAATGCCCACAGTCCTTACTCCTGCCACATTTTCTACCCATTCTTAGTTTACATAGTGACTGCAACCAGTTGAATTGACTGAGGAAGAGAAATTTTGGACCTGATTTACAGATGGTTCACATTAATGTAGGAACCACCCATAGAAGAGAGTGGCAGCACTACAGCAACTTTCTGGGATATACATTAATGACAGTAGTGAAGGGAAATCCTTCCAGTGGGCAGAATTTCAAGAATGCATCTGATCATTCATTTTGCTTTGAAGGAGAAATGAGTGGAATTGAATTTGCATAATAATTAATGGGTTGGGTAAATGGTTTGGCTAGCTATTCAGGGAGATGGAAGGAACATGATTGCAAAGTTGACAACAAATAAGTTTGCAGGTGAGATATGTAAGTAGACCCTTTTTTCACTGAGAGAAAAATATGAAGATATTTTCACCACATTTGCGTGATCACCAGAGGATGACCTCATCAGAGGGAAATTTTAATATCATCTGGATGGAATGACCCTTTCTGTGCATACTAGCCAGCCTCTTTCCCAAGCAACTTCTGTCATTGCACAATGGGTTCATGAACAAAGTGACCCTGGTGGGAGGGTTGAGAATTATGAGTGCCCAGTCTTTCAGCTTCAGAGACCAACACTGAGTCTCTGGTATAATACCATTCCCCAAGGGGATCAGCCTGATACCTGATGGCAGGTTAATTACATAGAACCACTTCCATTATGGAAGGGGCAGTGCTTTGCTCTCACTGGATTAGGCAGTTTACATTCCCTGCATGCAGTGCTTCTGCCAAAACTAATATCTGTAGATTTACAGAATGCATTTGCTGGCATCATGCTATTAGATATAGCATTGCTCCTGATTGAGAAACCCACTTCAAAGCAAATAATGTGCAGCAATGGGCCCATGCTCATGGAATTCACTGGTTTTACTTACCCTGCTCTTGATCATTCTGAAACAGCTGGATTTACAGAACAGTGGAATGCAGTTTTTAACACTCAATTTTGGGGCCAAATGGATGGCAAAATCTTTTAGGACTGTGGTAGTGTTCTCCAGGAGGTAATATTTGCTTTAAATCATATACATTCCCATAGCCAGGATTCATGCATCCAGAAATTATGAGATGGACATAAGAGTAGCACCACTCACTACTTCCTTCAGTAGTACACTACAAAATTATTTGCTTCTTATCCTGGCAACCAGGTCAGCTGTAGAGGTCTTAGTTCCAAAAGGAGGAGTACTCCTCCAGTTGACACAATAATGATACCATTGAATTGGAAGTTAAGGCCACCACCCAGTCTCTTTGTGTTCCTCATATTTCTGAATCAACATGCAAAGTAGGGAGAAACTATACTGTCTTGAGTGATTGATCCTGTCTACCAAGTAGGAATTGGATTAATACCACCCAATTGGGTTAAGGAAGTGTAATTCTGTGGTTAAGGAGCAGTATTAAGGGAATACAGGCTTCCTTAGGGTGTCTTTTAATATAGCATGCCCTGTGATTAAAATCAATGGAAAATTGCAACAACCTAATCCAGATAGGGCTACTATTTGTCCAGACTCTTCAGGAATTAAGATTTGGGTCACTCCACCAAGGAAAGAACCAAGATGAACTGAGATGAAGGCTTAGAGTAAAGGGTATATGGAATGGGTAGTGGAAGATGGCAGTTATTATCATCTTCCATGAACACATGACCAGTTGTAGAAACAAGAGGGGTTACTGTTAAGAGTATTTCTTCCTTATTTTGTTCTAAATATATTGTGTGTGTATCAAATATCTTTATTTTTGCCCCTTATCCTTTTATTATGTAACATAAATTATATGAATTCTACAAAAATAGTATTTAAGTATGTCAAGAAGACCAGTGACTATCACCCAAGAATCTGTATGTTCTTCTGTGGAATAAATTAGTGCATTTTTAGTTGTTCAAAGGGCAGGTGTATCATGTAGGTGGAGGTATGACTTTGTTTCTGCCTTCATTTGGTGATTAAGAATGGTTTTACAAGATGTACATGACTGCCAAATTGACAAGGGATGGACTGTGATGGTTAATTTCATATGTCAACTTGATTAGGTTAAGGAGTCCAGTTGTTTGGTCCAGGAAGAATGGCCTGATTTAACATTGTGAAGGTATGTCTTAAATGAATTTGCATCTTTATTTAGTTGATTACAATCAATAATGATTGCATATAAAATAACCAAAGGAGATTGCTCTCAGCAATGTGGGGGATTTCCTCATCCAAGCAATTGTAAGTCCTAAAGCCAGAACTAAGGGGCTCAGAACTCAGAATAATGGATTTTTGTTTTTACCCCAGTCAGCCAGCTTCTACAAAGCCAATTTTACTGTCATCAGAGTTTCCAAAATATGCCCTACTCTGCAGAATTAAGACTTGCCATTCCCCACAGTCATGTGACCCAATCTCTATAAAAAATCACTTAATATTATACATAAATCCAGTCAGTGTTATTTCTCTGGAGAACCCTGACTAACGCACGTTGTATCCCAAAATTGTTTTGTGACTAATCTTAGCAAGGCTTCTTTTTCCTGAAGTGTACCAGCAGTCTTTACAAACAGAAGCTTCTTCCTCCTTCAGTGTCTTTTCCCCTGCTGTGCTTCTGTTCTATATTTACTAACCTCATTTTTGACTCATAGTCTACTATGTTTACATTGGCCCTTCGTATTCTACTATACCTATTAAGAATTTCCTAGAGAGAACCACTTCAAAAAACCATAATTCCCCTTTTAACTGATGCTATGAGAAAGAAAAATTATTTCTTGGATAATTATATATTTCATTGATTATAGCACACAATTGTCATAGCATTTTATTAAGGTTTTGTATTATATTACCAAATAAACTGAATTTTTCTCAGGAAGATGGTGTCCATCAGGAGCTTAATGCAAAAGGTTAAATGTTATAACTTTAAACATTAAATAAATATTTAAATAAAACTGTGGGATAAAAATCAAGTTATAAAGTAATAAAGAACTTACAGCATTTATTTAGGGGAATCGCAAAGATCAAAATAGCCTAAAATGTTAAAAGTATCAGTGGAAAGAGGAGAGAGAAATTATTTCTTTTTCCTGAATTTTCTAACATTTTGAAGATTTAGTAGTACTATGATGACTGAAAAAGTATTTTGAAAATATGTATATATAGTATGAACCCAATTTTCTTTATATAAAATGTGTACATATAAAATACATTAAAAGTATATGTATCTAGTTGTAGGGACAGTACATTTTATATGCATTTTAACTAATATTTTTAAAAGGAGCCAGAATAGAAAAACATACTTTTTTTTCACTTTAGAGAGTAGAAAATCCATGAGAGCAAATATCATTTCTGGATGAGGAGTGAAGATAGAAAGATCCAGAGGCAGGGACCCTGAGAAGTCTGCAGGGAGAAAGGGGTAGAAACACCGAGGATATCCCAGGGAAGAAACTCTTCTTTGTAAAAAGGAAGAACAGCTTTGAAAATACTACCAAGACAGGAGGAAGCATCTAAAAGAAAAGCATAATAATACCTAAAATGTTTCCCTAGGTTTTTAGGGAATTGACTGGAGAGTAAATACAAACAAACAGAAAACAACTTAGAATTACTTTCAGGTTAATTCTTTAAAGGCATATCAAAGTTCACATCTTGGATTGCTTCAGTGACTTGGATAATTGTTTTAGACTTGTCTTGCATATTTCTTATTCCATTAAATTATGAAATAAAATATATGCAGAAAAGTGAAGGAAAAAAAAAGAGAGTTACAGTTAATATATCCTGAAACTCCACTTAAATCAAGAAGCAGATCCCTGCCATAATCTCCAAAGCCTATGTTATGGCCCTTTCTGAATGAAATCTTTCCCTGCTTGAATTAGCTATTCCTCTGGCTTTTATGAATAACCTATTCTTCACCTGGTGACCTTACACAGCATTTTACCATGGAAGTTCTTATTGGCTATTTCATTGGGTAACTGAGTATTGAATGAGATTATTTGGTGTTTGGACAACACAGTAAGTGCTCAAATGTGTTTGCTATTACTTACTCTGCTCATGCAGCACATTGGAAGTCAGTTTCCAACTTTGGATGCATTGTGAAAAAAGAAGCAAAGGAAAAGGGGATGTATAGAAATGATTAAGAGCAGAAGAGAGATAAAATAATATTCAGCCGTATATGTATATATTTTTTCAAATTCTTCTGATGGGTGTTTACTAAGTCCACAGAGGGTATACGTTTATCATTTTTCAGGAAATCTACTTAAATAATAAATACAAATAAACAAAACATATTTTAATCCTCTTAGAGAACACAATGAGGCCACATTTAGAGAAGAGATGAAACTAACATGACGTCCAAGACTTTTCTTTGCTCCTCAGTCAGTTTAAAGAGATTATAGAAAGGAAAAGGCCCTCAAAACAAAAGCCCCCAAAATTTGCTGTCATAAAAAAAAAAAAAAAAAAAAAAAAAAAAAACTTTCATAATGACCAGGAACATTCAATCATTGGGACCCAGGAAAAATTTCTAATGACTAAGATGCATGATGCATGAATCCACACAGCTGGGCTAATAGAGGCATGCATACTGTTTATAATCCAGATTCTATCCTAGCTCTGCTGGATCTAATAATGTGGATATAAAGGAAATGCACCAGGTGAGTTACTTATTTGGGAAGGTAATTCCAAACAACATGCAAGGAAAAGTCAATGCCATTGAACAATAAAAATATAGTTTTACAATTTATACTTTACCCAGTATTAAGTTAATCATATGAGTTTGACCCCTCTGGGAATAATTTTAGTATGAAATTCAGATCTTTATTTGACTCATTTGAATATTAAAATTATTTTACTTGCCTTCAAACTGTTGCTCAGAGAATATAACATCCCATTTTTTGTGGGAACATGCTGAGAGACAGGTACTAGTCCATGGTTTACTTTTACAAAAAGTCAGAGAAATTAGAAAGTGCACTTTATCAATAGCACTACCAGTGAGGGAAATATGAATTCAAGAATCTGAAATTAAATAATCTGAGCAGTAGGAGAATAACCAGCATTTCAGTGAGGAAAGTGTAAGAATGGTCCCAAAACAATTGAAGCAGAAGCTGAAGAACCTGTGTGGTGAATTATGTTCCTTCCTTTCCAATATCTGGCCTGTATGTGTGATATATACTGAATTTATTTTTTACTTCTTGGTTTAGTTAATGGAACTCAAAATAGTTTAATAGTTTCTGATTTTCATTGAGTTATTTATGTTGAGATCAAGACAGCAATAAATTCAAGGAGTTGCTCATGTAGTGTTTGATGAGATATTCTAAACAGACATGCAGAACAGTCAGTGACAGGGAAATGATGCTTAGCAGTCTGGAAAATTCATTTAAGAAAAAAACATTCTTAAGACTGACTAGAAATTCAATGAAGAATTGATTAAGAAAAAGTGAATTCATATGTTACCAGAGTATTGAAAAGACCTAAATGGAAAGAATAAATAAGCTCCCAATAGCACTGACTACCACGATTGCCAAACCCCAATGCCTACATTCCCAGGAAAAACCCACCCCCAGGAATGAAAGAGCAATGTTCATGTTTGAAAATATAAGATTCATTGCTTTCTGTTTAGGTATGTTATCTGTACCTGAACTCTTTGTAGGTTGGCTATATACATAGAAGACAGGAAAAGGGTGAGTTTGCAATTTTTGACATTGCAAACATTTACATTTTTATAGACTTAGAGAATTTGGGTTCATTTTTTATCTCATTTTCCATCTACATGTCAAAATTGAAATGGCTGAAATAGTAAGGTGTCAATAATTGTGAAGAGTACACTGTTTTGCATGAAAAATAAGGTATTATGAAAAATTGGGGGCTTAAACATGAAATGTTTTTGCTTTGTACCATATCTTTTCTGATTATGAATTTGGATTCTGGAATAAAAAACTGTGGTTTCAAGTTCTGGCTTGTTAAGTACTAGTTAGGTATTCTGTATGTAATTAACTCAGGAAAACCACAAGTAATTTTAACTCTATAAAGTAGTATTACTCTTGTATGAACAGCAAACTGAACATAATAATCTATCCATTTATATAATATTTTATTCTTCTCAAAGATTTCCCCTATCTAATCTTAAATTTGAAACTCAGAACTCACTCACTGATTTAGTTAAAGGAGAAACATTATCTCTACATTTTGGATGAAGAAATCATTGTTGAAAGAAATGAGGTCACTTGCAATGTTGACAACTAAAATTGATGGCAGTGTCAAAAGTAGAAAGTAGGGATCCTCTCCAATCTACAATTAAAGAGCTAGAAAATAGGCGGCATTTTATATATGGTGAATTATTAGTTTAAGGAGAGAGTGAAATCAAAAGGGAAGAATTCCAATGAGGGAAATAAAGCATCATCTGTAGCTTTGGCATTGGAGAAAACTGGGTTTCATATACCTATTTATAAAAATTGTTTTGTTATAACATCAGAACAATTTAATTAGTAGGGTTAGTAACTTTGTAGCAATAAATGCAGACAGGATGCATGTCCAGTTTTTCCTGAGTACTTTACTAACCTCAGTTTTTCAGAAGCTTAATTTCATAAGTGAACCATAATTTTCTGAAAAATTATTCCTTCCTTCATGAATTTCACAAAAATCAATTTAAAAAGTCTCATTCATTTGAAATCTGATGAATGATATGGAACAAAGGACTCATAACGTTTTACTTCCATAATAGAAAGTTATTATTTGAAATATTTGCAACGGCTGGAAGAGTAAAAGTGCAAATTTCAAAAGAAACAAAAATTAGCATTTTTAGAGAAAATGTAATTTATATTATATACGTGAAAAGTTATTTCTTCCTATTGTAATGCAATATGTATTTCTTCTAGTTTGGTTTGATTTTTAGTTACCATTTTTCATTTTAACTTGGGAGGTAGGGAATATAGGGAAAGAAATTCATCATTGTTTGTTTTATTCCCATGCATATAACTAAAATAATGTTATTATTTATATCCATTCAAACCAATAAGAAATTAATTTAAGTTTTCTAAACCAGTATTTTAAATACTACTTTAAAATAAAATAGTCTTTTCACTTATAAGTAAGGAAATATTTACATAGCATAATTGGAGGTATACTGAGAAATCTTACTCCCAATAGTTTATCTTTCAGATAAAAAAATTAATTTGAATTGTACACTTTTAAGATTTAGAATTATTTTTTTAAGGTTCCATCTTTGTTGCAATGGAGTTTTTTATTTTGAAGTTGACAATGGTCAAGTTAATATATAAAAGATAGTTTTGAGGAGGGAATTTAAAAATGAATTGATGAAAAAAGACAGCTACAAGATTAGAGCAGAAAAATATATCACCAATTTTAATGAAAAAACTAACGAACACATTAATGATGTGTTTTGGTGGTCAAAATTTACAGTGAAAACAATTGTGCCACGTGTTTTGTGGTTAATAAAACATTTAAAAAGACTTATGCTTAACATTTTTATAGTACTGTAAAATAATGACTAAATAAATAAATTCATTTCTGCTATAAAATGTCAACATTTTAATTTCACAAATCATTAAGAAAAAGGTCAACAAACAATAAAAAAATAAGTCAAGCCAATTGCACTTGCTTCCTGAGGAGAGATTTTTATTCAACTTACTAAATATATCATATCATTATATTTATCTTTCATTTTACTTTCCACCACATTCTACAACTATTTTGAGGTATATATTCCACTACTGACCACCATTAAAACTTTATCTTTGCTTCTACATCTTAAAAAAAAAATTGTATAACTTTTACTTGCACATTTAACAAATTTTGAGTTTGAAAGGACCTAGAGTTAACCTCTCCTTATGTAATTAATTGTATATTTCATTGGAGTTGAAAAGCGTTTGCCACCTAATAACATTTTAAATGATTTTAACTACTAATTGAATGCATTAATTTCAAGTAATGTCAAAATTGAACATAATGTTCTGAAAGATTTATGGAAACCATCATGACATTAATCAGAAAAGATACTTTTGTTTAGTATCAGATTTGCATTTACTGAAGCACTGGAGTTATGGCAATTAAATATAATTTTATGATATGTGTGTTATAAATATCTCTATAACCATTTTTGACATTGACATTAATTTTGTATTTTCAGGTGCTGTTAAGCATTTTCATTGCACTGGACCATGGAACATAAGAATAATGTTATTGTATTTATTCTCTTGAGACTTTGCCAAAACAAGGACATTGAAATATTGTGTTTGGTATTATTTTTATTTTGTTACATTGCTATTTGTATGGGAAACTTGCTCATAATGATTTCTGTTTCATGCAGTCCTTTAATTGACCAGCCCATGTATTTCTTCCTTAATTACCTATCACTCTCTGACCTTTGCTACACTTCCTCAGTAACACCCAAACTAATGACAGACTTAGTAGCAGAAAGGAAGACTATTTCTTATAATAACTGCATGGCACAGCTCTTTTCCACACATTTCTTTGGAGGCATCGAGATATTTATCCTCACAGGGATGGCCGATGACCACTAGGTGGCCATCTGCAAGCCCCTGCCCTACACTGTCATCTGAGCAGGCAGAGGTGTCACACTATCATCATAGCTTGTTATGTTGAGGGATTTATACACTCACCATCTTCTTACCCTTCTGTGGTCCCAATGAGCTAGATCGCCACTTTTGTGATGTATATCCTTTGCTGAAACTGGCCTGCACTGATACATACAGTGTTGTTCTCTTGGTAATAGTCAATCCAGGTCTTGTTGCTTTGGTAACTTTTGTGATTTTGATGTCATCTTACTTTCTGATATTATACACCATCAGGGCTTACCATGCACAAAGCCGTAGCAAAGCTATTCCCATTTGGAGTTCTCACATAACAGTTTTGATTCTGTTCTTTGTGCCTGTTTTCTTTGTTTATATTAGACCACCCTAACTTTTCCAGAAGATAGTGTTTGCTGTTTTCTACACCATCATTGTTCCTATGTTCAATCCTCTGGTTTACACTCTTAGAAACTTGGTGATGAAGAATGCCTTGAGGAAACTGTGGTGTTGTCAATGTTTTCAGAAAGGGCATTAGTTTATAGAAAGGATATTTTGGAGTTTCTCCCTAGGCCTTGTGAAATAGACATCTATTCAACTCCAAGTCTCAAAATTCATCTGGTGTGATATGTAATGTGCAATCTTTAGCATTTGTCCAAACCTGTTAATGGTTGGTCAATTTTGATTTATTTCCTCATGTTCATTGTTCCTCCATTCTCCTCATATTCCTTTATCAAGTCATCCTTATCCTTACTTCAACATTTTATTTTGGCAGTTTAAGGAAATCTTTTTCTTCCCTCTTTCATCTCTTTTGGCAAAAGTAACATTATGCCTTCTGGTAGAATAGAAATATAGCTTTTAGAATCTGTGTCCCAGTACACAATAAAATGATTAAAAGGGTGAACTTTTTGAGCATAGACCAGTAGATAAATGAGTGGGACATTTAACCCCTTTGGCTACTAAACATTTGTGAACACTTTTCTATACACTTTAGAATTCATTAATTAAACAAAAACATTTTTCTGTTTCTATTAAACAAGATGCACATACACACATATATGCGTATATAAATTTAATAAAGAACAAAAAATGAATTGCTACAACTGTCCTTGTTACTGTAATTGGTCATGTAGTAAATCTTTATAACTTACATTATTTATAGCTTTATTTTTCCATTACCTTTTGCCATTTGTCTTGAAATTTTTAAGAGACATTTTAAAGATTTCTATGGATTGAAGATATTATTCACCTGTGCCCTCATTGTGATGCAACCAACAAATTTCCTGTAATTGTTAGTAACAATGAACACAACCCCTTCTTTTCTGTTGGTTTAATAGAGATATGAGGAATCCCAAATATCCAGTTGGTATTTTCAATGACCAGTTCAATAAAATCACTGCTGTGTTCCCTAATGATAGTTTAACCTCTTTATATCTAAGACCTACAATTTGCTAAGCTAGAAATGGTGGGACAGGAAGCAAAATTTTTCTAAGTGGAGTTTTAGTTTGGTAGTAAAAGGAGCTACTTGCACTTATATCCCTTGATATCCATAACAGTTTATTCTGGCTGTGGAAGAAACAGCATTATATACTGGTCAATTTTCCTTAAAAATTAAGCCCCAGATTTTCAAGATGTTATCTTTAATGTTTAGTAAAGCATTTCACCATTCTATTACACAATTTACTACAGAGTAATGAGTACATGGTAAAGAAAGTGAATTCCTTGATATTGTGTGCACTGCTACATTTCTTTTACTATGAAATGAGATACTTTATCAGACCCAGTGCTGTGTTAATAACAAGATGATGAATAAGGCATTCCATAAATTCATGGATTTTGCTGTAATAACTTGCATCTGACAAGATCTTTTAACAAGGACATGCAGGAAAACTGGGGTATGCAGTGGAAGTAGACTTACTCTTTGAAGCATCACAGTGTCAACAAAGTAACCTAGGCTGGAGTAGCCAAGATACCAGAGAAGAGAAAAGTATGCATAAGTGAGGCTAATATTCAGTGTTGCCTTGTACTTAAGTCATTGGATGATTTTCAAGCATCAGCCAGCACATAGATAGACTAAATGTGACAAATGCTTGCAAACATTTAGAGAATTAGAAATCATATGCATTACTGATGGAGTGAAAAATGATACAACCAATTTATCAATTAGGAAAATAATTGACTAAAACTGAGCATACTGTACTCCTATGCCCTAAAAGTCTAATCATAGGCATACACTCAACAGTGTTTATTAAACATCCTTCATAAAGAAAAGTAGGAAAAAAATCCCTAAACTGGAATAAGTAATCTATAAAGCTTATGACATAAAAGCATTAGTATACAAAATATATAAACAAGCCCCAATGAGAGAGAAAGTAAAGAATCCATTTGAAAAAATGGTCAAAATTGAAAGCAGACATTTTACAGGGGAGAAAATCCAAATCACCTGTAAACATCTGAAAAGATGGTTAGTAATCAGGGAAATATTAAAAATACAATGCAAAAAGATTTAACCCATGCAAGTATTCTCACTGTCTTTATTTTGTGATAATCAGGATAGGCTAAATATTCACTATATTAGAAACCCTGCATGTGTCCTCAGACCTAGTTTTTCTCCTTAGATCTGGTTTTGAAAATGTTGTTGATAAACTAAGGCTGATTTATTATATGACCATCCTGTATGGGAAATGACTGTACCTTTGGGTACCTTTGGTCAACCTTAAGAGCTATAGCAGGGGGACAGATGTGGCTCAGGTGGTTGGCTGCCTGTCTCCCATATAGAGGGACATGGGTTCAATCCCTGGGACCTCCAGGTAAAAGTAAAAAAAAAAAAAAAAAAAAAAAAAAATATATATATATATATATATGGCATGTGGGCCCCCAGGCCTCATGTGCTGGTGCACCATCAGTTTCCACAAGTGGGTGAGCCCTCAGACCCTGTGCATGGGAGTGCCACCAGGCCCTGTGTGATGGTGCACCATCTAGCCCCATGAGCCATGCAGCAATATGATGGTGTAACATGAGAGTGACACAAGGCAGAGCCAAGAGGATACAAACCAAAAAACCAGGAACTAAGGTAGCGCAGGTGCTAGAAAGCCTCTCTCCCACATTGGAGTTTCAGAGGATCAAACCCCAGTGAAATAAGCAGGAGAAGGATGAGAAGAGGGCAGAAAATGGACACAGAGTGTTGTCCAGTGATTGGACAAAGAAACAGCAAAAATCGGGGGAGGGGGCTAAAAATGGATAAAAGTAAGTTAACAAATAAATAAATCCTTAAAAAAATGTATAGGGAAGAAAGTATGGACTATACTTAGTAGTAATACTTTGATGATGCTCTTTCATGATTTTTAACAAGTGTGTCACAACAATGCAGGGTATTTGTGGGGGTGGTAGTATGTGGGAGCCTTGTATGATGTTATCCTTGTTTCTTTTGTAAGTTCACAATGTTTACTGAACACATAGTTTATGTATCTTCATGTATGAATTATATACTTCCATAAATTGTTTAAAAAAAAGATTTAACTCTCAGTCTGATAACATTTAAAGTTACAAAAGGCTACATGGTGGCAAGGATATGAAACAATGAAAACTCTCATTTACTGCTTGTGAGAGTGTTAACTTTAACATCTGTCTGAAGAGGTATTAAACATTAAATTGAATGTATGCATTTCTTATGACTCAGTAATTCAAACATTATTTATATATCAGATACTTTTGTAGATTTCCAACAAGTGATAATTTCAAGAATGTTCACAGCAGCCTTGTTTGCATTCACAAAATAGTAACAATAATAAAAATAAAGGAAGAAAGGAAAATAAATGGCAGATAATGCAATTGTTCAATAATAGAAGAATGGATAAATTTGTTTTTCATACAAAAATACAGAAAAAATGAGTGAAGTAACACATTCATCTGATGCATAAGACTCAAAATTATAATTTTAAAAGAAAAGTCATTCATAGAAGATTCAAGGTCAAAAACAGGTAAAATTAGATAATATATTGTTTCAGGATATAGGTATATGTATTAATGCTATCGATGCAAAAGTAAAAAAAGAGCATTAACACATAATTCAGGAATTAGCTACCTTTGAGAGAGGGGGAGGGGATACTTTGGGAAAGAGACTTTCAAGTCACTTGAAAATGTATTGGCAATGTTCTAATTCTTAACAGGTCTGGTAGTATAAAAGAGTTCTTTTTATTTTGAATCTTTCTCTAGATATAAATAGAGGCATGGATATAGATTTAGATTATAGATATAGCTACAGATATAGATACATAATATACTCACCAACATACATAATTAAAATTTTAATTAATATATATTTACAATTAAAATTATAAAAGTCAATGATGTTTTGAAGGGCAGATATTTGCTTAAAAAATAGTGAATTATACAATCATCTGGAAAATTCCCCTAGAAGTCAAGGCAAATGTTTAAGAAATAAAGGTAATTTGTGTAAGATAAGAGCTGTAGAGAAGAATAAACATATACATATAAGTGGAATTCTAGAAGTTGAGAAGCCTTAATCAAATGAGCAATTTGAGAAAATCAACTTAAATTTAAGAAAACAGAGAAACAATAATCAAATGCATGACAAAATAATCTTAAATTTAGGAAGACATAATAATTGAGATATATATTACTTACCCACTAATATCCATTGATTATCAATCACAATAGCCAGAAATAAGGCAATGCCTAATTTACTCTAGTGAAATGTATGGACTTTTAGACTTGAAAAGTATTGACTTTCTCCTGGAATTGTGCTGTGACCTGACCCTTGTTATTGGCCTAGAAGCAATGAGGCATCATGAGAATAAATAGAATCTTAAAAAAATAAGCATCATTTTTCAAGGAAACAGATTCAGGTGAATTTATTGCACAACTTCAAGAAATATAGAATTTGTTTTCTTCTAGAACAGAGAAGGGGGATAATTCTGTTCACCCAGAGGTTTCAGGGAATTCGGGTGTTCAAAGTTCTCAGACTCAACCTTAAAGGTCACTATCCCAGATTTCAGCATCCCATTCTCCAGGGCTCTGTTATAAAACCTAAAGCTCTGCTATCCTCATAACCAAATTCTGGGTCTGATTTGCCACATGATCTGAATTCTGCCTTCTAAGTATCATAACTCCAAGAGAAGAGCTCTGGCTTTCATATCATTCCTTAAGTTGCAGTAGGGCAAACATAGCAACCGTTTCCTTTATGTCGGCTTTTGTGCGATCAGCAGAAATCAGACAACATCACAATCTTTATGCTTGTATGTTTTACCCTTTCCATCCAGGCTCCAGAGTCATTGGAAATCCCAAGACCTCATCATTTACTTTCATTGTATCTTTGTTAATGTAAGTGAGATACTTATGCTTAGTGCCCTGCATGTACAATCCACATGTGAGGGGAGTTAAGGCCTAAAGAGACCACTCTGATATATGGAAATGTGGAAAATTTGTCTATCTTCTCCTTCCAAATGAATTGTCTGAGACACATTAGTTTATACAGTTGCTCAGAAGACAACACAGCAAGATGGAGGGAACATTTGTCCTTGATACAATACGAAGGCCAGTTTGAAAATGTACACTATTATCTCTTCTTCACTGACTTATTTTCATTTTATTTCACTATTGATTTATAAATCATAAACTTTGGCTCAGTTGCCATTTCTTAGGAAACTCAGTTAAAATATCTGTTTTCAGAAGCAGCCAAGGGTTATAATCTCTGAGGTAATTCACTTTAAATGCCACATGGAAATTAAGTGGAACATTAGATATACAACTTTTAGATGGACAATATATATATATATATATATATATATATATATTTCAACATAAATGACAATGATGATTTTATTTCATTTGAATTCCAAAAATCATTAGAGACTACTCCCCTCTGCAGAGAAAGCAGGGAAGTCCTACAGCCAAGATCCACATAGCACATAGCCTTAATGCATGGTAAAATTTATTAGTGTTTAGCAGTGAAGCTAAACATTTATTCTGACTGCATTCAAACACTGAACACCATCTTTGCTTCAGAATTAAGGGAAATTATCTAATGAATTCATCTCCTAGTGAGTAAAAATCCAACAAACCTGTAGGAACCAAATACCACTTCCAAATAGAAAAATTTAGCTTTCATATATAATTTAAATTATATTTCACTCTAGAAACATGATGATTTAATTTTTTTGAGATGGGCATTTTCCCTGTTTCCTTCAATCTTTTGCAAATGTTTTAAATAACTTCCCACTATTTAAGTAAAATACACTGAATGATTAAATCTATATCCTTCAGAAGATGTTAAAATGAGGCAGTTTTTTATGAAAATTCATGAAGAAAAATAGTATCATTACTATTCAGTTTAACATATTGGGATTGATTAGAGAAAAGTAAATTGATAGACAAATCAAATGAGAGACATGCATTTTATGCAAAAGAGAAAAATATAAATGAAAAGGAGTCACAAATTAAGGGGATGCACTAGAGTAGAAATTCATTATTTTTTTCATCTTTTGCTGCTCAATAAATGATATGTATGCAGGGGAAATTAAGAGCATGGAATGTCATGCATCTAGACCACTTTAATATCAGAGGATCCTGGAAATCAATGTAGAATAAATTTAATTGGTGAAGGAGAGACTAATGTGAACAGTAAAAGAGAAAGGAAATAAGATTTGTTTTGAGAATTAGTACTAGAGATAGGAGAGAACGTCAAAGCTGGTATTATGAGAAATTTCTTGGGTGAGAAAACTTAGATTGCAACATAAATGGGAATATGTTCCTAGGATAATTCCAAGAATCATTTGATTGTGAAAACTATATTATCAATATCTAAATTGTAGGAAAAAATTGAGATATATCTTAAAATAACCTTTGTGTATAATCAATATTTACCCCTATTGTAAAAAATGTCTGGTTCCTTCATTTACAAAACAGGGTTATTAAGAAGAAAATTGGGTCCTTGTTAGTATTATATGAGTCAATACATATAAAATGCTGAGAATTCCATCTAAGAGTTGGTAAGCACCAAATAAATATTCACTATCATTATCATTATTTCTATTTTCAGTTTCAAATAATAACGATCAATTAGATATGAAATACAGTAACTTTCATTTTTATACTAATTTTAAATCTTCAGTGTAATTTTATTTATCATTTTGTGGTAAATATATATTGGATGTATAATGTATACATAGCAATGTAAGGAAAGCAAAGAGAAAGAGAAACGATAAAGCCTATTGCACACCATGTGTGTGTCTTCTAAATTAACATGCACAACTCTGGGACTTTGATATTAGAAATGCACATATTAAAAGAGTAGAAACAGAGTATCAGGCAAGTTTATTATCCTGCCCTAGATTATATGGCTTTCTCTCTTTCCTGGTCTTTTGTCTAAATCCAAAATCTATGCACTGGCTGTTAGACTAAATTATGAATGGCAAGAAGAATACAAGGTGCTGTTGCTCACTCTCTGAAAAACTGCTCAGAGAAATAAAAAATATAATAATAAGCAATTTCCTGGCTGTTCCAATTAAGTGTCAAAGATGAGATATAAAGGAACCAAAATTTTAGCGACTTTGATCTGTCATGATATATGCAATGTATTGCAGAGGGAAAAGGAACTACTAATTTTGAGATGAAATACCATTATCATACTCATGGAGACTAAGCAGAGCACTGCTATTATGAGACATTACTGTTAGGAATGAGGAAGAATTGAGGGCAGGATGGAGCCTGGAATATTATTCCCCAACAGATGTCCTAAATTATCTATTATGTGCAAATAGTACAGGGAACAAGAAGTATGTTACCCCCTTTATTCTTCAAAGATAATTTCTAGCTTAATGTCCTAGCAACCCCTCCACCATGTTTCATAAACTCCTTCCTTGATTCCAATTTAGCATGTCATCTCACTTCTTTTTTTTTTTTTTTTTAAAGATTTTATTTATTTATTCATTTATCCCCCCCTTGCTGCTTGTGCTCGCTGGGTCAGCTAACCACGCTGGGACGGGACGGGGCCTCCCATATGGTAAACGGGAGCCCTACTGATTGAGCCACAGCCGCTTCCCATCATCTCACTTCTTAAAGCTGAAGTTTTCCTGGTGAATTTTATGTATCTTTATATGTTCTACAAATAAATAATCAATTTAATATAATAACAATATTATATGTTTAGCTTGGAAACAGTTCATTTCACATGGATTCTTTGTCAAATCAACCGGAGGTGAGTATGGTTTGGGAGAACATACACACTGAATTGGGAGTTAGGAGACAACTTTGCTGCTGTTTACTAAATGGGGACACTAAAATTCTATGGGACTATATTCTTTTATACAAGGGGATAGAGAATAAGCCTATAAAATCTTTAAAAATATGATTAAAATGTCGTAATTAATCAGACAATTGGCAAGGTAGCTAACTCTAAGATATATATACATAAAATAAATAAATTGTATCTAACCAAGGGAGGAAAAACCTAAAAAAAGAGACAAAGAATTGCATTACAAAACCAAAAGTCAGTTACAAATACATTTTAGTAAAAGAAACTTTGGGCCAAAAGGAAGAAAATCATGACCTTGTTTAAAGTTGTAAAATGAGCATGGACAAATATAACCACATATCAAAGTTGTGAATGAGGAGATAACATCATAAGTACCAAAATTTCATGAATTAATATATGAATTAAATGAAGTTCCCATTAAAATTCCAGATTTCCTTTTTGTTTCTAATAAAATAATCTTAAAGTTTATGTGGAAGGAATAATGCCCAAGAAAAGGCAATAAATGTTATTTTTTATTAGTTGGGATAGCCCTCACTGGGAAACAATTTAGGAACTTATGCAAATGAGTGTTCTTTTCCTTTAATGTGAAAATAAGTCCAGAAAAAATAAGCAGAAACTAAGGTTAATATAGACAGAACCAGACTCTCTCTAGATCCTTGTTCTATCATGATTTTCATGAAGTGTTTGTCCTTATGGTTGCAAAATGTCTTCTTATATTTATGTTTCAGGACAGAAGAAAGAAAAAAAATAAAAAAAAGAATGAAAATGTTTATCAGGAAGTAAAACTTTTGCAGAATTCCCCAACAGACTCCCATTTAGGTTTCATTAATACAACAATATTAAATCACTAACCTAGTTACAAGGGAGAATGGGGAACTGCCAGAGTGAGCAATCTCGGTTTTTTTGGTTTGTTTGTTTGTTTGTTTTTATTAAAAAAATTTTATTGAAACATATCACTCATACATAAACATACATAAGCAATAAGTGTATAGCAATAGTTGTGAACTTACAAAACAAACATACATAACATCACACAAGGCTCTCATACCTCACACTACCACCAATACCTTGCATTGTTTTTAAACATTTTTAACTAATAAGTATAAAGAGTATCCTCAAAATATTACTACTAACCAAAGTATTTTCCCCCAACCCACCCTATTACTATTATATATATATATATAAGCAATAAAAATGGAGAGATGCTGGGTAAGCCACTGGAAACATCTGAAACAGTATTAAGAATAAGAACCCTGAAGGGGAACTTGTTTTCTCAGATATCATTTCAATAAAGCATTGATTTTGAAATGGGTAAATAATTTCTTCAAAGAGAATTTGAAATCCAGGAGTATTTCTGAATATATAAAAAGTAATACATTGAAATTATATGGTTCCATTAATATGGCTCTCTCTTTTCTATATCACTAAGGATTTTCCCAATATTTTTATACATTTATTTATCCAATAAATAATTGTTGATTATCTATTATATTCCAACCATTATTCTAGGAACAGAGTAAAACACTTGTGTACAAATATAGGACAGATTGGAGGTTATTACAATAATTCCTTGAGAGTTCAAGGTAGAAGTCTGAGTTGGAAGATATAAATTTTGGAGTTCCCTGCATATAGTAAGTATCTAAATTTGTATTATGTAAAATCACCAGTTTGAAACAAACACAGGGCCAAAGACAGAGCCTTGTGAAACTCTTATACAGGGAGTTCAGTGAGACCATCAAGGTCTGGGAAAATTAAATTAGACATGACAGAGTTGGACTCAATAGTGGTTTCCCTACACATGACTTCTGTTCCTTCTATTTTAACCTAAGGTAGTACTATACTTGGTAGGTGTATGTCCAAGAGACTTAAATCTTTGGACTGTCCATGTCCAGTTGGGCCCTGAATTTCAACAGTGTTGCAACACCTACTCCCCAGTTTTTGGACTCACCCAGTACAACTATCAAGGAGATGATGATTGACAACATCAAGGAACAGAGAGAGCCTGCACCTGCAAGCAAGATTGTCCCATCCATCCCCCATGTTATCTAAGCCCCATCTCAGTTAGAGGCAGGGTGGACATCACCATCCCAGAATCCTCAGCATTGAGGAATGAATAATGGACTAGAGTAGGCTTACTGGTATTCCACTATAGACTTACAGTGATTTTTAACAATTGAAGAACTTTTATCATTGATGTGGAGGCAGTGGCCCCTGGAGGTTCTGAGGGGAGGGAGAGGGGAAAATAGTTATAATTTGGGGGCATTTTCAGGACTTAGGAATTGTCCTGAATGACATTGCAATGATAGATACAGGCCATAATATATCTTGTAATAACTTACAAAAATGTGCAGCAGAGAGTGTAAACTACAGTGTAAACTATAATCCATGCTTAGTGGCAATGCTCCAAAATGTGTAATGTGTTTATCAATTTTAATGAATGTACCACACTAATGAAAGACGTTAATATGGGAAAATGTGGGGAGCTAGGGAGAACACTCATTTCAATGAAACTCATAGGGAGTCCTCTGTAATTTTTAAACATTTATGTAATCTAAGTATCTTTAAAAATAGTAATAATAAAGTATATATATATTTTTAAGGTGGACAATCAGGAGAGTATGGTGATACCAAACCAAGTCAAAATATCTAGAGGAAACAGAGTGATAAACTCTGTCAAATCCTGGAAATGTCAATATAAAAGTAATTGGTGACATTTATAAGAGCAGCTTCATTGAAGTGGTAGAGGTAAAAACCTCATTTGAAAAGGCTCAATAAAATTGGAAGGAGATAAATTAGATACAGTGACCATAGGAAGAAGAAAAATAAGAAAATGGAAAGAAAGTTGAAAGCAAAAATATGGACAAAAAAAGATTTTTGTTTTGTTTTAGAAAAGATAAATACAAGTTTATTTTGTTAAAAGAATGTATTTGAAAAGAATATAATCATGATTCTCACACAAATATAAAATGAACACATAACAAAGAATTTATTTATCTCATGTAATGAGGACAGTTAGATCAGTTCAAAAAATACCCCACAAATATCACATATTCATAGCTTTGTAAGAAATGCTGAATTGAATTTACAAGAGGATGCAAAAGTGGCAAAATTGGTCAATTTTCACAGTGTGACAATACGTTCCACTTTGCAGTCTCTGGACAGACATTATTGTCATTTTTGTTATTTTCCTCAGATTAACCTTTATATCTACAGAGTTGCTAAATACCATAGTCAAAGACAATGCAAGGTGGATAATCTGGAAGGAAGCACTTGTCAGGACATGGGAAATTTCAAAGACTCCCATTATATTCGCGCACAGTTTTTATGCTGATGTCAATGATCTAAAAGAGAGAGAAATTGCTTATGCAGAGGAAGAGGGGAGAAGCAATGAAGAGATGTAATTGAAAAAGTGTGAAGGAAGAGATATGGTGTATAAATGAAGGAGTTAAAGTTGAAATTCCCTTGTTAATAACTGCTATTTCTAATATCTCTGCCCCAGATGTTTTAATAATTCATGTTTAAAATTTTTATTACAAAAATAGAAATAAAAGAAACATCTGTATTAATTTTTGATGCTTTGCTTTTCAATAATCATGTCTGGCTGGATTGGAGACTAGAGTTACTGAAACAGGTGAAATTTGGGGCTTTTTGGTCTTACCAGAGACCCTGCTTATTGTAAACCAGAAAAATCATCTTCCACAGTTTTCTTGTGAGGCTCTTCTCTGCTGTACACTGCTCATGCTGCACTTCTAGGAAATTTTGAAAAAACTCTGAAGAATTAGATAAAGAACAACTAAGAAAGTATGTGAAGATATTTTTCAAGAACTTTTAGAATATAATGTTTTCAGTTTTATTTGTTAGGCAGTTTAAACTGAGGTGAAGCACTATGTTATTTTTCTGTTTATATTATCCACCCATCTTAGGGCACTTCAACAATAACATATCTTTATTCAGTGTAAGTTGCATACCAAACTGAAAATAAATTCTTATGCAAGCAATTTCAGGTTGCTGGAATTTCTGAAGACCTCCCAGATCTTAACCAATTATGCAGTGGCCATATTTTGCTTCCAGTCTTTCCTGATTTGAGACAAATTTCCTCTAGGATGACTTATGATTACCATTTGTGGTGAACTGCCTTTAAGTTCTATAGTGCTAAGGGGGAAAAATATTCACATTGACCCATTGAATTTGTACTTGGCCACTGCAAGAAAAATTTACTTCCACCTGATACAAGAACATGAAACTAATGTTCCTTCCCTTTTTATCCTTATGCCCCACTGCTCCAGAGTTGTCATTTTTCATTCATTACAGGAGAATAAATAATACAAATGCTTCATACCTATTCAGTTGTTTCTATGTGAAAAGCAAAGTGGTAGCCTCTCACATGTAAATCTCATGAATTTGTGATTGGTGTGCCATTATTATCAGCTGTGTGCTATAGATGATGTATTGGACATAGAGTTGTCTCAGACATAGTAAGTGACCAAACCTGGTTTTCAATCAAGTGATTCTGATTTCAGAGCACTTACCCTTAATGAATACACTATATGGTATTAGAATTAGAGAAAGCTGTTTTCTTTTAGGGACAGATCTAGTATGGAAAGTGAGTTAGAAGAAAAGAAACAATTTCTATATGGAGCTTGGGAGAGTGTATTGTGTTGGACATGTGAGAAACTCCAGAGTGCCTTTGGTTATAAAATTATTAGTGTAGACGGTGAAAAATTTGATAAATATTGTTATTGGCTATGAATTAGAACTTTTACAATATTCTCTCAGGGAAAGAATTAAAATATTGGAATTAATTTTTTAACTTATTATTTGGTGGTTAGAATAGTTTTCACCAAATATAATCTTACATAAGAATAGATTATATAGGCTTTCAGTGTTGATTTGGGTTAAACCATGCCCCATATAGTCTGCTACTAAATATCTGAATTATTTGAAGGAACAGTAAGGCAGAAGGGAGAGAAAAAAGAAAGTCAAAAAACAAAGCACATCATAGAAAAACCCTGGATAAATCTTGGGAAGAGTAAACTTTTGCTCAAATCTGGGTGCTGCTCATATACATGTTGCCAGATATAAGAGACAAGATTTATGCGTTCTATCTTAGGGTAGAAGAGACATATTCAACAAGCTCAATGGTGAGAATCAAGTACATCTTTTACTCTATTTCCTTGCTTTCCCATAATATGGAACCATAGTTTCTTTATTGCGTTCTTCATTTCTGTATTTCTTAGTGTGTATATAAGAGGGTTGAGCATGGGGGCAAAGATAGTATAAAAAAGAGCAAAAACTTTATCTTCTGGTAAAGTGGTAGCTGGTCGAATGTAAATGAATAGTAAAGGAGCAAAAAAAAGGACCACCACAGTGATATGGGAACTGCATGTGGAAAGGGCTTTGCGGCGATTCTCCACAGAGTAGGACCTGACAGTGTATAAGATCACAGCATAAGATATCAACAGGATGACAAAAATCACCAGGCTCATCAGGCCCGACGTAACAATCACCAAGAGACCAATTCTGCTTGTGTCAGCACAGGCCAGTTTCAGCAAAGGATACACATCACAGAAGTAGTGATCTATCTCATTGGGGCCACAGTAAGGTAAGAAGATGGCGAGGAGAAACTGGCTAAAGGAATGCAGGAATCCTCCAGCGCAGGAAGCAGCAATCATGATGTTACACCTCCACCGGCTCATGATGGTGGTATAGTGCAGGGGCTTGCGGATGGCCATGTAGCGGTCATAGGCCATCCCTGTAAGTATGAAGATCTCAATACCTCCAAAAAAGTGCATAGTAAAGAGCTGTGTCATGCAGCCATTATAGGAAATGACCTTCTTTTCTGCCAGGAAGTCCATGATGAGCTTGGGCGTCACAGTGGAGGTGTAGCAAAGGTCTGAGAATGAGAGATAACTCAGGAAGAAATACATAGGCTGGTTAATAAGTTGACTGCAGGTGATTGAAACCATGATGAGCAAATTTCCTGTCAAAATTGCAATATAACAAAGTAAGAATAGCAAAAAACAGAGAACTTCTACTTCCTTTTCCTGAGAAAGTCCTAAAAGAATAAATTCTGTGACATTATTTTCCATGATCCAGAGCAGTGTGTAGCCACCTGAAATTAGATGAATAATGAATTCTTATGAGCTATATTTTACTATGGTGAGGCATATCATTCCTTGCATGGGGAAGATTATAATGGAAAAATGGTTCATGAGTTGAAGAAAATATAATTTTACTCTTTTATTCAAGACGGCTTTCCTGTAAAGTTTTTGCCCCTTTCTTGAAAACAATAACTACTGGAAAAAATGTTAGGTTACTGAGAGGAAAACTAACATTGAATAATAAATACATTATATTTATGTAACCATTATCTCAGCATGCTTTCTCAAGTAACAGCTGAGTATTATGCCCAAATAGAATTACAGAATTTCTCCTTTAAATAAAAAAAAAATCAGATCTCACTTTGCTCTTCTCACTGTTTTTTAGTACATACCCATATAAATGAAGCAGAGTGAAAATAGAAAAAAATAATCATATATTAATATAGGATATGTGCTATGTTGGCAATATTATATGTGAGAAACTTTCTGCTCTATATCCTACATGTAAGCATTATAAATAGAAACACCACCAAATGTATTTGGAATTTGGAAACATTTAATACATGCTATAATTAGTTAGATTTTTCTTGTGTTTTGTTTCCTTACTTAAAAAAATCAAATTAACTTTCCTCTGGGCTTGGTTCTAATGTTATCAAACATTGATAAGGTTGAATCTGGGCATATTTCACTGACAGTCACATATATGTGATATATATGTACTTGATGCCTCATGCTAGGCCCAGAAATAAATTCACCAGAAAGAAGGCTATATGTTTTTTGAGAGTAATGTGATTTATCATAGCATTGTTGTGGAGATTAAATAAGGTAACAAATGTAAAATACTTTGCAGATTTCTGGTAATTTTCAACTTTTAGAATTGTTTTACTTATTATATAAATGTTAACCAAGTTTTGTAACTGCAGCTAGACATGAGAGTTTGGCTCTGCCAGTTTCTTCTTTGCTAATTCCCTTATCATTCAAGCTGGTTTTCCAATTCTGGTGAAAAAATATATTCCAATTTCCTGATCTTAATTATCACCACAATCTCATCACTTCTGTAAAATAAGAAAAGTTGTCTTGGGTGAACAATTTATTGTTCTGCCAGAACCTAGAACAAATTTCTAGAATACTGAATTCTAGTGGAAGAACTTTGATTATATATAAATAAAGATATTTTAAATTGATTGGGATGGTAAGGTAGGTCCATCCTTCTAATGTTTCAAATGAAGGATTATATTTTATAGTCAACTAAAAGAATAACAAAAGAAGTTGGCTATCTCTATTCTTCAACACATTATCATCTCAGACATAAGAAAAACAGATACTTAAAAGTACCACACTAGTGCGAAGTGTTAATAATAAGGAAACTGCATGTGGGAAAGAGCATATGGGATCTGTACTTTCTGCATGATTTTTCTGTGAAATTTAATTATAAAAAACAACAACAACATGTATTTGACTTTCAGGAGTCATTTGGAATTTGAAAATAGCATCAGTTGGTTTAGCTTGGATTGTTAGAAACTCATCCAATCTCATACCCACATGGATAAATTGTCTTCTATTTGATTCATGCAAACAAATTGCTCAATTCTTCCTAACCAATCATCCTAAAATTGTGTGTTCGTTTTAGTGCCTATATTACCAGTCTTAGCAACTTAGCTAGCTTTTCTCTTCTTCATTCCCATTAGTTTTACTCCCTTCTTCTTGTCACTATTATAGAGTTATATAATACCACCTCTATTAATGTTTCTCTGGTAAGATATGTTAAACATGAACAGATAAATCTCTCTCTACTGGTAGAATTTCAAGAATCATTGATAAGCTAAGAAAGAACTATTTGTAAACAAGCTTTTAATCCATTCCTTCAAATCACACAGTAATTTCTCAACTTCACATATATAAAACATGAACTTCTTAGTATGTAAGATATTTTATATTAATTATTTATAAATTCAACATCAATATACATGAAATTTATTTTCAAAACTGTAAGTTCTCTAGTTTTCCTTTCAGTGGAGTTAAAATCATTCAAATTTGTGCAGTAAAGCTCTTAAAATAAAGTAGGATTTTTGGAGATAAAAATATAAATTGATATTTTTAATGATAGTTAGCATCAATTGCTGCAAAATGTCCTTTTGGTGTCATTTGTACTGAATAGTAAAGAAGGGATATCCATAGAATTAACCATCTTATTCAATTAACAATTGCAGTTTAGACTGAAAATTATTCCCAGAAATTTAAAAAAATTAGTGCTTTATAATAACTTATTCCAAAACTTTATTCCTATGTATTAGTGAAAAAAATTCTGTTACATTTTTAATTCTGATGTTTCTTTTCTTCACCTTTAACTTGATTCATGAGCTTGATCCTTTTACTTAAGATTTCTCTGTTCTTTTTCCCTCACCAACAGTCTACGAGTCTACCTGACTGAACCCACCGAATCTCTCTGAGATTCTTTATCATGTAATAAATCAAATCACATTTGAAAAAGAAAATTTAAATGCCACTATGTTAAGGCTGTCTTTTCATTCCAAAAGTGAAAAATAAGTGGAATAATCAGGAATTATCAGGAAAATAAACACATACATGTTTTAACACAGGCTTTTTATGATAAATTTTTGGTAAAAAAATGAAATCACAAAAATGCACCAACTCCAGTTTATAAAGGGAGATGGCCTCCAGTTTATAAAAGGAGGATATTAATTTATTTTTAATCTGATACAAACTCCATACAGTGTACCACTCAAAAAGTGTATTCTATGTTCCTGAATCACTTAAAATATTATTTTCCCTAATTTTGAGTATATCTATAAAAAGCCAAGAAAGTATTACCCTTATATTTCTATAAGAATCATTTAATATCTTCATATTTACATAAACAATTATATTATGCTTTATCAAAACCCATCATTTAAAACACTGGGCTATTTGGAAAACAAAGTAAAACATTATTTCCTTCATCTGGCCATACTATTTCCTAAGGAGATGATTTTAATATTTCAGTTTTTTTCACTTCAGTTTAACCATAAGTAAATTGAAGCAGTTAAATTAGATGATCTTTAAGGGCCTCTTCCAGGCCTGACCACATAAGTGATTTTGAGCTAAGTTCTAAGAATGCAGCAGCCGTGTGTTATCTTTCTTACAAGCACTTCAGAGTAAATTCATAATTACTGCCTCAGGTCATTGTCTCTCTCTTAACTCCTTTAACATCCTGTATACTAAAGATGTCCAATTACACAATCACTGCAAATATGAATATTACAGAGCTCCAGGCTCTCTCCCTTTCATTGGACCCACCATACCTTGCTACCTTAAATTCCCTAAGTATAGGGAGTAATCCACATACTCAGAAATCTCCTGTAAACACTATAGTTTAATCGGTATGTATTTAATCTTCATTTAACCATAAGATTCCTTATGGCTCTCTGCTACAGTGGAGCCAGGCATCCACTATTCCCAATCAGGTCTTGTTTAATTTATCAGAGTCTGTTCAACTCTTACCATTTCTAGATAGATTTCACTGATTACTGCAGCCCATCAAGCAATGAATACTCAAACCTCCTAGGTCTTTTGATGCTTAGAATTAACTACTTGGCTTTATATTGTTTATTTATTTTTGTGCACTTGTTAAATATTTTATCTTATCTCTCTAATGGTATTTTAACTTGGTGAGTCTTAGGGCCAGAGCCTCATATTCTCTCTGAACTGGACATAATGGAAACAAAACAAAACTTTATGCTCTTCAGATTTGTTTTGAATCTTAGGTCTCTGAGTTTCAAGATTTTCTTGTACCCTTCTATGGAATACAAATCACTCATCTTCTGCTTTATTTATTTCCTTTCAACTTTTCAAAAATCGCGATAAAGAGATTATTGTTGTCCTCCTTTGAATTCACTTATGCAAATGACACAGTAAATATAAATTACCTTATATGAATTCTGTAAAAATATAAAGCCACAAGAGATGCTCTATATTATCAAGTAGAAGGAGCAATAGTTTCAACAATTGCCTGCATTTCTATTAATAAATTATGGCCAGAGTTTTCCAATATACATTAGTCAAGACACAAAAAAATATTGTAACTATTTTAATAATAAATAGCAAAATTATATTTCTCTTTGATCATGGATAGTGATTAGTTGAAGGCTGTCCAATGTTCAATTCTCCAGGTGGTCTTTTTAAATCTAAGATATATGCAATGAGCCACTGCTTCCTTGGAATCCAAATCAACTGATAAATTCAATGAATATATATTATTAAATCTCAATATGTAAAAAGTTCAGCAGAATCCTTTTAGGTGGCACTTACCTACTCTCAAAGGAAAGGTTTCAGTTTTTACTATAAAATATTCAAGGGCCTTTTCCCAATTTTGTTTCAATTTTCAAGAAAAGAAGAAATGTATCTTCAACATTCATGTTGGCATATATTCTTTGTCAGTCCTCACATCGTATATTTATCACAGGTTCTTGGAAAAATGAAAACAAAGATACTACATGGTTCCTGTTTGATTTCCAAACAGGTTTAACTAAGAGATATTTAACCTGGCAGAAATTTTATTCCAGTACCTCTGTGAATTTGTAAATTCCCATTAGGATAATTTGACCAATGTGAAGCTGAACTTTATTTTTAAAACTTTGTTCAAAGACCTAATAATATTAATATAAATCAAATCAACTTTTTCTCCTTAAGTATCTGGAAACTAAGATAAGACCAGTTTCCAATTTGCTGGAGAAATAATTTTGTGAAACTCCTTTTGGCCTGGAAAGAAAAGACATAATATCTACACCACAGGAGAGAAAAACATTAGAAAGAGTATTCAACTCTGAGTTGTGGGTAAATGGCAAACTCTAGTGTTGCCTAAGTTTACCGTTTGAGAAGGATGCTGACTACTCCAGCGTGTGTCCCCCAATCTAATAAAAATTTTTAAAGAGTGAACAGTCTTTTCCCTCAGACTGCAGACAGAATGCATTTTATAACACACAAGATGTATTTTATTATTTCATACAATTCTCATTGATTCCACAGTCTTTCTTGATAAACTCCTTAGCATGGCATACATACACAGGCCTTTGAGTTTTATCTCCTGATGTAGTTTGCTAAGAGTTGCTGAGAGCAATATACTAGAAATGGTTTGGCATTTACAATGGAAATTTATTAGGTTAAAAGCATACTGTTCTGAGGCTATGAAAGTGTCCAAATCAAGGCATCATCAGAAATGCTGTACCACTGAAGTTCTGCTATAGGGAATCCTGGACTCCTTCCATGTGGCAAGGCATATGGAAGCATCTACTCCTCTTCTAGGACTTGTTGCTTCAGCTTCTGGCTGTTCCATCCGTGGTTTCTCTCTCCTGGGTTCCTCTCTGAGCTCCTGCATTCCTTCTCTCCACCTCTGTGGCATTTTCTCTGTGTTTCTGCAGCTTTCAGTCCTCAGGTACTAAAGGACCCTAGCAAAAAGAACAAGACCCACCCTGGGTCACACCCTGAAGTAATCCAATCAAAGGATCCCACACCCACAGGAACTGATTAACTTTAAGACCATGATCTTCTCTGAGAAACTGTCACAGTTTCCATTTAGGTCTCTATATTTATTTTCACTGAATCCTTTTCCCCCATACAACATGTTTTAACCAGCTTACGTTTAACTCAGCTTATTAACAACACCATGACCATTTAATAGAATGTTGAACTTGATTCTCCTTTTGACTTCTTCAGCCTTTCTTCTTCACTTTACTGATTCTTCTTGCCCTTAGGACTATACATTCATTTCATTGGCTCTTGGACAGGGAAATATTCCTAATTCCTTCCTCATTCTAGCCCAGCCTCTGTGTCTTATCAGTTCTAAGTGATCTCATTAGCTCTTTATGCATCATTACTGTTGAATGTCTTACACTGTATTGAAATCACATGCATGTTTTTTTTTTCTTCCACTAAATGATAAGATTTATAGGGAATGGATTTTGTTTAATTCACTATGTCTCTCCTACAACTATTGCAATGCCTAGAACATAATAATCACTCAATTTGTATTTGCTGAAAGCATGTAATTCTCCTTTCAACCTGCTAAATGAAACAATTGTGGAATCACATCAGGGTCAGCGTTTATTTGTTTTGTTGTTGTTTGATCATCAACTCTGTATATTCTTTTTAAAATTGATTATTGTGGAAGTGACTAAACACACACATATTAACCTAAGTTGAATATTAATAGATGGGCAAAGCAAAAATAAAAAATTAATAAGTAAGTTGCTGCAGGAATATAGTAATTTACTGTCTTTGAACATTTGTGGTCTTATCTTGGAAAGAAAGGGGGATGAAATGAATGATCATCAAAGTACAACAATGAATTGGTTTCAATTTTTGTCTGTTACTCTTTATTCAATAGGATCTTCATTTAATTTATGGTATCACCCTGTCACCTCATGGCAATTCTATTTCTACCACCTGTAAGAGAAATATTTATGCTACCAACTATTATTTTGGAGGGGGATTTTATACTCCTGAACTATAGTTTTAAATATTTATCAATTGATATGAAATTTGCTGAGAAAAATAAATCAAATAATTTTGAGTCAATTTGGCAATATTGGGGGAAGATAAAGTCAACATTTCTTAATTATTATGTCAAACTATCATAAACTTAAAAAATATGTCTTGTATGTGGCCAGAAAGAATACTGGACTGGGGTTTAAAAATCTGGGCTTCATTTTTCTACCTCTGATATCATCAAAACATTTCAATTTGGTTTACTCATTTGTAATATTTTTAATACTATTGGAAATTATGACAAAATGCAGAAAGTTCCTGAAGAAATTGAGCATTGGATTGGGTGTTCTGTATGTAAGATTAATTATTCATAACTGAAACTATCTAAATAAGCATGTTGGGATTGGGAAGAGTTTAATGGTTAACCAGCTAAGCACAGTGGAAATTAACAGAAAGTCACTTTTCCCATGATATCACTTGTTCCCAGCCACTTTTCACTATTTTCAAAGCAAGCTGTATTGGGATTCTAGTAAAAAACTTGTTGAGAAATAAAGGCTTGATAAATTTGTACCCAGGGTTATTTCATCTTTTAATATTCAGGATGTTATTAGTAAACTTAAAAGACATTTTCAGCAATAAATTTAACTTAAATAAACTTACTGCAAGTTTCTGATTCTACTCATGACACAAGAAGCATGTCAGGATCACCAACAACAGCCCTTCACTTTCTGCTTCATAAAAAGATAGTTTTCTGTGCCTATAGACAATAAATTTCACAAAAAGTCACTCTAAGAGTAAGCTTCCATAGGATCTTGTATTGTATACCTTGCATTTAACATAATGTGTGCACCTAGAAGACAATAAATATCTGTTGAATGAAAAAATAAGTGAAATGAATTAAGCCAGAAATTAGTAAATTGGGTGGTTTCTCCTGTTCACCCAACCATATATGTGGGGGTTTGGACAACTCTGGGAGAGCATATGATTCTTCCTGCTATAAGAAAATGCAGGAATATAAACAGGAAAAAAAAAAAATCTTATACCAGGAGGAAAATAAAGAGGATTTCTACTCAAATACATTACAAACAGAGCTTAGAAACAGAACTCATGCTGAGAGCAGCTGTCGCTATTCATCCTTTCCTTACTCCCAGGACTAAGATACCTGACCTGTATAATCTGGTAATGGCCAATATTTTTTTTCAGGCTACAGAGTGAAGACCATTTGAATTCTTAACAATGCTATTACGGAAGCAGATGCACTATACATGATGATGGACCTAGAACAACCTTGCTTCAGTCCCAGGGGAGAGAAAAATTTGCTTAATTCCAAAAGAATTTTTTTTCTGTAATGCAGAGAGAGTTAGATCATGAAATCTGAGATCTTCCTGCAACCATACTGACTACAAGATAGCAGAGGAGCATATGTCTGCATAAACTGGACAGAGGGAAAAGGCACACGGCATCAAGCTCATCAAAAAGATACTAATTGATGGACTAGTGGTATATAAAAGTTAGGAGACATACCTGGAAATAACTGTTATATGTGAGGAAGAAATGAACATGCTATCAGTTTATTTCATTTTCTTTTACTCTTCCGGAGGGGGGGGTGGCAGGGAGGGATTTTAAAGCACCTTGGAAGGGATACAGTCACATATCTTCTAGTCTTTTGGCAGGATGATATGTTTCAGCTTATTCTTACCCATAAAACTTCACATTTTCTCCAGATGCAGAGAATTTTACACATGGGCCTAAGAACTGAGCCATGTGTTTGCCATGTGCAAGACAACAAAATATTTCAAACAGTAACAGTTTACAAGTCACGCCTCTTCCCTGTACTAAATAATAAATAACCCCACTTCTATGGAGAACAGAAAAGGACTAAAAATAAATCCCAGGAGAAAATGGTTGAAAAAACAAGGCTTCCTTAGAAGGCATTTGGTCTTCTTAGGAATAATGGAAATTTCAGATTTTAATAATTGAGACTCACTTGAACAAATTATATCTTCAATTTATGGCTTCTGCTAAAGGAAATGTAATTGCAAATAGTAAAATTGCGAAATGCTGTAATTAAAATATTGCATGCTGAAATAAAAAAAAAAAAAAAAAAAAGTTTTCACAAAAACAGTAACCTATTTTCAGTTCTATAATAAGATTTCATTCTCTTTGTGATTTTTGAACTATGTTGATTTGCAATATATTGAGCAACAAGAGTAAGTGCTTCCAGCCCAGCAAGAAGGAAAAAAAATAGCTTAAGCTCTTGTAAATTCCCAAAAGCAAATGACAATTTCATTGTCTGGGCCAGTCAGCTCCCATTGTACCCAGGAAAAATGGAGTGCATTAGTTAATAAACCAAATTCAAGCCCTTGCAGAGAGACATTAACAATGTCTGTTTCCTTTGGAGAGCCAAGTTGACTATTTGCTATATTTTAACACCCCACACAATGTGGCAGGTTCTTCTGTACATTTGCATTCCAAAAAAACAAATGGAGAAAACTGGGTTCTCATGCAGAAATAAGTGGAATTTTAGCCATTTCTAGTTGATTTTCTTCTCTTACCCTCTGTGATTTAAGACAATTTTGCAGTCCTAAGTAGGAGTTAAATTTGCAGGGCCATTCAACTTTAGCAGCTGTTAGTACTCCAGAGAAACTGTAATTGACAACAGCTGTACATAGCATCACATGCAACACACATATCATGTGTGTTTTTTCTTTAATTTAAAGTTCAGTCTTAACTTATTTCTTCCTAGTGTAAAGAGTGTCAGGAATCTGCATTTATTTCATTTGCAATTTTTAAAATATTTTTATTTAACTCATTCAGAAACGCCTGAAGAATTAAATGCTATCAAGGGTTTGTACTTGAAATGTAAATAGCACACAGTTTTCCAAAATGTAAAATAAAATATAAATGCAAACTATGTGTGATTTATATATCAATGTAAATATGCATAAATGATTTTTAAATAAATATATCTTTATATCTTTCTACATTTCAATCTTTAACTATATCTCTCTATATCTTTATCATCTATCTATCACCTTCTATCTACCCATCCTCTCTCTCTCTTTCTCTTTCATCATTATCATCATCAACCTTGGTCTAAAGCCATGCATGCCTTTACCCTTCTTCAAACAGTGAGATAAAGAGGACTTTTCTGCTCTGGGACTTAGGTACCACTATTCCAGGTATCCTTTCTACATGGTAAGAGAGAGCCTCAGAGGCCCACATCCCCTTTCTCCTTAATGCTCTCAGTCTCCCAACGACATCCAAGAAGACTAATCTTATTACGTATTTTTAAAATTGAGATAATTAATATACAATTTATGCAGATATTTAATGTTTACTTCAATGGGTTGTGACAATTATATAAGCCTGTGTAATGGATTTACACCCTTAACAGCTGTGTTCCATTTGAAAAATTTTAGCCATTCTGATCAAGTGGGTATTGTATCTCATTAGGATCTTAATTTGAATTTTGCTGCTGATGAATGATTATGAACATTTTTCATGTGATTATTGACCATTCATATATCTTCCATCTGCTAAAATCTTTTGGGATTTTTAACTGTATTCTCTTAACTGCATCCATGACAGGGGCTCATGGGGGGGGGGAGGCAAGCAAAAAAACACATGAGGAGGAGAAGTATAAAGGTCCATACTAGGCAGCAGCCATGCGGCAGATAATCATACCCCTTTTGGCTGCCCTGTTGGTTTTTATTAGCATTGATGATATCATCTTTTGGCATGAGACAGTGTGGATAATATATTGATATAATAGTGAGAATAACATGTTGACCAGATTATATAACATACTATGTTATTATTCCTCAAACGTCCTCGGCCCCAGGATTGTTTAGAGAACATTTATTGCAAGCTAGTTCTATCAGCTTCTTTTGGGCACAGGCCCAAGGTTAAAGTGGGAACTGAGGCCACTCCCCTGGTGCCAGCCACCAGGTGGCTGTGACTGGCTGGGGCTGAGGCCATCACTTGAATTAACCACCGTCACACACCATCCCTGAGGGCAATAGCCTTGGAAACAGAAGGGGTACACAGCAGCCACGTACCACAACAGCAATATATACAGCAACAAACAAGGAGTATACATATCAACATGATGAGGGTGCTCCTTAATCCCCATGTACATCACCCTGTCTAGTTAGCAGCAAGGTATGGCTACTCATGGGGTCCACAGTCCCACAAGTATTCCTTGGGCAGCCAGACTGAGGGTTTTGTATCTGTATATTGTAGGCCATTCTACCAATGGAGCCATTCTGTAACATTCTGAGTAACATTATACATATATATGGGGATCTCCCCAGCCAGCTGGCAGGGGTCCTTTTTTTGTTTAATACATTTAGGTGCCATGCTACACAACTATGCATGTTCAGCAGAAAGCCAGCCCTATCTATCATATAAAGCATAGCTGAACTGCAGCCTGACTGGGTCCATATCCTGGTGCAACAAGTGTTCTACGTGGCGACGGATGGCTTCCCACTCTGGGGTGGTTCAGTTGGCTGTCCCCAGCAAGGTCCAATTGTCCCAAGAGGCAGGGGCCATGCTCCATGTGAAGCCTCCTGCTGCAGTGGCTGGGAGTTCCGTACACACCCAACACTGAGAAACGTTGTACACTTGTGAGGACTGTGGTGTCACATCCTCAACCTGTATCAAAATGGGGGAAATCATTATGGGCCAGAGAGCCAATATAAAAGTTTCTTTCAGAATTGTTGCTGCTGTTGATGGCGCCATCACTTTCTATCTGCAAGGGCTAAACACTGATTATCCAAGGTGTGAGTGACAATTTCCTTTGTAATCCTGCTCCCCAGGGAGCAATAAGAGTGAGCCACCTTACATGGGGTGACTCCAAGGTCCAAAGCCATACCATGGTTTTAGTTTCTCTGCCATGGAGCACTGTTACAGCAGGTAACAGAATATGTCCCTGCAGTCCCATCTGGGGCTTCAGCAAGGGGTCTTTTGTCGTAATTTGTAACTGAATCTGAGCCTCTGCTCTATGCAATAGAGCTTCTACAGGCATTACTCCACTCCATCGGGGGTGCTCATTTAATTGTTGGGCCAAGGTCCACAGCCTCTTTCACCACTTGCGCAGGAATGGTTCAACTATCAGTACAAAGAGTTAAAGGGCTTTTTTTTTTTTTTTTTTTTTAAATGAGCCACACAGCCCACAATTCATCCCACTGGCTACTTTGACTAAAGCCCATTTCACACATGTTAGCTCTAGGCTGGATGGCCACAGCCGTCCCCTGAGCAGACCAGCCTCAACTGGCCTTGTTTGCATACCATGCAGACGCCGGGACAGTAACCCCACCCCCAGCTCCAAAGGGGGACCATGTGTCCCAGAGGGGGATCACTCATGCCCCAGGGCGCAATGCTTCTGCATAAGTCTGGGGTCCCAAAACCTGCTGCAGTTCTCTATTTAAAGGACTGGAAGCAAAAGCACCTCACTGCTCTAAATACGCACCCCATTCAGCAAAGGCCACTGCCCGAGCCACCTCACCACGAGGCCAGGCCACCCAGCCATCAATGGGGTAATTGGTGAATATTTTCACTGGGACCTCTTGAATTATAGTTTCAGTACTCTGAGCTGCTGCACCGCTGCACCCCCCCACACGCTGCTCATGCAGCTCACCCTGCATTACACTGCTGGTGCTCTGTGCTGCTCCGCAGTTCATACTGCTTTATGCCTCTGTCCCTCTGCGCTGCTCACGCTGCTCTTTACTGTTCTATCTCCCATAACTCGCTTGATTGCTTCAGTGTTTCCGGTGTGGTATCCAGAAGCAAGGACAGGAACACCCATCCTATCCAGGCAGCTGTCGCATGCGGTTTTATATCACTTAACAGAGGCTCAGCTTCCTGCAGAGCACCCAGTAAAGCCTCGGGGTGTTAGCCAGGATCTCTGCAGGACAGACACACTAGTGGGACAGCCACTCTGCCACCCCAGCCCACATAGAGGTGGACATCCACCTGGTGCCCATACCCCCTACCTCCTCCTCAGCAGGTATGGTGGGTGTGCAGGGTGACATCCAGCTGACTATGCCAATTGTTAACTGCATCCATGACAGGGACTTGTGAGAGGGGCAAGCGAAAAACACATGAGGAGGAGAAGTATAATGGTCCATACTAGGCAGCAGCCATACAGCAGACAATAATCCCCCTTCTGGCTGACTCACTGGTTTTTATTAGCACAAATGATCTCATCTTTTGGCATGCAATAGTGAGGATAGCATATTGATACAACAGTGAGAATAACATGTTGACCAGATTATATAAGATACTATGCTATTATTTCTCAAACGTCCTCAGCCCCAGGATTATTTAGAGAACATTTGCTGCAAGCTAGTTCTATCAGCTTCTTTTGGATACAGGCCCAAGGATAAAGTGGGGACTTAGGCTGCTCCCCTGATGCCAGCCACCAGCCACCATCTGGCTATAATTGGCTGGGGCTGAGGCCATCACCCAAATTAACCATCCTCACAGGCTCCTCCTCCCAGGGATGAAAGCCAGTTCTTGACTGAGAGGCATAGCTGTGATGCAGTCAATGATAGAGAAGCCTCTGTAGTGCTGTACTAGAGAAACATACTGAAAATTTGCTCTTTAGGGTGCTGGGAAAAGTTTTTCATGGGGAGGTGTTTCATTAAACACAGTCTACTTCAAAACTGATCGTGGGGAAATGTCAAAGGCAGCTGCTGCCTGATTTAACCTCTAAGAGTTGTTTTAGTTTCCTTACTGCTAAAACAAATAACATGCATTTGGTTGGCTAAAACATTGGGAATTTATTGTTCATGGTTTTGAAGTTAGGAGAAATCCAAATCAAGGGGTCATTAAGCAATGCTTTATGTGGCATTCTGGTGCTTGATGCCACTGATCCTTGCCCCTTGTTTTTTGTGTTATATGGTAGTGCACATGGCAGCCTTTCCTGGATTCTCCTTTCTCTTCTAGGTTCCATTGACTTCTAGCTTCTGGCTGTTTTCTGTGCTTTCTCCACTGAGACCTTCTCTATGAGGCCTCCAGTGATAGGATTAAGTCCCATCCTAATTGAGGTGGGCTACACCTTAAATGAAGAAACCTAATCAAAAGGTCCTATTTACAATGTCTGTAGCATATACGGCTTTGCATTTTCCCACAACCCTTCCAGTTCTTTCCCCATCTAGTCACATTAGTATTCCATTTCTTAATAGTTACACACCAAGACTTGAGAAATAATGGTTTGTGAGCTCATGACTGATAAGTAAGATTTGCATGCTTAGAATTCTCTCCTGGAAACTACAAATAATCTGATCTGTGAACTGCTTGACCACCTTTGTATCAATAGATCGCTTCATAATTACTGTTAAGATATAACTTCAGCTTCAGCCCTACTAACAAACATTGTAAATGCTCATTTTATGTAGTTACTGTGAAAGTGTGACTTCTGCCCTGTTTGGGAAATATTGTGAATTTCCATTCCTTGATTATCTGTCTTGAACACTGCACTTTTTAACCATGCCTTCCCCTCATGTGCCCTTCCCATTTGCATGTAGACTGCATGTAGACATGTAGTATAAAAGACATTTCTTTTTTTTTTTTTTTAGGTACTGGAGGCTGGGAATTGAACCCAGGACCTTGTATATGGGAAGCCAGCACTCAACCACTGAGCCATATCAGTGGTTCATATCTGAGTTGTTTTTTGTTTTATTTTCATTTGTTTTGCTTTTCTTTTTTTTTAGGAGGCACCAGGAACTGAACCCAGGACCTCCCACATGAGAAGCAGGCACTCAACCACTTGAGCAACATCCCCTCCAAAAGAACTTTCTTTCTTTGTGACAAGTGAGGCTTGGTCTATTGGAAGGGCCACATTCTCTGCCTGCCATCATGGATGAGGATTTAGGCCACAATAAGCCTCGGTTTGTCCAAGAAAGAGTACTCTCCTACAGACCATTGAGGGTGAGGCCTCACATAAGACCCCTATTAAGTGCTCTTTTGCTCACCAAGCTGGACCTGACCAGGTCTTTCTTTGGCCAGACATATCCCTCTTAGTTTGGTGGGAAGCTGCCATTTTACATGGCTCCCTGCTATACTCGAAACAACACCCACAGGAATGGGTTAGACATAAGAACATGTTTTTCTTGTGTATACAGCTCCAAGACACCAAACTAGCCATGTGCTGCGGGCTGCATATGTTGCAGGAAGCTGGGGCTGGAGAAGTGTCCCATGACGTAGGAATCCTTGAAAGATCTAACATTTTGTTCTTTCAAGTTTGGAGTGTTAACAAATAACGTTCCTAGATCATTTCTTTCTATATGCACAAAATTTCTGTTGATTTATTCCTAGCAGTAGGATTGTTGATTATAGCTTATGGATATATTCAGTTTTACAGTTTGTGTACTTCACAAATCAACTAATATCAGCTGGAGCTTCTGGATCACCTGTTCCTGTCTGGTCTTGGCTGGTGGACTTACCTCCAGGCTATAGGTCTTCAGTCTGTGTGGAAAGCTATGCTCTGTGTATCTCCAATCCTCTGAACCATGGAGCCAAAGTATGGTCTTCCAAAGTCAATAGCTGAGGCATAAAAAGGAACATAAAACAACAAAAAGTATTAATCAAATGACTGTCCTTGTTGACTATTGCTTGTTAATCATAATTGATGTCTCACAGGGTGTGCAGACTTGAGTCTTTTGTGGGCTGCAAAAACTTATGTTCTTAAGCTAAGCCATTCCTGTACATGACAGCCTATTTGTGTAGGACCTTTGTTTAGATTTAGTTAAGTGACTTTTTTATTAAATCAGTATGATTAGATTGCTTTATTTAAGGGACTTTGGTTAGATTGCAGGGCCCAGGGTGGGTCCTAATCCTCTCACTGGATTCTTATATAAATTGAGGACTGAAAGCAGAGACACAGAGAAATAGAGCTGCCATTTTACCCTACCATGTGAGAGAAGACTCCAGGATACCCTACAGCTGCATAAAGAGAAACCCTGAGAGGCTGAGAGAGAAAAATAAATAATAAAATAAAATAAAATAAAATAAAATAATAATATAAAACAAAACAAAATAAAATAAAATAATAATTTTAGGTCCCTAGAAACTCCTTTAGAATAGGTTGTTCTTTTTATTTTGGAAAATGCTGTTGAATGGATATTTATTTACACAAATATGTTGCAGAAATTCTCACAGTATCTAAATTTATACTTTCACTCTGAAAGTACACATTTTATTTGAGGAAGTGTGTGTGTGTGTGTGTCTGTGTGTGTGTTTGGCCATATAAATTATTTCATGAGGATCATCCAAAAGGATATTGATTGGCTATCCACTTCTATGTATGAATTATATTAAGGGAGAAATTTACAAAAAATTTGATCTAGACCTTATTATGCAAATATTAATTGCCATATCAGGCTCATTATTAAATATGACTTCAAGAAATTTACTGATGTTGGAAAATTATTTTGTTACATGAATGTGTTAAGTTTGGTGATATTTCTTTTTTGTCATAACTGGCTTTGTCTGTTATTCAACATCTTAGAAAAAGATTGGCCCTGAAAGAGAAAAGTAGTAATTTAGATTGGCAGTTAGGAAAATGGACTGTGGGACTTCTCCATTAACAGCCTATGTATTCTGGATATTGCTGTCTAGATACATAGGGCATTCATACTCAAGGGTCTCTTGTTGGTAGGGTTAGCCGTATTCAAAGCACAAGGTAAAAACCCCAAACAGAGTCCATGAAATCTGCCTTAGTTTGTGGATCTGGAAGCAATATTCAGAAGAGATTCTCTATTTTTTTTGTTTCACTGTCCTGCCCTGAAATGGCTCCCTCATCTGGCTGCTTGTTGTCTGCTTGGCTTCTTTAGAAGGCACCAGGAACAAAACTCAGGACCTTTGCTGGTTGTGATGTCTGCTGATTGCTGCAGTTGCAGCATCTGCTGGTTGTGGTAGTTGCAGCATCTGCAGGTTGTGGCATCTGCTGGTTGCAGCACCTGTTCCTTGTGCCATCTGTTCATTGCAGCATCTGCTCCTTTTGGTGTCTGCTGGTTGCAGCATCTGCTTCTTGCTGCCTCTGCTCCTTGTGACATCTACTCCTTTTGACATCTAAGGAGTCTGCTGGTTGAGGTGTCTGCTCCTTGAAACATCTGTTCATTGCAGTGTCTGCTCATTGCAGCATCTGCTTGTTGCGGTGTCCACTCATTGTGGCATCTGCTCATCTTCTTTAGGAGGCACCAGGAACCTAAACAAGGACCTCCCATGTGGGAGGTGTGTGCCCAACTGCTTGAGCCACATCTGCTCCCTCTCTACTTGTTTTTAGTGTTTTCTTTCCCTTCTGCTAACAACCAAACTCCAGGAAAAACTCATTAAAATTGTAGCCTTATCACCAATATAGATGACACTATTAGATAAGAAATAATCCTAATCTGACATAAATCATTCAGAGAATAGAATAAGAGGGAACATATTGCAATTTTACTTTATGAGGCTAGCATTATCAAATGAGGAAATTACAGACCAATCACTTTTATATGTATGAAAAATACTAAAAAGTGGCAAATCAAATTAATTTATATATAAAAAGAGACAATATATCATATCCAAGAGGGATTTAATCAGGAGTGCAAAGTCAGTGTATCATTTATAATCCATCAATGCAACCCACCACATTAACAAAATAAAGTATAAAAAACATATAGTCACATCTATAGGTATTTAATAAAATTCAACAACTGTCCATGATTTTAAAAACACTCAGAAAATTGGATATAATTGGAATAGACTTGTAAAAGAGAAAGCTCATTCATCTCTTATTCCTGAATAATGAAGCATCAATATTATGGAATACAGCAGTACTGGAATTTTACTTAAGGGAAGGACAAGCATTGAATCAATTACTATAGAGAAAGAGGCAGGCATGGAGCTGTCCATCATCATCATTTTGTTAACTGGATCCACAGCACTTTTCCTCCACATTCTAGGTTCTGTTAATACCAATATCTCCCAGTCATAAGGATGGTAGTTATTACTTCTATGTTACCTCAAGGTTCCTTTTCTTTTTTGATATTTGTATATTTTGTACATTATACCAAGACTTTTTAAAATAATTTCCTGAAATAAATATTATATTTGAAATGACTAGAATGATCTCTATGTTTATGAACAGACCTTAATTTACAGCTGCGGTGTTCATAAGAAACAATTTCAAATATAGGTAGTTGGGCATATCTTTGGTCTTGAAGACAGCTTTGAGCACTTTATCAAAATATCATACTATTTTTAACACTGCAATAAATAAGAGATGGTAGTATTTTTGCAAGAATAGATAATGATACAAGAATCACAAATGATATCTCCTAAAAGACTCATTCATATATAAATGCTCCATAACATATATTGCATTAAAAATCAAGGAGGACTGGAGGGACTTCTCATTAAATGCTTATAGGCCAATTGGTTGTCCATATTGCACCCTATAACAAAACAATTTGCAGCTCTGCATTATAGACAATGGCAAAGAAATTCCTGTACCCTGAAAACCACAGAACTGTTTTCTATAACTATATATTAGTTTGTATTTCCTAGAATTTTGTTTAAATGAAATCATACAATATGTACTCAGTTTTGTTTGGCTTCTTTTACCCAGGACAATTACTTTGAAATTCATTTCTCATATCTTTTTGTTGTTGCATTGTATTCCCTTGTATGTATATTTCACAATATATTTATTCATTCACCTGGTGATTGATATCTGGGTTATTTCATTGTGATATTTGTTGGCTTTTACCTAATAAGTAATTAAGTTGAATATCTTTTCTTGTGATATTTATCTTCTCCATATTTTCTTTAGTAAACTAAATGCTCAAATCATTTGCCCATTTTAAATTGCAATTTATTTTCTTATTTTTTATGTTTTGAGAGTTATTAATATATTTTGGACACAACACCTACTTATTAAAATTTGTGATTTGCAAATATTATCTATATGCCTGTGAATTCTTTCATTCTCTTTCACTGTCTGTCATAACAAAGAAATTCTTTGTTACAATTGATGAACACATTTTGAAGCATTGTTACTAACTATGGACTATACTGTACATTAAAGTTTACACTGTCCCATGCAATTTTGTAGGTTATGACAAAATATACAATGATCTGTATCCATCACTGCAGTGTAATGCAGGACAACTCCAATGTCTTGAAAATGCCCCTATATAACACATATTATTCCCTCTCCAATCCCTCAGAACTCTGGTGGCCACTGCCTTATGTCAATAAGAGCTCTTCCATTGCTAGAATAACAATATGTCTACAGTTAAATAATAAGTCTACTTTAGTCCATTGCTGATTCCCCAATCCTAAGATTTGGGGATGCTGATGACCACTCTGCTTCTAACTGAAAGGGAGCTTAGATCCCATGGGGCAGATGGATGGAATTATCTTCCTTGCAGTTTCAGATACTCTCTGTTCCCTGGGATGGGCATTGTCCATCATCTTCTTGTTCAGTTGTTCTGGATGAGTCCAATGAATTGAAGAGCAGGTGTTGCAACTCTGCTGAAATTCAGGGCTCAACTGTCACATTGATGGACCAAGGATTTAAGTCTCTAGGATATAATTTATCAAGCATAGTGCTAATTATAGGTTCAAATAAAAGAGGTAGAAAAACGATATACAGAGAACCTATATTTGAGTCTAACTCTGTTACACTGGGGAGCATAAATTCCAAAGTAATAACCACCAACAGGGTGCCAAATTCCTGAGCTGTCTGCCCTGCTTATAGTTTCTGGATGTCCCTCGTGTCCTCAGGAGCCCCACTATTTGAGGTGCTGTTTATTGAAGCAGTCAGTGAGATCTTGCTGAGACTGCATAAGCGTAACCTCTGTAATAACTTCCTGACTCACTTTGAAATCTCTTGGCCATAAAAATTCATTTGTATTTACCATTTACCGCTTTTGGTGAAGGACTTTTGCATTGCTAGTTGGAGCTTAGTGCTAGATGCACTGCCAGTTGGAGCTTAGTAATAATTCCTCCATGCTGAGGGACGTTGTTAATGTGGGAAAATGTGGGAGGGGGAGGAAGTGGGGCATATGAGAATCTCTTATATATTTTGTAACATTTAGGTAATCTAAAACTCTTTGAAAATAAAAAAAAAATTTGAAGTAAAATAAAATAAAATAAATGGGTATTTTTTTTATGCTGCTAAAAAACAGAAATTCTTAATTTGGATGAAGTTCAATTTATCAATTTTTAAAAAATTATAGATTATGTTTTTATTATAGGATATAAGAATTCTTATTTTACCCAAGCTGACAAAAATTTTCTATTTTTTTTCTTGTAGACATTATATGATTTTAGGCTTTACATTTAGGTCTATGATAATTACTCAGTTAATTTTTGTCTATGGTGTAAGTTCTGGACTGAAGTATTTTTTATTGTAAATAGATATTCAGTTATTCAAAAGACCATTCTTTACCCACTTGACTCTTTTGTACATTTAACAAAAATCATTTTTGCATATATGTTTTGGGCTATTCCTGGGCTGTTTCATTTCTTTGATTTATCTACTCTTATAACATCATCACAATGTCATGATTACTGAAACTTTTTATTCAAATTGTTGAAATCAAATAGTGTAAGTCTACCAATTTTGATCATTTTAAAGTTGTCAAAATCTTAATGTGAAACTATAGAATATTTTTTATATAAATAACTAAATATATCTAGAGATTTACCATTTTCACTGGTGTAAAAACTTAATATTATTAGTGAATTGGACTCAAATAAGTCCTCCCTGCACATGGTTCATCAGTCCCTTCTATTCAAACTTATATGTGATGCTGAAGTTTTTAGGTATACTTCCAGAGACTGGAGCCTCTGGCCTACCTATGTGCCAGGTGTACATGGAATCTCGGTAGAGCTGCAACTCCTACCCTACAGCTCAATGGACTCATCCAAGTCACCTGGCGAGGAGACAACGATGGGCAATGGCCATTGCAGGAATGGAGAGGACCTGCATCTGCAGGCAGCATCATCCCACCCACCATATCCATGGGATACAAGCCCTCTCTCACTTGGAGGTGGAGTGGACATCACCACTCCAGTCCCCTCAGGATTGGGGGAAGAACTATGGACTAGAGTGGACTTGATGGTATTCTGTTGTTCACATATGGTGATTCTAGCAATGGAAGAAATTATAACAATGAGGTGGAGCCAGTGGCCACTAGACACTTTTGGGGCAGGGAGGGGATGAGCAGTTGAAATACAGGGGCTTCTTTGGGATTTGGGGGTTGTCCTGAGTACCTTTGTGGCAACGGATGTAGGTCATTTTAAATCAGCACACACCACTCAGAACTGTGTGGGAGAGAGTGTTGTCTACGGTGTGAACTGTGGTCTATGGTTGGTGGCAAGACCCCAGGATGTGTAAGTCCATTGAGGGTGGTGGGCCACACTTGTGGGAGATGTTTGTGTGGGATGTGGTGGGCGGTGTGGGAGGTGGGCACCATGGGAATCCCAGTGGGTTCCGGGTAATATTTTGGGTGTCTAAGCACCTCTTAAAATATATTTATATATATACATAAATAACATTTTTGTAAGCAAATGCACATATATGCATATATATTTATATATCATTTTGCAAATGTTGGTATGTATTGTGAAAATTTTGATTTTTACAAACAATAAAATAAATAAAAAAATAAAAAACAAAGTGAATCCTTCACAGAAAAAAAAACAAAAACCTTAATATTATTAAAATGTCAGTTATCCCCAAATTAATCTATAGATTTGATGTGTTACCAAAATCTCAACAATTTGTTTAAATAAATTAACAAGCTGATCCTAAAATATTTATGGAAATGCAAAGGACCTGAAATACACAAATGTATTTTAATATACCTGGAAGGCTTGAAGATTTGCTATAAACCACAAAAGATAGATACCTTGAAAGTAGAATAGAATAATCCAGCTATAAGTCAATATATAAAGTCAATTGATTTTTTAAAATGGGCCTGAGAAACTGGATAATTTAATGGGGGAAATCCTCATTCCTTACCTCACTCTATACAAGTTAATTTGAAATTGATTACAGGCTTAAGAAAACAGTTTATACACTATGGTTTCTGGAAGAAAGAAAAAGAGACTATCTTGGTGATAATTGATAAACTGGACTTTGCCAAATTTAAAAACTACTTATAATCAAAAGATATCATTAAGAAAATGAATAGTCAATCTCTAGATAAAAGTAAGTATCTGAAGACTGGGACTAAATATGCAGAATGCAAACAGCTGTCAATTACTCAGAATATATAAAGAACACTTACAAATCCTGAGGGCTCTGGAGACACCCAGGTCCTAAGTCTGGGCAGATAGCTCCAGAGTTTGGTGCCTTGCCAGTGGGCCCTACTTTGGAGTTTGTGCTCCTGAGAGTGAATTGTCCTGAGTGATATTGCAATGACAGATATAGGCCATTATATATCATCATATAACATGCAGAACTGTTTGAGAGACGGTGTGGTCTACAATTTGAGCTATGGTCCATGCTTAATGGCAAAATTAATGTATAGTCACTTCACAAAAAATATATTTTCACAAAATATATGGGTGAACATTAATTGCATTGGAATTGCTAAAATTAAAATAAGGTGATTTTTAAATAGGCAAAATTCTTGCCTTTTCAAGTATTGACTGCTATAGATTGCTTATTCTCTCATATATTTGTTTCTAAGACTTTATTAGACATATGTAGAATAGTTTTTACTAATTTTTATTTTAAGTTGTCCTTCATCTCACTATCTTTCTTGGTTGCATTCAGGATCACTTCCACATAGTTTTCATGAAATTTAATAAATTTTGTAATAACCTTTAATTTTTTCCTTTCATGGACTATATCTGGCAGTATTTAGAAGCCTATGAAGGAATCCCTAGAAAAATATCTTAAAATAAACAATTAAATAAAATACATAGAATTACAATTCAAACAATATATATTGATATAAAATTAACAAAATATTGAAAATAAAAATTTGTGATAGAGTAATAGTTGTGGTTCATCAATCATTTATTAAAGAAAAATGCTGGCATGCATGTATGTAGACTACTGTAACTTGGAAATGGGGATGAGAATAAAAACTTTTTAATGTAGTTTTTCATTTATAAATGATTGTGATCTGATGATTAGCAGTAGTGATAATAATACTGTGGTTTATTGCCTACCTTTGTAATTGATGAAAAGAGTAAATTTCAGTGATACTTTAGTGAAAATAAAGACATATTTTTCCATCCAACTTCATCATACACTTTCTGTCCATTGACTTTTCCATATAATAAATTTAAATTATAAAGATGTTTTGTATTGCATAAAGGTTACATTGAAAGTATAGGGGATTTCCATGTACCCCCTCCCCCACCCACATTTCCTCTTACAATTTGGTACATTTGTTAAAATTAATGAACAAATATTGAATCATTGCTATTAATCAAGGTCAATAGTTTTCATTATGGTTTACATATTTCACTGTACGGTTTTATAAAATTTGATAAAATGTAAAATGGCCTGTAAGTAACATTTCAAATTAATGTAGAAAATTCTAATGCCTTAAAAATGCCCTATGTTACACTTATTCTTCCCTTCCCCTCCCCTCCCCTCAGAAACTCTGGTAATGACTATTTTTATATCAATGTTCCACGTTCTTCTGATACTACAATAATAATAGGTCTACTTTGGTCCTTGGTTCCATTTACCCCTTTATATTTGTTCATTCTTCAATCTTGAGGATTTGGGGATGGTGATGTCTAATCTGCTTCACATTCAGGGGGGTTCTAGATCTTATGCAGCAGATGAAAGGAACTGTTTTGCCTGCAGTTGTAGATACACTTTTTTTTTTGGGGGGGGGAGGTGATGGGAGTTGGCCGTCATCATAACTTTGTTAGTTGTCCTGGACAAGTCTGATGGACTGGAGGGTAGGTGTTGCCTGTAACTCTATGAGATTCAGGGCTCAACTGGCATATGAACAGACTGAAGACTATTGTAAATGGAATTTCTTTCTCAATTTCCTTCTAAGATTGCTCATTATTATTGTTCAGAAACACTACTGATTTTTGCAAGTTGATTTTATATCCTGCCATTCTACTGAACTTGTTTGTCAGCTATAGAAACTTTATTGTAAATTTTTTTGCAATTTTCTACATATAGGAACATGTCATCTGAAAATAGTTAAATTTTTACTTCTTCTTTTCCAGTTTGGGTTCCTTTTATTTCCTTTTCTTGCCTAAGTGCTCAAGCAAGTACTTCTAATACAATGCTAAATAAGAGTGGTGACAGTGGGCATCCTTGTTTTGATCCAGATCTTAGAGAGCAGCCTCTAGTATTTCCCCATGGAGTATGATGTTAGCTGTGAGTTTTTCATATATGCCATTTATCAGATTGAGGCAGTTTCCTTCTATTCCTATCTTTCAAAATGTTTTTATCCAAGAAAATTACTCTATTTTGTCAAATGTCTTTTCTTCATCAATAGAGATTTTTTCTTTCAATCTGTTACTGTGGTGGATTACATAGATTGATTTTCTTATGTTGAATCATCCTTGTATACCTGTGATAAAACCAACTTTATCATGGTGTATAATTTGCTTTATGTGTTGTTTGATTTGATTAGCAACAATTTTGTTGAGAATTTTTGCACTTAAGTTCATTAGAGTGATTGCTCTGTTATTTTCTTTTCTTTTGGCACCTGTATGTGACTTTGATATTGATGTGATGTTGGCATCATAGAATGAGTTAGAAAATGTTCCCTCCTATTTAATTTTTCGGGAGAGTTTGAGCAGGACTGGAATTAGCTCTTTCTGGAATGATTGGTACAATTCACCTGTGAAGCAATCTGGTCCTGGGCTTTTTTTGGTTAGGAGGTTTTAGATGACTAAATCAATCTCACTACTTGTGATTTGTCTGTTGAGTTCTTCTATTTCTTCTTCCACTATTGTAGGTTGCTCCTGTTTTTCTAATAATTCATTCATTTCATCTCAATTGTCCATCTTTAGATATACAATTTTTCAAAGTATTCTCTCATGATAGTCTATATTTCTGTGGAGTCAGTGGTAATATCACCTCTTTCATTTCTGATTTTATTTATTTGCGTTTTTTTTTTTTTTCTTTTTTATTTGTTAGTCTAGCTAAGGGTTTGTCAATTTTATTAATCTTCCCAAAGAACCAATATTTGGTTCTGTTAATTCTTTCTATTCTTTTAAATTCTCAATTTCATTTAATTCTACTCATCTTTATTTCCTTCTTTCTGCTTATTTGTTGTTCTTTTTCTGTTTCCTCCTGATAAGCAGTTAGGCCCTTGATTTTAGCTCTTTCTTCTTTTTTAATTTAGGCATTTATGGCTATAAATTTCCTTCTCAGCACTGCTTTATCTGCTTCTCATAAATTTTGATATGTTGTGTTCTCATTTTCATTCACTTCCAGGTAGTTACGGATTTCTCTGGCAATTTCCTCTTTGACCCACTGATTGTTTAAAAATCTGTTTAACATCCAGGTATTCATGCCTATTCTGGTTGTTACTTTGTTAATTTCCAGAGTCATTCCATTGTGATTTAAAAATTGCTTTGTATAATTTCAAACTTTCTTAATTGTGACTTTTTCTATGCCTAGCATGTGGTCTATCTAGAAGAATGATCAATGAACAACAAGACAAATGTATATCCTACTTTATTTGGGTGTAATGTTATGTCCATTACATTGGGTTCATTGGGTCTTGTTCCTGTAACATATTATTCAAGATCTCTGTTTATTTATTGTGGCTCTGTTGAGATGTTCTGTCTAATGTGATATTGGTGTATTGAAGTCCCCCACCATGAATGTACAGGCATCTATTTCTCCTCTTATTTTTGTCAGTATTTACCTCATGTATTTTGGGGCACCCTGGTTAGGTGCATAAATATTTATGATTGTTCTTTATTCTTGGTATATTGCCCCTTTTATTAATATATAGTTTCTTTCTTTGTCTCTTATAACAGCTTTGCATTTAAACTCTATTTTGTGTGATATTAGTTTAGCTACTCCTACCCTATTCTGATTACTGTTTGTGTGTAAAATTGTTTTCCAACCTTTCACTTGCAATCTATTTGTGGGTTTAAGATAAGTTTCTTTTATACAGCATATAGACGGGTCATATTACCTTATCCATTCCACCAATCTGTGTCTTTTGATTGGAGAGTTTAATACTTTAACATTCAATTAAATTACTCTATAGGCAGTACTTATTTAGCCATTTTTTCTTTGGGCTTTATATGCCACATTTTATTTTTATTACTCTTTTTATCATTTTAGTTATTTTCACTAATAATCTTCCTTTATACACTCTCCTCCAACCCTCTCTTTCCTGTTTTTTCCTTTCAACCTGCAAAACTCCTTTTAGTATTTCTCAAAGAGCAGGTTTCTTTTTGACAAATACTTTCAATCTCTGTTTATTTGTGAATAGTTTGAACTCTACTTCATTTTGAAAGACAATTTTTTTGCACACAGAATTCTTGGGTGGCAGTTTTTTTTCCTTTCTGCAGCTTAGCAATGACATACCATGACCTTTTCAACTCCACGGTTTCAGATGAGAAATCAGCATGAAATCTTATCAAGCTTCCCTTATATTTGATGGGTCTCTTTTCTCTTGCTGCTTTCAGGACTCTGTCTTTGACTTTAGTGTTTGATAATTTGATAAGTATGTGTCTTCGGGTAAGTCTGCTAAGATTTATTGTACTTGGAGTATTCTGAACTTTCTGGATTTGACATCCTTGTCCCTTATAAGAGTTGGGGAATTTTTGGCCATTACTTCCTCAAACGCTCCTTATGCCCCCTTTTCCTTCTTTTCTCCTCCTGGATGCCCATAATGTATATGTTTGCATGTATTGTGTTATTTTTCAATGCCCTGAGTTCCTGCTGGAGCTTTCAATTTTTTGTCATCTGTTCTACGCTTTGTGTGATTTCAGATGTCTTATATTTGACATTGCTAATTCTTTCCTCTGCCTGTTCAAATATGCAGTTATGTGCTTCTAGTGTATTTTTAATTTCTTGCATTATGCCTTAATCACTGTGAGATCTGTTATCTTTTTATGCATGTTTCCTCAGAATCTTCTTGATATCATTAATCTTTTCCTTCATTTTATTGCTTTGATTTGTTTAGACATTTTTGGTTAGTTGTTACACATTGTGCATTTCATTTTGCTTTTTAGTTTGTTCATTAGACTGGGTCAGGACTTCCTGTTCCTCAGTATAGCTTGTAATTTTTTACTGATGTCTGAGCATCTTTTTATCTTGATGGAATTTTTCAGGTGCTTAGTTTCTCTTTCTAGTTTAGAGTATATTTTTGTGTGGTTTTGTGTTAAAGTTTTTCTTAACACTTGGTACCACTTATTCTATATCTTTTTAGTTCCTTTTGTTCAACTGAAAAATTATTAGATACAGAAAAAAAAAAGATGAGAAAAATAAAAAGAAGGAAGGAGAAAGAAAAAAATAGAGACAGAAAAATAAATAATAAAAGGGGAAAATAGTAAAAAAGAATAAAAATTACAAAGGGGAAATAGAAACAGGAAAAAATAAGAAAAAATAAAGTAAAAGACCAGAGAAATAAGAAAAGAAGTAAAATATGAAGACAAAACAAGGGAAGGCATGTAGGAAGAAGAAGAAAAAAAGAAGAGGAAAAATGAAAGAAAGCAAAGACAATAAAGAAAGAAAGGAAAGAGGAAAGAGAAAGAAAAATGAAAACTGAAAAAAAAAAAAAACACACACCTCCAGCAACAGTCTCAAGCTGCAGTGTCAGCCAATAACCTCAGGTACCTGAAAGGAGAGAGAGGGGAAAAACCAAATTAATAAAATCCTCTCTCTCTACTCCCCTTCCCAAGCCTGCTTGCCCCAAGTCTCCCCTCCTCCCCAGGAGCCAGCTGGGTATGTGTCAGCCCTCCTAATTTCCTCACCCCAACCTCTTCCCCCCAGGGGGCTGGCTCAGTGCCTCTTGCCTTTTCAGCCCATTGTATGACTCCCTTGGCTACTCTCTCCTCAGATGCTGGCTGGGTGCATGTCAACTTGCCAAATCTCCTCCTCCCTCCACTCTCCTTGGAAAGGTTTATGTGCAGGACTGAGATCCTCCTTTTCCCTGGAGCTGGCTGGGAGCTGATCTGCCTACCCAATTATATCTCCTCTGCTCCCATTACCCCCTGAGTCAGCTGGGTGGCAACCTGCACTACCAGTTACCCCATGGCTTCCCTTTTCTTGAAAGTTGGCTAGCAACAGGCATGAAACCCCACTGATTGGTACCTCTTTTCTTCCCCAGGCCACTTTGGTGCCAGTTTATCTGCTGTTTGACCCCCTCCCTGCTCCACTCTCCCTCTGAGCCACCTCATTCCCAGCCCACGTAACCCATTGTCCCATGGCAGCCCTCCACTTATGAGCCTGCTGGACTTTGTCATGAAGACCTTCTTGCCAGAGGGGGCCCTTCTCACTCTCAGAGCCAGCTGGGCACTAGTCTGCCAGGAGAATCAACTACTTGGCTTCCCTCTACCCAGAGCAATCGGCACCCCCATCTCCAGCCACTGTCTCCTATAGCCCCCATAGCCAGTGGCTTCCCTTATACCAGGCAAGCTGCCTACCTACCTGAACTTTCTGGAGGAGTGCAGCCTGTCATTCCCTATTCTGCCATTATGGATCCCCTTCCCATTGATTTTTTCATGATGCTATTATTGATGATGCTCTTGTTCATTTACAGGACTTAAATTTAAATCTTTTCCAAATAATGAAGGGCTTTTTTCATACTGTCTTGCTTCATGAAATCTATATCTACATACACCTATTTAAAGTCCTCATTTTAAGTAATTTGCATTTTTTCCCCAGTAGTTCCTCAGGCGCAACATTCATGAATCTAATGACCATATTTCTTGCCCATGTTTTCACTTATGTGCTATGTGAGGTCCTCCTTAATAGGGTTTACCTTCACTGAATACATATTTATGTGTTTGTTCTTAAATTGTATTTTGTCTTGTAGAAGAGAACCTCAATCTCAGAAGCCTGTGATGATCATGAAATGAGCTAGAAGGAGACTCATTCCCTATATCACTGTAGAGAGCAGAGTTGCTCAATGATCTGAAATGCATTTTGAACATTATACTTATTAGGAATAAACTTCCATGGAGTCACAGATACATTTTATGTGAATTTGTTAAGGCATTATGAATAGTTACCAGAATTCATAAATATAATATCCTTTCAATGAACCTTTATTTCCTAAGGACACATATAGACTATTTCTTTTTCAGATTTAATAGTAAATAGACACATCTGAAAGCACAGTGCCCATATTTAGAAGATAAATGCAATTTTTTTTTCTATTAAAGAAACCAATTATATGAATGGGAAATGAAGTTTGCTATATATTGTAAGTAACAAAGGAAAATATACAATATAACATATTGTTTAAGTGATACCTAGAACATAACTATACTTTGATAAGAAAAAAACAACAACAAGGAATGATAATACTATCTCTGAGCTGTTGATTTATAATTAAATTTCCCTTTCATATTTCTTAATTCAGTATGGCTCAGTTTTTTAAAAACAGAGAAATGGAGTAAAGTTGATGGTTCTTACCTTCCCAATACTTTAGAACAAATAATATACAGTCAAGATATCTCAAAGGACATCATTTTATTTAATTGCTTGAATTGTGGCCTCCAAGGGAATACTTCAATAATATTCTCTAGGACATGCACCCCAAAGCCTTAATAGTATATTTTTGTAATTGTTTGTTGCCAGGATTCAACTCTTAGCTCTGCCTTTCTTGGCTATCCTGGGCGTTCTTAAAACGGTGTTAAAAAAAAAAGTCAGAGGAGAGGGGACAAGATGGCATTAGTGTAGGAGGGCGCACACTGCAAGCTCCCAGAGCAAGGCAGATTGTGGACGGGGTCCTGCCCGGGGTTCTGTGCTGTGCACGCGTGGAGTGAGAAGCTTGGGACATCTATCTGTGCGGATCGGCGGCGTGGACCGAACGGTGGAGATTCATGAGTTTTGAGGCTGCCGGTGGAGGTTGGCACAGGCGGCTGAGCCCCGCGGTTAGGGAAAAAAAAATAAAATTAAATAAAACTGCCATTTGGAGCCGCGAGCGGGGCGAAAAAGTTTTATTTTCTGGGGATCTGGCTGCCTGGTGCCCCTTGGAACTTGTGTGAACAGAGCAAACGAGCTAATCAGCACCCGGTGAACCGGAGGGAGGATTTTGGTCGGGAAACGCAGCTGATTTCCCTAGCCACCCAGGGATAAGAACCAGGCCGCTGCGGAGCCAGGAGGAAGGGACACTTCCCAAAAAAGGGAGGGTTCTGTTGGAAGACAGGGAAGGGTATTTTATATTTTTAGACATCGATCTGGCTGCGTGCACCGCCCCATAGCTTTGGGGAACAGATAAGCCGAACTGAAGCACCATTAGGCTGAGAGCAGAAGCGAATCTGCAATCAAACTGATTTACTGAGCAGCCCGGTGACGCTCGGGCTTGACGCCAGAAGTGGCGGAATCCGCCGTCTTTAGCACTCCTCACTGACTAACATCAGAGATTCAGCTAACCTGGTGAGTCCGGAAAGTGGGATGTGCTTGATTAATTTCCACGGGCCCAGCTAGGGTCCCTTCCATAAGGGGGTTGTTATAGAGCAAGAATTATTTTGGGTCCTGCATTTGGCTAAAAAAATAAAAATTAAAAAAAAAAAAAGTGAGGTAACCTCAACAAATGAAAAATAAATTCTTTTTAATTTAGTTTAATAGCTAAAAGCTGCTTCACGACCTGCATATAGAACCCTGTGGGGAAATTCACTGATAAACACAAGTAGGTAGGAAGGAACCACATGGACACTAGGGGAATCATTGACCCCACTTAGCTCTGTTTGACTGCTTGCCTGGGTGGATCTTTGGTTTCTCTCTGTTACTTTCTGGTCTATTGCTATTATTTCCGTTTTCCTCCCCCCTTCCTTTTTCCTTCTATTTTTTTTTTTTTAAATAGGTGCTGCCAGCTTGTTGCTTCTTTGCTGGGCTTCTTATTCAGTAATTTCCCACTTGCTGTATATATTGATTCTATATTACAAACTATCGTTTATCCTTCCTGCATCTTTCTGCCTTCTGTTTTCTGTTGTGGCTCTTAGAGACAACATTTTTTTCATAGACCCACAACTTAAGGTGTCAATTTCTATACCATCAATTTTGTTTTCTTCTTCTTCTTTTTTCTTCTTTTTTTATTAGTATAAACTTTTTCCTTTCAGACCTTTCTTTACTATTTCTCTCCCTCCTCATAATTCTAGCCTTCTAAATCACTATATATATATTCCTCCATTTGTTTTCCCAGTCCATTGTAGGAACTCCATATTTTTTCCTAGTACTCTACACTGCATACACAAGTTAAATATTCATCTCATTAAGTCTCATTTTGCCCCTCTTCTAACTTTTATCAATATTTCTATTATCCTTCTGCCTTCCTTACATCTTTTGATTCCTCTGGCCCTAACCTTTTGCCTTCAAGGGAACATAGAAAGAAGCAAGGAAATAAAATAATAAGAAAAACTGCCAAAGAGAAAACTTAAATCACACGCAGAACCACCAGCTAAATAAAATTCTAGAGCATAGAGAAAAGCTAATCAACTGAACAAACCCATCAAGATAATATGATGACCAGAGGGCAACAGAAAAATACAAATGACTCTGAGAAACTGGAAAACATGGACCAGTCCAATGCACAAAATAAAAACCAGGAAGCAATGCAGTACATCGAATAACTAATCAAAGCTATCCAAACAAATATCATGGACCAACTTAAAGAACTGAAGGAAGAGATTAAGGATATAAAGAAGACACTGGGACAACATACCGAAGAAATAGCTAACACACCTAAAAAGGTAATGGATATGATGATGAACAAAGACACAAGTCAAGAAATGAAAAAGACGCTGGACACACATGGCAGCAGAATTGACCAGGCAGAGGAAAGAATTAGTGATATGGAAGACAATACAGTTGAAATCAAAGAGATTGTAGAAAAGATAGACAAAAAGATAGAAAAAATCCAGTATGGACTCAGGGAATTAACTGATAATGCAAGACGCACAAACATACACATTATGGGCATCCCAGAAGGAGAAGAGAAGGGAAAGGGAACAGAAGGAGTGTTGAAGGAAGTTATGGCTGAAAACTTCCCAACTCCATTGAGAGAGATGAATGTGCAGATCCAGGAAGCACAGCACACCCCAAATAGTATAAATCCCAACAGGCCAACTCCAAGACATATACTTGTCAAATTGTCCAATGCTCAAGACAAAGTGAAAATACTCAAGGCAGCAAGAGAAAAGAGAGCCATCACATACAAGGGAAGCACAATAAGATTAAGTGCTGATTTCTCAGCTGAAACCATGGACGCAAGAAGACAGTGGTATGACATAGTCAAAACACTAAAAGAAAAAAACTTCCAGCCACGAATTCTCTATCCAGGAAAAGTGGCATTCAAAAATAATAGAGAGTTCAAAATATTCACAGATAAACAGAAATTAAGAGAGTATGTCAAGAAGAAACCAGCACTTCAAGAAATACTAAAGGAATCTCTACAAGTTAAAA
>JAKSZT010032888.1:143079-176960 GCA_026826555.1 Tolypeutes matacus
TGGAAGTTTTTTTCTTTTAGTGTTTTGACTATGTCATACCACTGTCTTCTTGCCTCCATGGTTTCAGCTGAGAAATCAGCACTTAATCTTATTGTGCTTCCCTTGTATGTGATGGTTCTCTTTTCTCTTGCTGCCTTGAGTATTTTCTCTTTGTCTTGAGCATTGGACAGTTTGACAAGTATATGTCTTGGAGTTGGCCTGTTGGGATTTATACTATTTGGGGTGCGCTGTGCTTCCTGGATCTGCACATCCATCTCTCTCAATAGAGTTGGGAAGTTTTCAGCCATAACTTCCTTCAACACTCCTTCTGTTCCCTTTCCCTTCTCTTCTCCTTCTGGGATGCCCATAATGCGTATGTGTGTGCGTCTTGCATTATCGGTTAATTCCCTGAGACCATACTGGATTTTTTCTATCTTTTTGTCTATCTTTTCTACAATGTCTTTGATTTCAACTGTATTGTCTTCCATATCACTAATTCTTTCCTCTGCCTGTTCAATTCTGCTGCCATGTGAGTCCAGCGTCTTTTTCATTTCTTGACTTGTGTCTTTGTTCGCCATCATATCCATTACCTTTTTAGGTGTGTTAGCTATTTTTTCAGTATGTTCTCCCAGTGTCTTCTTTATATCCTTAATCTCTTCCTTCAGTTCTTTAAGTTGGTCCATGATATTTGTTTGGATAGCTTTGATTAGTTGTTTGATGTACTGCATTGCTTCCTGGTTTTTATTTTGTGCACTGGACTGGTCCATGTTTTCCAGTTTTTCAGAATCATTTGTATTTTTCTGTTGCCCTCTGGTCATCATATTATCTTGACCAAAATCCCCCCTCCGGTTCACCGGGTGCTGACTAGCTTGTTTGCTCTGTTCACACAAGGTCCAAGGGGCGCCAGGCAGCCAGCTCCCCAGAAAATAAAACTTTTTCGCCCCGCCTGCGGCTCCAAATGGCTGCTTTATTTTTTATTTCCGTAACCACAGGGCTCAGCCGCCTGTGCCAACCTCCAACGGCAGCCTCAAAACTCACGAATCTCCACCGTTTGGTCCACGCCGCCGATCCGCGCAGATAGATGTCCCAAGCTTCTCACTCCACGTGTCCACAGCACAGACCCCCGGGCAGGACCCCGTCCCCAATCCGCCTTGCTCTGGGAGCTTGCAGTGTGCGCCCTCCTACACCAACGCCATCTTGCCGCCTCCCTATATAACTCCTTTACATCATTAGTTAAAATTATTCCTAATAGTTGAATCTTTTAGTTACTAATGTAAATGGTATTTTTTTCTTGATTTCCTCCTAAGATTGCTCATTATTGGTGTACAGAAATGCTACTAATTTTTGAGGATTTTTCTTTTAGGCTGTGAATTTACTGACTAATTTGTAAGTTCTAGAAGTTTTATTGTAGATTTCTCTGAGCTTTCTATGTATAGGATCATGTCATCTGCAAATAGTGAAATTTTTACTCTATCCTTTCCAATTTGGATGCCTTTTATATCTTTCTCTTGCCTTAGTGCTTGAGCAAGTGCTTCTTTTTTTTAAATCTAAAATTATTTCAACTTTTATAAATACTGATATTTTCTCCAAATGAAATAAGATATACAAATTTTTAAAAATTAACACTTTTTTAGATATATGGCATGTCCACTGCAAATTTATATCAAGTTGTTTATGATTTTCAATTAAACACTGAATTTAATGTAATGTCCCTTTAAGAATTATAAATAAGAATTCTACATAGCAAAACTGATAAGATGAAGTTAACTTTCTCTTCAAAATATGCAACATTTCATAAGATATTTTATTATCTTAAAGTCAAAAAATTAAACAATTCTTTCCATTTAAATATGATTTTAAAGAACAAAAAGCATACCATGTTATAAATGAATACACTATATAATACCACAAATAATTTTAAAAATGCTCTAAAGTACATTTCTATGAAAAGCACATAGTCATCTGCCCAATTTGTCATTTGTGAGTATTCAATGTTTCAGCACAATGCAATTAGATAATAAGTATTTAAGGTGTATTAGATCATTGAGAAAATAATGTAATTTCCTAAAGTTTGGTATGAAAATAAAATATTTTTAGCCAGTAGATTTTAATCATAGAATTATTCATCATTCCATTGTAATCTCTTTTTCTTTAATAATAATTTTCTTTAAAAAATTTTAAAAGATACAAGTACTTCTAAGCAATATTAAATAGGAGCAGTGATAGTGGGCAACCTTGTCTTTTTCCTATTCTTAGAGAGAAAGCTTCTAGGATTTCACCATTGAAGATATTAGCTTTGGGTTTTTCATATATACTCCTTATCATATTCAGAAAGTTTCCTTCTATTCCTATCTTTTGCAGTGTTTTTTATCAGGAAAGGGTGCTGTATTTTGTCTAATGCTTTTTCTGCATCTATAGAGATGATCATGTGATTTTTTTATTTCAATCTGTTTTTGTGGTATATTACATTGATTGATTTTCTTATGTTGAACCATAACTGGGATGAAACCTACTTGGTCATGGTGTATAATTCTTTTGATATGTTGTTGAGTGTGATTATCATGTATTTTGTCGATGATTTTAGCATTTAGTTTCATTAGAGAGATTGGTCTGTAATTTCCCTTTCTTGTGGCATCTTTGTTTGCCTTTGGTATTAGGGTAATGTTGGTATCATAGAATGAGTTAGGTAACATTCTTCTACTTCTATTTTTTGGAAGAGCTTAAGCAGGATTGCTGTTAGTTCTTTCCAGAATGTTTGGTAGACTTTACCTGGGAAGCTGTCTAGTCTTGGGCTCTTCTTAGTTGGGAAGTTTTGGATGATTGAATCTATCTCTTTAACTGTAACTGGACTGTTGAGTTCATCAATTTCTTCTTTCATCAATGTAGGTTGCTTGTGAGTTTTTAGGAATTTTCTAGTTTCCTCTAAATTATCATTCTTGTTGGCATATAATTTTTAAAAGTATCCTCTTATGATACTCTTTATTTCTGTGGGGTCAGTGGTGATATCCCTTTCCTCATTTCTTATTTTGTGTATTTGCATTTGCTCTTTCTTTTTCTTTGTTAGTCTGGCTAAAGGTGTGTCAAAGATCTTCTCAAAGAACTAGCTTTTAGTTTTGTTTATTTTTTCTAGTGCTTTCTTATTTTCTATTTCATTTAGTTCTGCTCTAATCTTTGTTATTTCCTTCTTTCTACTTCCTTTGGGGTTAGTTTATTGTTGTTTTTCCACATCCTCCAGGTGTGCAGTTAAGTCTTCAATTTTAACTCTTTCTTCTTTTTTGATATATGCATTTATGCCTAGTAATTTCCCTCTCAGGATAGCTTTTGCTGCACCCCACAGGTTTTGATATGATGTGCTGTCGTTTTCATTAATTTCAAGGTAGTTACTGATTTCTTTTGAGATTTCCTTCTTGACCCTTTGTTTGTCTAAGAGTATGTTGTTTAACTTCCATATCTCTGTGCCTAATCTGGTTCCTTGGCCCTTACTGATTTCCAATTTCTTTCCATTGTGGTCAGAGAACTTACTTTCTATAATCTAAATCTTTCTGAATTCACTGAGAGTCGTTCTGTGGCCTAGCATGTGGTTTATCTTGGAGAAAGATCCATGTGCACTTGAGAAGAATGTACATCTCACTGTATTTGGTGTATCATTCTGCATATGTCTATTAGATCCAGATCCTCTAATGTATTATTCAGAGTCTTTGTTTCTTTATTGATTCTCTGTTGAGATGTTCTGTCTAATGGTGATAATGGTGTATTAAAGACTCCTACTATAATTAGAGAGGGATCTATTTATCCACTTATCCTTTCCAATGTTTGCCTCATGTATTTTGAGGCACCCTGATTAGGTGCATAAATGTTTATGATTGTTCTTTCTTCTTGAAAGACTACCTCTTTTACTAATATACTGTCCATCTTTTTCTCTTATAATAGTTTTACATTTAAAGTCCATTTTGTCTGATATTTGTATAGCTACTCGTGCATTTTTTTGTTATTGTTTGCTTGTAAAATTGTTTTCCAACCATTCATGTTTGGCCTCCTTGAATCCCTGGGTCTAAGACATATATATGTTCTTATAGAAAACATATAGATGGGTCATATTTCCTTATCCATTCTGCCAATCTGTGTCTCTTGATTGGTGAGTTAAATCCATTAGCATTCAGTGTTATTACTCCTAAGGAATTTCTTACATCTACTGTTTTTTCTTTGAGTATATGTATGTCATATATTGTTTTTATTTCTCTTTTTGTGTTTTTAGCTGTTCTTACACTCTCTTCCAACTCTCTCTTTCCTGTTTTTTTTTTCCTTTCAATATGCACATCTTTCTTTAGTATTTCTTGATGGCCAGGTTTCTTATTGGCATACACTCTTAATTTTTTTTTATCTGTGAGTATTTTGAACTTTCCATCATCTTTTAAGTCCCTCCTGGATTTTTTCTATCTTGTTTTCTACCTGTTCTACTATCAGATTTATTATATTCCACATCCCTAATTCTTTCTTCTGCCTGTTCAATTATGCTGTTATGTGATTCCAGTTCTTTTTGATTTCTTGGATTGTGCCATTCATCACCATTATATCTGTTATCTTTTTATATCTGTTTACAATTTCTTCAGTATGTTCTCACAGTGTCTTCTTTTTTTTTATTATTATTATGGGTAAAAATAAAAATTCTCACAATACATACAAACATTTGTAAAATGATATATAAATATATATGCATATATGTGTATTTGCTTACAAAAATGTTATTTATACATATATATATATACATATATTTTAAGAGGTGCTTAGATTACCTAAAATATTACATGGAACCCACTGGGATTCCCATGTTGCCCACCTCCCACACCTCCCATACTTACCTGGCAGGGGAGACACTATGATCACAGTGTCTTCTTAATATCCTTAATCTCTTCCTTCACTTCATTAAGTTGGTTCATGATATTTCTTTGGACAGCTCTGATTAGTTGTTCGATGTTCTAAATCTCTTCCAGGTTTTTAGTTTGTTCATTGGACTGGTCTATATCTTCCTGTTTCTTAGTATGGTTTGTAATTTTTGTTGCCCTCTGGTCATCTTTTTATCTTTATGTGTTTATTCAGTTGATTAGCTTCTTTCTCTGCTCTAGAGTTTTATTTAGCTGCTGTTCTTGTGTGTGTGTTAAGTTTTCTCTTTGACACTTTGTTCTTCTTTTTCTATTCCCTTGCTTTTTTCTATGTTTCCTTGAAGGAAAAAGAGAAAGTGAAAGAGGTAAAAAAAAAAAAGGATAATAATAATTATTATAATAAAAGTTAGAAGAAAGACCATATAAGACTTAGTAAAATGAATATTTTAGTCATGTAAGCAGTGTGGAGTAATAGGAATAGAAAAGTGGAGTACCTACAATGAGATGGGAAACTGAATAGAGAAAATTATATAGAATTATTTAAAACACCAGAGAGATGAGGAGAGAGGGATTGAAAAATGAAAGGACAGAAAGAAAAAATATAATAAAAAGAAGAAAACAGAATAGACAAGATAGAAATCAAAACCAGAAAAGTTGAGGACTAAATAAAGTTGGACTGTAAGAACCACAAAAGAAAGGAGAAGATAGAAAGTTGAAGAAAGGAAAGGAGATACCACTGGTAGACAAAATCAGCATACACAAAAATGGGAAATGAAGGAAGAAGAAGCAAACAAAGAATAAACAAGTTAGCAGCACCTAATTTTAAAAAAATTGGTGGGGAGGAAAGAAAATCAAGAAACAAACAAACAAAATCCAAAGAAACACATAGTCAAACAAAGGCAAGAAAGAACAGCATTCCTTCTTGGGCCCTTGTGGAGCTTGTCAGGAAGTCTTTGTTCATCAGTTACCCTGCAGGCTTCTCCCTGCAAGTTTTGACTAAGTTAATTAATTTAGTTAATTAACTAAATTAACTAAATCAAATGAACTAAATTACTTTTTTTTTAAGTAACCTTTTTTTTTTTTTTTGAAAAATTAGGGACCCAAAAGAAGCTAGTACAAAAATAATGTCTATGATTTCCCTGTCCTAAAGTATCAGCTGGATGTTAGATATCCCGGTGGATCACTACTCTTAGAGGAGCCAGGAATCAAACAAAGGACCTCATATATTCAAGGTAGAAATTCCTCCACTGAGCTACCTTTCTAATTGGGTCAGTTAGCTTTTTGGAAACCTATTCAGTCACTTCTCCCCAGGCAGGTTTTACTCTCCTAGGCAGTAGGGTTCAGCAGGGTGTATGAGCAGATACCCCCACCCCTCTCCTGGTCCAGTTGAGTTCCCTTTTGAAATTCCAATTGGACCCTGATGACTGACTTCTCCACACAGAAATGATTTTCAAGCCTCTTTTCAACCACCCCCTCCTCCCAGGGGAATCTAAATAGTCTCTTGGAAACTTATTAAGCACTTCCCACTGCCTGACTCTCTTAGAGGAGTTGAAATTCTGATAGTTCTCAGTGCAGAATTATTAAATTGGCTGGCTCTGTCCTCTCTCAGGCCAAGCCTCTGTATCCCAGAGTGGTTAAGTAAATCAGATTTCCTCAGCAAATTCACCTCTCCCCTCTGGTTAGTGCCACTTAAAGCCAGCTGGTGTGCTCCCCAAAGCTCAAAGGGGGTCCAGGCAACCAAACCCTCATAAGGGAAACCCCTTTCTGCCCCTTGCCAGAACCCTCCCACTCTCAGAGAATGCTCCCTCTTGCTGGGTGGCCAGCAGGAGTCGGGGCTCACCCTGGTTCCCTGCCCTGAGGGTGGGCTTAGCCATCCACAGCTAAAATCTCACAGTTTTATCTTGAACAATCTATCTCCATGCCCAGCTTCCTCCAGATTAATGCCAGAAAGGCTCCCACTCCATGGACTCCCAGCACAGCTCACTCAGGCAGGATCCTATCCGCAATCAGTTGTCTTTTGTGAGAGAGATGATGAGCACCCACTAAAACTGGTACCATCTTGCCTCCCCTGTCTCATTTCTTTTTCATAGATTCCATTTTCCTCATATCATTTTCTTTTTTTTTTTTTTTTTTATCTTTTTTTTTTTTTTATTATGGGTAAAAATCAAAATTCTCACAATACATACAAACATTTGTAAAATGATATATAAATATATATGCATATATGTGTATTTGCTTACAAAGATGTTATTTTTTATATATATATATACATATGTTTTAAGAGGTGCTTAGATTACCTAAAATATTATACGGAACCCACTCGGATCATTTTCTTTAGGGCTACCAAACTCCTTAGCTTTTATCCTACTGCAACACTTTCAGCCATAAATTTTCTGATTTTTAATTTATCTTAAATATCTCCATATCACAGTTGAGTTTCACAAAAATTTTCACTAGGTATAGTATTATATTTCTTTATGCCCTTTCAGACTGTTTAGATTTTTTTTCCTCTAGGATTATTGCTTCCTTTGGGAATACAGTCATAATTAATATGTTACCCATTACTCACTCACTCTAACATTCCTGCGTTTATCCCCCATCCTGCCATTTTATGTGAAATCCCTGTCCCACTTTGGCTGCTTTGAAGTGTTCCTTTCTTTCTTTGATTTTCTGTTGCTTGTGCTTCTGGTTGGGAGGAGAGTGATGTGTGTATATTTATGTATTGGATTTATCTTGCTGGGATTTTCAGAATTTCGTAGATCTGTAAGTTTAGTTTTTCTCCAAATATTATAAAATTTCAGTAATTTTTATTCAAATGTTTGACCCATGTAAATTCTGTTCTTGTTTCTTTAAATAGTTTTGCTCTTTTTGTTGTTTTTCTTAGCTTCTCAGTCTAAAAAACATTTATTGATCTTGTTTAAAGTTCACTGATGCTTTCTTCAATAGCCTCCAGTCAGATGTTGAAACCTTCTGGCAAACTTATCATTATTATATATTTTACTTTTCTTTTCTAGAATTTCTATTTAATTCATTTTTATTTTAGCCTGCTTTTTCCTGCAGTGATTTCTTTTATATTTCCTCATTGGATCATCTTTTCCTTAACTTGCTAAACCTATTTTTAAAGATGTTTTAAAGTCCTAAGCTGCTAATTCAAACTTTGGGTTCATCTTGAAATCTGTTTCTATTAACTTTATTTTACATTGATATGTTTCACTTTTTTTCTTTGTCTTATGTTTGGTAATTTTTTGTAATATACTTTACTTTATGAATGATATAGTGCAAGGAGTCTGTATTACATTTTCTTTCTTTAATGGATATTGTGGTTTGATATGCCAGGTAATAAATTCCTGGAAATTCTTTTGAATATCTCAGGATTTGTAATATTCTTTGTTAAGGAAGATATATTTCATTTTGTCCTCAGTCTTAGGGCATCATATTTACTACAGGAAATTGTCTTTTGCTTAATATGTGTGTGTGTGTGTTTGTGTTTTTTTTTTTTTTTTTTTTTTTTTTTTAGTTTTAAGCTTTATTTTTAGAGAAGAATAAGTGGAACACAAGGAATATTTGAGGCAGTGAGATTCTTCTGTATGACACAACCTTTTGCTTTTTAACATTTTTAATTCATGCCTGAGTTAATCAAAGATATTTGTGATATGGGCTAGGCCATAAATTCAGTTTCTTGCATTGCTTCCTGAACACTGGTATTTACATAATGCACTCAATCCTGAAGCAGCCTTTCTTGTCAAGACATGTTGATTCTCCATCTGCACATATACAGCTTGGCTTTCAGCTAAGTACCTACAGAGAATCTCAGTACTGACATTTGTGGCAACTCCTTTGTATATACTATCTTTAACATTCCAACTTCTTCAACTGGTAAAAACTACAATCTCTTCCTTTTTTATATTAAAGACTTTTGTTTCTTGCTTGTTCTCTGTATCTCACCAGTCAGCCAGCAGTACAGAATGTCAGGGTCAACATAAAGCCTATCTCATATATTTTCATTATCTCATGGACAAGGGACCTGTCACATCTGTTTCCAATGATTGTAAATAGTTTTCATCTGCATTTTTTTCAGGTTTAGAGTTGTTTATAGTGGCAGGGGAATTCTTTCACCACTTATAATGACATGGTAGAAGTCAAAACCTATCTAAAGATTTAAAATATCTTCTGATATCAAAGATGTTAGAGTTTGGGCCTCTAGTTCATTACATTTTTAATTTTACTATTTACTATTTTCATTAATCATCTGAGTGTCACTTTTTCTTATATGCAGTGCTATGCACTATTCATGTTGTAATCCAATCCAGAGTTAAATATAATATTTCCTAGTTGACCAAGAATAAATTAAAGTGAAATATTTAATTTTATTTCTTTCAATTTTCAAATTGAGGGATCATGCAGTTTTTATATTTTGAAAATTAATTTAAAATACAGGGGACTGGATGTAGCCCAAGTAGTTGAGCACCTGCTTCCCATGTACAAGGTTCCAGGTTTTATCCCTGGTACTTCCTAAAAACAAAACAGAAACAAACAAAGGGCAAAACCAACTCTCATTGGAGAGCAGATGTAGGTCAATGGTTGAGCACCTGCTTTTCATGTATGAAGGCCTGTGTTCAATACCTGGTACCTCCTAAAAATACTATATTTATATAGTAGTTTTGTCAGATCATGTGGCCCCTTTAGGTTAAAATTTGAAAAATTTTTGAAATATATGGATTAACTATAATGAATTTTTATAAAAAATTCATAGATGCTGGGAAAGGAAGTTTCAAGTGTTGCTATACAAATGTGAAATTATCAAATATATTAGTAAATTTTCAGGAGGTGTTTTACCCCTGGAACTTTTATACCGTAGAGGTGTTTGGTCCATTATGCCACTTCATTTTATTCATTTAGTCAGTAAATATTTTATTGAATATCTATAATGTACCAGATACTGTTTACAAAGTATAGTAAAGACTAAAGGGTCTTTAACCTATTGGGCCCCATATTCTTACTGGTAATACAGAGAAATATAAAGAATTAAGTGATATGTCACTTTAGAATATGAAAAGCAATATTTAAAATATGAAAAAAAATGTAAGACATAGGTTGTAAGAGATTTGATGGCAAATACATAACAAAACCACTGGAAATGGTGTGATCAGGGCACATCTCAATAAAAAGTTGGCATTTAATAAAAGATTTCAAGAGGTATGAGTAAGCCATACATATTCATAAGAGGAAAGTTTTCCAAATAGTGGGAACACCAGTGCAAAGTCTCTGAGCAGGTTGTGGACCATGCATTTTGATGAATTGTGAGAAGGTGTATCTTACAACAATGGCACTTGATCATGTGGGGTGGGGGGTAATAATCAATCAAATTCATATATTTGGATGGTGGTAATTGTTATGGAAAAAAATCTAAGTAGAAGGGGTCCATGCAGAGAGTAGGACTTGGCCTCTTAAAAAACAATTTAAAGAGAGTTTTTCAAGGATAAGATCACATTTGAGCAACCTGAATGTGATCAGGAGAGAGCCATACAAATATCTGGTGGAACTGAGACTCAGATAACTGGAATAGATTCTTATGATAGGCAGGTACAATGTGGCATGTTTTGTTCCTACAGTTAGAAAAGCAGGAATATAAAAATGTAAAAAGAACAATTAGATAAGACTTTTAAAATAGTAAATAAATATGCAAACTATTGGAAATTTTTTGACAAGAATACATATTCATTACAATTGCAAAATAAAAATAATGCACAAATTAGAACCAGAATAAATATAATGTGTGAAAGCCATGTTGTTTTATACAGTATTTAAAACTTTAGCATCATAGGGGAGCATGTTTCTCAGTGGTTGAGCATATGCTTACCATGTGCAATGTCCTAGGTTCAATCCCTGGTACCTCCTAAAACAACAACCCCCGCCCCCCAAAAAATAGAACATCATATTTAGAATGAATGAATGAAAATCTGTCATAGAAAAATAAATGAATAAAAGATAATCAGCTTTTTTTTTTTTTTTGAGGTACTGGGACGAGGATTGAACCCAGGACCTCATTTGTGGGAAGCCAGTCCTCAACCACTGAGCCACATCAGTTCCCCCTAGTTGGTTTTTCCATTTGTTTGTTTGTTGTTTTACTCTTTGTTTTAGGACGTACTGGGAATCAAACCTGGGACCTCCCATGTGGGAAACTGCTTGAGCCACATCTGCTCTCCATAATCAGTTTAATATGTCTCAATATTTTTTCAGCTTTTATTTTTTTTAGTATTTTTTATAACTTTATTTCAAATTCACAAAAACAAAAGAACAGAAGAAGACAGTTCAATATATCTGTCTCAATATTGATGAAAATCTTCAGGATAATCTATCATAATCATATACTCTGATTTGAAGGGAAAAATTTACAAGAACTAAATATTAGTTAATAGTACAGCTATAGTAATATTCTTTCCTCAGTTGTACCCAATGACCACACTAATGCATGATGAAAGTTTTAGGTATGATGGTTTGAAGTTGTATATACCCTAAAAAATCAGTATCTTAAATGAAAATTCATTCCTGTGGTTATGAATCCATTAGAAGTAGAACTTATTGATGAGGTTACTTCAGTTAAGCTGTGACACACCTCAGTCAAGGTGGGTCTTAATCCAGTTACTGGAGACCTTTATAAGCAGATTGAAATTTGGACATAGAAGAATCCATGGAAGCAAGAAGCTGAAATTCAACAGAAACTGTAAGAGAACAGAGACCAGTAGAAGCCACCATGTGCCTTGTCATAAAACAAGCTAAGGACCAATTATTACCAGTAGCCAGCCCCAGAATGCTACAATCTTCAGGTAGAAAGCATCATCTTGACCACACCTTGATTTGGACATTTATTCAGCCTCAAAATATGAGTGAATAAATACATATAGTTTAACTGATCCATTTTGTGGAATTTAATTGAGCAGCATTTAAACAGCATATGTGTATAAATCCATGCATCTATAAATCCACCTTTATATATGCCAAAATGTGATCAATCTTTACTTGTGTATTTTGTCTGTGATACATTTGCTAGAGTCTGTAAAGAACAGCAAAATGAATGTTACCTTTCTCAAAGAGTTTCTTGAGGAATATTCAATATTACACACACACACACACAAGCACACACATTTTATTTTAAAAGAGTTTCATCAAATTTATCTGCAATTCCTTTCGATATATATTTCAAATGTGATGGCTCAACTTAATCCTTTCATTACTACTCAATGATTCATGAACAATATAGAAAGTATGAAGAGATACACCCTGTCTAATGGGTCATGTTGTAACAATGTCTGGGAGAGTTCATTCATTGAAGTTTACATAAAAAACTAATTATTCATCCCTGCTATTCTCTCTTCATGGGAAAATAAATCTCCTTTTAATAAAACAGGTTTATTATTAACAAAGCTCCTTTGCTTGACTTAGAGAAATGAAAATCTCTATATATACAACCAAATTGCTCCAGGAATTATTCTGCAGGCAATGCTTCATTTTAATACAAACACACAAACATTTCCATATTAAGTCATTAATGTAATAGAGTAATACACTAGTTATTTGGATATTAATCTCTTATTTTTTTCATGGAAAACAATCTACTTTTAACAAAGATAATTTTTTATGTAACTCAAAGTCAAATAATATCAAATCACAGAAGAATGATTGAATTTTAACTATTATAAAAAATGACCCAGTTTTCAATATTACTCAATACCCCATTAATTCTTGCATCTCACAAAAATAACCTAATCTTTTCACTGGGGCTTTACTTTCATTATTTCTACATTCTTTCTTACTTTTCTCTCAGATAATCAGCTACCATTTCTTGTGTTCATAAGTCATAGGAGAACTCACATCTTATCCTCAATGTTCTGCTCTCCATTTGCTGAAAACTGATAAAACAGAATATCTAACTATGCCAAGCATCAATTTAATGTTTTTCACAGGGTACAACTTGACAGTAGCTCATGCATCTTTGGTATGGCATAAATTTCAGGCACTTCTCAGATACCTCTTTATTTATCTCCATATGCCTATGTTCTGAATACTTGATATGCATAAATGATGTCCTAATACTGTGATTCAGTGTTCAAGCCAAAAAGATGAATTGATAATTCATATCCTAAATTTCAACACTATAAGTGATTAATTATTATTATGACAGTAGAGGTTACTATAATATATTCCCAATTGCTGGAATAACTGAATGCACAAAGCCATGCAAGTTTGTTTTAATTGCAATATGCATGATTCTTCCTAAGATTTGTTTTCTATGTATGACTCCCTGTAGAAACATTATTCACATATTTGTTTCTCAAACTCTAGATCAATTGATTCATCCTTAGAATGACAGTGGAATAGAATACAGAGACCACTGGTGCCTAAATCAAATATTTATGGGTTATTTGCTCAACTCATGTCATTTCCAAATCAACAAGTCAACTTATTAATTTGCAAATTAATTCTATTAGCTCTTTTCATATTAAATCATACAAAAACACAAATGAACAGCTAAAAGTACTTTCGTTCTCACATTCAAACACATAAGGTAGTATCTGTATCTGAAAACTGACCATTGCAATAGAACAGCAGAAATCTACATCTTTCAGCAATTGTATAAAATGATTTGCTATAATCCAGTTGCCTGTAGAATGAAGCTATTAATATGCATCTAAGAAGACTGGGATAGATATTGAAGGGTAAACTATGTTAATAATATTTAATCTTTAAAACTTAGTCTAAATTAGGTATTTTCTCACAGCTACAGCCTCATGTATTGCAACATTTTAAAAACTAATCTAAAACTGTCCCAGTTGCCTTAGATCTTCTTGGATTTTGCTGAACAGAATTAATCAAGCTACTTATTAGGAATTAAGAAAGTTCATGTTTCATTCAAATCCCTTGATTAAATACTTAACATTGTGTTATCACTTAATGGCTAAATAGTTGCACATGTTATTGCTTTTGGAAGTGTAACTAGTTGACAGTCCCTGTTTTTCTATTTCTTCAGAAACAGATAGGACTGGTAAGAGTAATTCAGAAGAAAACAATAAGAAAGCATTTTTCTTTCACTGCATTACATTTGTTTAGCACTGTTGACTGTGAATTCAGTGAAATAACTAAATGACTATTATCTTTGCCATAATTAAAGTAGCAATAGAGAACAGTAAGTAAATATTACTGCAAAAAAAAAAATCTTTGCACCTAGATGTAATACTTATATAAGACAGGAAACAATGAACTTAGAGTAAAATAAAAGTCTTTCCTGGATTGTCCTAACAAATAAATTGAGACAAAGAGTTACCAGTATGATAACTCAAAGTTTCCTTTATGAGCCCATATATAGTACTGGTTGTAAGAGAGATTTTATTAGTTAGTTATTAAAGTATATTTTTTTTTTCATGAATTCACCCCATAGGAATTTCAAGTCAGTTTTCAGGACAACATAATATTATGTAAAATATTTAAATTTATAGTATAAGTCAAGCTACAGTTTTACTATACTGACATGGATCTTATCAGTTATAGAAAATCCTTTTGAATTAGAACTAATTATAGAAGGAAAAGAAGCCCCATTCCAACATTCTTCCAGGAAAGATAAGTTCAGGATTACTTAGAAGAATTGCCAATATCAGGAAAAGAAGTCATCTAATTAGTGAAAACAAGAGTTGGAGAGAAAGAGAAATGTTCAAATGAGGTTGCAGGAAAGGTAGATTTTAAAAGTCTATGAATTAAAAAATGAAATAAAACAAATTAGAACCCTCAACCAAATATTGTAATTAATGAAATATTTTGGTATACATTTTTTTTTTTTAATTTCATTTAATTGAAAATGTATTAATGCCTAGATTGGGACACCAAATAACTTTTTTTCTTATCTTCAAAGATTCATTAGAGGAAGAATAGACATGAACATTACCTGAAGGGACATGGAGATAAAAGAATTTATGTAGCTACAGTAAAAGCATAATAAAAAAAATAAATACAAAATGTTATGAATATGATGAAATCAATCTAATATTCTTTATATATGATTAGAATTCACAAGAAAATTATCAGCCCTGAAACAATTTTTGCCATCATTTCAATGGTATTCCTGAGTCTACAATGGTGAAAGGGAAATAAAATAGAATTTGGAATCTGAACTTATGTGTTAATTGCCTAGCTCTATGATTAAAAGCTGTATGATGTTAGCCTTTCTATCCAAACTGTACACCTCTTCATAATGGCAATATATGAACAACCAGGCACAACAATGAAGGCCAGGCAAACTAATTAAATATATAAAGGACTAACTATAGAAAGGATTTCCTTTGTGCATTTCAATTGTGGTTATAAATGGGACTCACATAATTGAACTTTTGTCATTCAATTTATTTATTTATTTTTAAATACAAATATTGACTCTCAAAATTAAAAGAATGAGCTCATCATTCAAACTGTGTGTGATTAGAGACTTTCAGGTATTCAATCCTTTAGTTACACATAAAGAATGTGGTTAATAATATGAACACAAACATTTGATTGTTTTTTTTTTTTTTTTTTTTTTTACAATTTAGATGATACAGTTTAATAACTTTGATGATATTTACCATGTCCTGTGTCCATTACTGTAAGGTAATGAAAAACCTTCCCCATGACCACCAAACAACCCATTAAATCTTGACTGTTCCCTTACCCCCAGCACCCCAGGGCCCATGATATCACCCTATCCTGACCCATGGAATGTCAAGATTAATAGTTACATGCCCTGGGAATTTGAACCTGCCCTTCCTAATCCACCCACCCGCCAGTGCTGCACCAACAAACCCAGGAACAACACCACCCATCTGTCCCATCCCCCAACATGCAACCACACTCTATCCCTTTACCATAGATTATGTCCGTATGGGTGATGGCTCAAAGCCTGGTCTTCTCTTACTCTCCCTTGTTAACCTATCTTTCAGACAATGGTTCTCAGAGACTGCTCACTTTCCTCAGTTCAGATCAGTGAGGTCATATACTATTCATCCTTCAGTGCCTGGCTTGCTTCACTCAACATAAGGTTTTCAAGATTCATCCACGTTATTCCATGTGTTAGCACTTTATTCCTTCTTACAGCTGAGTAATATTCCATTGTATATATGTACCACATTTTGCTTATCCATTCATCTGTTGATGGGCACCGGGGCTGATTCCAACTTTTGGCAATGGTGAACAATGCCTCTATGAACATTGGTGTGCATATATCTGTTTGTGTCTTTGCTTTCAGTTCTTCTGGGTATATACCCAGCAGTGGAATTATTGGATCAATCGGAAGATCTATTGTTAGTTTTCTGAGGAACCTCCAAACTGTCCTCCACAGTGGCTGGACCATACCGCAGTCCCATTTGACTGTTTTAAATCCGGTAATTCATATTATGACTTAAATAGCTATAACTGTGGGTTTTAATTATCATCTATTAACTTTCCATGCCCCTGAATCATATACTTTTAAAATGCCTAAAGAAAGGTTATTCTCTTTTACTATTAATATTAGCATATATGGAAAAGACTCAAAAATTATAAAGAGAAAGTGTTTGTGATTCTCCATGAATTTAATAATAATGGATCAACCTTTAGAAAATTTAAAGTAGCTTCTATAAATATGATTTTACTAGAAAGCAGAAAATTCAAGTTATCATAGAGTCATCATCAGAACTTAAAGTGTGCAAAGGAGAATAGAAATAATAAAACTATAATTTATTGAGCACTTTCTACACAAATGGAATTTTGTACACATTGCTTTATTTCATCTTCAAAGCAGCTCTCGCAGCTAATAAATGCCAGAACTAAGATTTAATTCCAGATCTTCCTCCTTGTGCTTGACACTTCACAGTCATATATTGTTTACTATTACACCATGGCTTTATATTTGCAACCACTCTCTATCCCCATAATGAAAGAAACAAAACATGATTCTTGAGGCATATGTATATTTTTAAAGCCATTAAGAAAGAGAAATAAGCTATAACAAAAGAGACAACCATTAAGAGACTATGAAACTCTGATAATCTGACATGAATTCTAGATTACATAGCAACAAAATAAGCTTAAAAGAATTACTGTTTATTTTCCTTATTATAATAAAATGTAAGCTACCAGATAATTGAAGTTTTATTGCCCTCTATTGATAAGTTTCCATAACTGTTCAAGTTTATACCCTACTTCCTGAGCTTTTACTTTGAACTGGAATGCTTTCCTCCATTGGTCAATGAAGGCATCCACCCAATTTTGACAGCTCTTATTTACCACTGTTAACATAAAGTTTACATTTTATTTTTTCTTTGTTGTTTTCCACTAAGGATGGAGTTCCAATGCTTATATAGAACTCTATATGAACCTGGTTTTATTGATACTTCCTAGGCACCTAGACAATAGACAAGAACTAAAGTGTTAGTACAAAGAAGTTCATAGCATATTTGAACTTGATAAGTTTACATTCTGTCTCCTAAAATATTCTGCAAATTATCTGAAATTTAATCTTACCTGTGGAACAGCAAATGAAAATTTATTTTACACTTTTACTATGATTTATTGAGGTTGTTTATATCCATTTACATAGCTATTGTAAACCAGAAGGAAGCCCCAAGGGAAGTACAAACCATTTATATTCTGTTTCTCAACAACAATATAATGATTTACTCAATAATAAAAAATAAAAGATTCTGGAATAATACACATTGATATTTCTTGAATAAATAGAGTTCATTTGCTTCTCATTTAAAATGAAAGCTTAGAAAATATTTATATATATGTTTTAATGCTATATTAGAAATCTTAAGATATACACATAAATTTATAGGACAAGCTGACATGGGTTAGCACTAAGTTCTCTGAGGCCTAGTTTCCTCATCTTTGCAATGTGACCATACTATATTGCAAAAATTTAGTTAATATGAAAAACTGTTGTAATATTATACCATAATATATTTTTTGTAGGATTTAGTACATAGGTTTATAGTGATCCAATTTCGTTATACTTCTAATCTGTTTAAATTATGAAGAGTTGTGTTTGCAGGGAATAAGGTATACATTTTGAGCTTATTCATAGGATTATTATACAATGTGATAATGAAATTACAAAAAAGACACAGGCATGTGGAATTGGAGATATCAAAAGTATAAGGCTCTGGAGATCTTCATAAGTGTTGCAATTTTGTGAATTCAGAATACTAATTTATAGTTTACTCAGAAGAATTAGTAACACAAACACACATATACCAACAGAAGTAGGACCCAAATAGAAAAACTTAGCTTTTGTAGGCAAGGGAGAACAAACAGAATTTTTACATTTTTCAATTCTCCAGATATTCTTTATAGGCTATTTATTAAAATACTTTTGAGGGCCTATATGTTGGGCTTATATACAACAGTAAAAATGCCATGGAATATAAACACTCTCAGGATAAAATATGGTGTTGTGAAGGGAGTTTGACATATTTTAGAGAGGGTGTAATGAGCCTCCATGATGAAGTATTTTTGGAAAAAATATCTGAAAGCAGTGATGCAAAATGTGGCTAAGAATTCTTTTCAGTAACCCACTTTAAAAGATGAGCAGACAATAATGATTACCAGATTTGAGAAAACCCTCTATTCAAAAGAGATAAAAAGAAACAAATACTAAAATTAAAATTGAATGAAACTGAAACAATGCAGGCAGAAGAAAAATAAGTAGAGCAGAAACACTATAAGGAAAGTTGCAAACAAGGAAGGAAGTTCTGCAGGATGTAGGTTTTAGGAAGTTTATATGGCAGGAAAATAAGTACCATAACATATTATAGCAAAAAAACATAAAAATTAGAAGTGATTGTTAAAGCTTCAAGAAATTGACAATCTAAATTGACACTGAGAGATATCAGAAGGATATGAAAGCATGATTCAAAGAACTTAGAGATTAACAAAAGTAAAACAAATAACAGAAATAAAGAATAATTTTGAAATGCAAAATTGATTATTCAACATAGAAAGCACAGTTATGAAAGAAAAAATGTAAAGGCTAATTACGAAGAAAAATCATTTTGAAATAATGAAGATAATTAAAATTTGAGGAAAACTGAAAGACCTAAATTGTGCTAAACTATAATTTTCAAATTTCAAACATCTTCAATCATACAAACTTAAAATCAATACATGGGAAAAACACGTACACTATTTCATTAACATGAGAATTAGTAAGATGATAAGATTGATCCAAAGAGCATTTAAGTATGAGGGGTTTACAGAATTCATTAGAATATGTAGAACAGAATTAGGGTTTGTTTCCTCTTTTATTTTTTAAAAGATAATTAATATGCATACATACAAATCCAAATATCATAATATAAACCCTAATGAATTTTCATGACCTGAAAATAACCATGTAAATAGGACTAAGGAGATAGAATTTTGTCAGCACTACAGAAGATTCACTTCTGTTGTCTTCAAATCACTGTCTTCCCTATCAAGCTAACTCCTATTCTGAAGATAAGATTAATTTATATAACAGTTAGTTTTAATAATTAGGGTTATTTTAATATAAATGCAATAGATTCAACAATTTCATGCGCTGGTTTTTTGAATTTTTAAAAATGTATGTACTTGTGTGACCAAAATCAAGTTATAGAGCATTTCCATCACCCTAAAATCTTCCCTCAACCATTCTGCACTCAGTCACCTCCCTTTACCTCCTGTTTTGACAAGCACAGATGTTTTCTTCATTGTTAAAATTTGCTCTGTCCAGAACAAAAGTGGAATTTGGCTTTTGAGTTTGGCTTCTTCCACAGCATAATGTTTTTGAGATCTATTGGTGTATTTGAATATATGAGTAGGTTGTTCCTATTTGTTGCTGAGTTCTATTCCTTTTAAATATGTACCTCAGTTACCTTGCCTATTCACTAGTTGATGGAAATGTGGATTGTTTCCAATTAAGGAATGTAATAGTTGGCTTACAGGTCTCTATGTGGACATGATTTCATTTTTCTTGTGTAAATATCAGAGTTAGATTGCTTGATTCTTGGGTAAGTGATTTACCTTCATAAGAAACGTTCCATTTCTTTTCTAAAATGATGCCATTAGCTTGTATTCCTACAAATAACAGTTGAGAGACTCAACTGCTCTTCATTCTTGTAAGTGCTTTTATTAGCAGTTATCATTATATATTTTTATTTTAGTCATTTTTTTAGATCACATTGTGATTTTAAATTTTAATTCCCTATGAAAAGTGATATTGAATATCTTTTCAAAGGCTTAGATGCCCTTTGTGTATATTATTTGCTGATGTCTATTCAAACTTTAGCACATTTTAAATTGTTTTCTTTTTTATCTTCGTAATATGTAGTTTTAGTATTATTAATATATTATGGATACATGTTCTTTGTCAAATAGCTGTGTAGCAAATATTTCTCTATTTTGTGACTTCAATGGTGTCTTTCACAAAGCAACTTTTATTATGATAAAGTATAATATATCAAGTTTTCTCCAATGCTTTATGAATTTTGCATTTAATCTAAAAAATGGGACTAACCCACAGTCACACAGATGTCCAATGTTTATATTAGAAGTTTTATAATATTAGGTTTCATATTAATGCATAAAGTCCATTTTATAAGATGTTTTATTTATGTTGCAATTGATATGCTAATGTCTCCTTTTTGGCAAAAGATTATTCAATTTTGTCAGCACAATTTAAAAAATTATGTTCTCTCTATGGGTATTTCTTGGCATATTTGTCAAAAATCAATTGATCAGTTATGTATGAATCTATTTCTGAACTCTCTAATTGGTTCCTTTTATCAGGGTCTTTATCTTTTTTAAAGGTTATATATATCATTGTACTTTTTTTTTCTTTATTAAAGAAGTTGTGAGTTTTCAGAATAATCATGCATATAATACAGGATTCCCATATACCACCAAACCACCAACACCTTCCATTGGTGTGGAAGATTTGTAACAATTGGTGACGGTACATTTTATAATTGTACTATTAATTAAAATCCCTGCTTTAACTTAGTATTCACTGTGATGGTAGTTCTATGGATTTTTTTAAAAATTTTGTTGTTACATATACACTATCTAACATTTCACCTTTTAATTATATTCAGATATATGTTTCAATGCTATTAACTGTATTCACAATGTTGTACTACCATCACCACCATCCTTCATCAAAACATTCATCATTCCAAATAGGAACCCTATATATTTTAAGCATTAATTTCCAATTCCTTATCCCCACACCTTTCTCTGGTCACCTATATTCTTGATTCTGACTCTGTAAATTTGCTTATGCTAATTGTTTCAAATCACTGAGCTCATACAATATTTGTCCTTTTATGTCTACTTTATTTCATTCAACATGATGTCTTGAAGGTTCATCCATGTTGTCACATTTAAATTACATTTAATTTATCTATTCATTGGTTGATGGACCCTTGGGTTGTTTCCATCTTTCAGCAGTTGTGAATAATGCTGCCAAGAACATTGGTGTGTAAACATCTGTTTGAGTCACTACTTTCAATACTTTGGGAGTACATACCTAGCCCTGGTATTGCCGGGTCATATGGTAGTTCTATACTTAGCTTTCTGAGGAACCACCACACTGTTTTCCACAGCAGCTGCAACATTGTACATTGTCACCAGCAATGAATGAGTGTTCCTATTGCTCTGCATCCTCTCTAAAACTTGTTATTTTTCTGTTTTTTTTTTTTTTTTTTTTTTTTTTTTAATAGCAGCCCTTCTAATGGGTATGAAATAGTATCTCATTGTGTTCTTGATTTTCATTTCCCTCATGGCTAATGATGTTTAGCATTTTGTAATATGCTTTCTGGCAATTTGTATATCTTCTTTGGAGATATGTCTGTTCTTCTCATTTGCCCATTTTTAATTGGATTGTTTGTCTTTTTTGATTTTTAAGTTGAAGTATTTCTTTATATATTCTGGATATTAAACCATCTTATGATGTGGTTTCCAAATATTTTCTTCCATTGTGTAGGTTGTGGTTTTACTTTAATGAAAAAGTCCTTTGAGGCACAAACGTTCTTTTAATTTCATTGGGGTCCAGTTTTTCTATTTTTTCTTTTGTTACTTGTGCTTTGAGTGTAAATTCTAATAAACCATTGCCTAACACAAGGTCCTGAAGATAATTATGTGTGTTTTCTTATAGGAGTTTGATAGCTCTAGCTCTTAAATTAAGGTCTTTGATCCATTTTGATTTGATTTTGAACGTGGTCTGAAGTTGGAGTCCTCCTTCTTTCTCTTTCAAATAGAGATCCAGGTTTCCCAGCACTAGATGTTGAAGAGAATATTTTTCCCAATTGACTTGTCTTTGCCACCTTGTCAAAAATCAGTTGGCTATAAATGTGAGGGTTGATTTCTGAGACCTCAATTTTATTCAGTTGGTCTGTAGGTCTGTTTTTGTGCCAGTACCTTCCTGTCTTGATTACTGTGGCTGTATAACAAGTTCAAAGATATGGAAGTGTGACTCCTCCAACTTCTTTCTTCTTTTTCAAGATGGCTTAAGCTATTTGGGGCTGCTGATCCTTATCTATAAATTTTATGATTGGTTATTCCATTTTTGCAAAGAAGTTGGAATTTTAATTGGAATTTTTAAAAAATCTATAAAATGCTTTGTTTAGCACTGACATCTTAATAATATTTATTTTTTTTCAATCCATTAATGCAGAATATCCTTTTTATTATTTAGGTCTCTTTAATGACTTGTAGTAATGTTTTATAGTTTTCTTTGTTTAAGTCCTTTACATCCTTGGATAAATTTATTACTAGATATTGGATTATTAAGTTTTATTTTGAATGAATTTTTTTCTTATTTCTTCTTCTGATTGTTTGTTGCTTGTGTATAGAAACACTTCTTATTTTTGCATGTTAATCTTGAATCTTGCCACTTCACCAATTTAACTTAATACTGCTAGGAGCTTTTTTTTCTTTATATTTTAAAAGATGCTTAGATTACATAAATGTTATGCAAAAATTACAAGGATTTCCATGTTCCCTACCTCCCACACCTCCCATAACATCCCACATAAACATCCTTCATTAGTGTGGCACATTCACTGCAATTGATAAACACATACTGGGGCTTTGCCATTAAGCATGGACCGTAGTTCACATTTTAGACCACACTCTCTCCCACACAGTTCTGCATGTTATATGCTGATGTAAAATGCCCTATATCTGTCATTGTAATGTTACTCAGGATAATTCCCAAGTCCTGAAAAAGCACCTGTTTTACAACTGCTTTTCTCTTCCCTGCCCCAAAAGTGTCCAGTGGCCACTGGCTCCACCTCACTGTTGTAATTTCTTCCATTGTTTGAATCACATTATGTCTACAACAGAATATCATTAAGTCCACTCTAGTCTATAGCTCTTCCCCCAATCCTGAGGAGTTTGGGATGGTGATGTCCACTCCACCTCCAAGTGAGAGGGCGCTTATATCCCATGGGTACAATGGATGGGATTATCCTGCCTGCAGCTGCAGGCTCTCTCCATTCCCTGGGGTGACCGTTGTCCATCATCATCTCCTAACCAGGTGACTTGGGTGAGTCCATTGAGCTGGAGAGTAGGAGGTGCAGTTCCACTGAGATTCCAGGCACACCTGGAACATGGGCAGGCCCAAGGCTCCTGGCTCTGGAAATACACCTACAAACTCCAGCATCACACATAGGTTTCAATAGAAGGGACTGATGGGCCATGTGCAGGGAGGACTTATTTGAGTCCAACTCTGTCACTCTCAGGAGCACAGATTCCAAAGTATAGTACACTGATAAGGCATCAATCTCTGGAGCTATCCCCCTTTATATAGGACTTTGGTGTCTCCAGAGGCCTCAAGAGCCCCTCTGTGTGGGATGATATCCACTTTGGTATTCTATGAGATCCTACTGAGGTGTGTGTAAGCGTTATCTCTGGGATGACCTCCCAACTATCTTTGTGCTAGGAGTTTTGATGTGGATTTTTCAGGATTTTCTGTATATAAAAAACTGCAAATAGGGATAGTTTTACTTCTTCCTTTCCAATTTGGATGTGGTTTATTTCTTTTTCTTGCCTAATTGTTCAGTCAAGAACTTCCAGTACAATGTTCAATAACAGTTTTGTTACTGTTCTTAGAGGAAAACATTCAGTCTTTCACCATTTAGTAGGATGTTAGCTGTGGGCTTTTTATAGGTGTCTTTTTATCATGTTGAGGAATTTCCTTCTATTACTAGTATTCCAAGTGTTTTTATTAAGAAGGGGATGCTGAATTTCATCAAATGTCTTTTCTGGATTAATTGAGATGATCATGTGTTTTTCTTTTCCCCTCTTTAATCTGAATTTGATGTATTACATTAATTGATATTCTTTTGTTGAAACAAACTTGCATACCAGAGATAAATCATTCTTGATTACACTTGATCATAGTGTATAATTCATTTAATATGCTGTTGGATTCAATTTGCTAGTATTCTGTTGAGGATTTTTGCATCTGTATTCATAAGAGTTATTTGTCTATAGTTTTCTTTTCTTGTTGTATCTCTATCTGGTTAAGTTGAGGGTGACGTTAGCCTCTTAGAATGAGTTAGAAAGTGTTCCTTTCCCTACAATTTTTGGAAGAGTTTGAGCAAAATTAGAGATAAGTCTTCTTGGAATGTTTGGTAGAATTCCTCTGTGAAGCTATTTCATTGTGGGCTTTCCTTTCTTAGGAGATTTGTGGTTGCGGATTCAATCTGTTTACTATTAATTGGTTTTTCTACCTCTTCTATTTCTTCTTGAATCAATGTAGGTAGTTTGGTGTTTCTGAGATTGTGTCTATTTCATCTAAGTTATCCAGTTTTTGGCATACAGTTGTTCATAGTATCCTTTATATGGTATTTTTTTTTTTATTTCAGCAATGTCCCCCTTTTCATTTCTGATTTTCATAATGTGTATTCTCTCTCTTTTTCTTTGTCATTCTCACTAAAATTTGTGCTTTTATTGATCTTTCATAAACCAATATTTGGTTTTGTTGATTTTCTCTACTGTTTTTTAAATTTTATTCATCTCCACTATAATCTTTGTTATTCCCTTCCTTCTCATTATTTTGGGTTTAGCTTGCTCTTGTTTTCTAGAACTTCCTGTTTTAAGGTTAGTCTCTAATTTGAAGTCTGTCTTTTTTTATGATGCAAACATTTAGAGGAATATATTTCCCTCTCAGCAATGCCTTTGTGGCAACGCATAAGTGTAGCTACATTGTATTTTCATTTACATTCTCCTCAAGATATTTCCTATTTTCACTTCTGATTTCCTCTTTAACCCAATGGTGATTAAGAGAATGCTGATTAAGTTCCATACATTTGTGAATTTTCCTTTTCTCCCTGTTATTGATTTCTAACTTTATACCTTTCTGGTCATATAAAATATACTGTATGATTTTAACTTTTTAAAAAATTTATTGAGGGCTCATTTTGTTGGTCTATCCTGGAGAATGATATATGTGCTCTCAAGAAGAATGTGTATTCCGTTCACTGGGTGCAGGGTTCTATATATCTGTTAGTTTTACTTGATTTATTGTGTCATTCAAGTCCTGTATATCCTTACTGATCTTCTGTCTAGATGTTCTATCCATTATTGAGAGAGGTGTGTTAAAATCTCCTACTTTAATTATGAAACCAACAGCTTCTCCCTTCTAATTTGGCAGTATTTGCTTCATATATCTTGGGACTCTCCTCTTAGGTGCATATATATTAATAATTTTTACATCTTCTTTTTGAATTTTCCCTATTTTAGTTTGCTAAAGTATCCCAATGCAATATACCAGACATAAATTGACTTTTACAATAGGGATTTATTAGGGTACAAGCTTACATTTCTGAGGCCATGAAAATGTCCAAATCAAGTCATAATCAAGAGATGATGTCTCACCAAGTTGCAGTTGTGGGCAGTCAGGTACAAAGCAGCAGCACCTAAAGATGCTTTCTCTCTGAGTTTTTGTCTGTGTCTGCAACTTTTATTCTTCCATTTATAAAGGACACCACTGAAAGGATTAAGATCCACCTTGACTCATGCCCTCCTGGAGCACTCTAATCAAATGGCCCTTAACTGATCTAATCTAATCTAAGGTTAAAAGTAGGTTCAATTTAAGAATATATTTTTCTGAGATCCACAAAAAGCTCAAACCAACACAGTCACCTTTATCTGTATAAAATTACCATCTTTGCCACTTGTAAATATTTTTGACATCAAATCTCTTTTATCTGATAGTAGTATAGTCACCTCAGCTCTCTATTTGTTACTACTTGAGTGGCATTTTGTCTATACTTCCACCCTTAATCTACTTGCATCTTTGACTTTAAGGTAAGTCTATTGCAGACACCAAATCGTTGGGTCTTGTTTTTTTATCCAGTCTCTACTTATTGATTGGAGATTTTAATTAATTTATATTTAAAGTCACTACAGCTGATAAAGGACTAACTTCTGTCATTTTGCTATTGAGTATTTGTAAACCTTATACCTCTATGTTCCTCACTTTTGTTAAAGCCTACTACTATTATATTTATTTGATATCTTGTGTTGTAACATACTTAGTGCCTTCTCATTTCTATCTGGATATATTTTTCATCTTGTTTCCTCATGATTTTCATGGTGTTAATATTTAACATCCCATTATAATAATCATATTTGGTTTGATATCAACTTAACTTCAGTAACATGCATATATAATTTTGCTATACCCATCTGTCCCACCACCATTTTTTTTGTACTTGTTACCACTAATATCTGTGTACATTGTAAGTACAAAAAAAACCTAGATTTATCATTACTGTTTATGCATTTGCATTTTAGTACCTGTACAGAGTAAGAACTGGAATTACATATCAAACAATAAAATACAATATTACTGGAATTTATAATTACCAATATGGTTACCTTTAGCACAGTTCTTTATTTCTTTATGCTGCTTTGAACCACTGTCTGGTGTCCTTTCTTTTCAGACTCAATGAATACTTTAGCATTGCTTGCAGAACAGATCTCCTCTTCCTCACATGTCTTTTTCTTATAATGCATTAACCTCTTCCTCATTTTTGAAAGAATCTCACCACATATAAAATTCTTGGATGACAGTTGTTTTCCTTCAGAATTTATGTATTTCAACTCACTGTCTTTTTGCCTGCATGGTGTCTGATGAGAAATCAGCACTCCATCTAATTGGGACTCCTTGCTATGTAACATTGCTTTACTCTAGCAGCTTTCAGAACTCTCTCCTTGTCCCTTCCATTTGATAGTTTAATCAGTATATGACAGGGTGTGTTTTGTGACATACTTGTCCTGTTTGTTATTCTCTGACTTCTGTGCATAGTCACATCTTTCACTAAGTTTGGGAAGTTCTCTGTCATTATTTCTTTGAAAATTTCTTCTCTATTTTCTCTTTCTTCTCCTTGTAGGATTCTCATAATGCATATTTTGGTGAGCTTGATGTTGTCCCTTAGTTGTTTTAGGCTATTTGTGCTTTTAATATTTCTTTTTGTTTTCTGCTCTACAGCCTGACTCATTTCAAGTGTGTCGTCTTCAAGTTTACTGATTCTTTCTTCTGCCAGCTCCAATCTACACTTGAAACTCTCTTGGGAATTCTTCATTTCAGTTACTGTTGTATTCAACTCCAGAAATTCTGTTTGGTTCCTGTTTAAAATATCTATCTCTTTACTTAGATTCTCATATTGTTCATTCATTGTTTTCCTCATATACTTTAATTCCTTCTCCCTACTTTTCTTCAGCTCCTTGAGCATATTTAAGGTCATTTTAAAGGTCTTTTTCAATGTGTCCACATACTTAGCTTTTTTGTCATTGTTTTCTGTGTTTTTATCCACTTCCTTTGGTTGGCCCATCATTTCCTACTGCTTTGTCTTGTACTCTTTTGTTGCATACTGTACATTTTCATATTTTAAAATGCTAACACTTGGACTTACTCCCTGAGATGTCTTTTTCTCAGTTTTATATCCAGCTGTGATATGATTGAGATTTTCTTGTTCTTCAGCCCTCCGATCATGAAGTTTATCTCAAGGCTATCAGAATGTGTTACACTGCAGGATTTTTTCCTATCTTTCAGGTCCTCTATCTTATCTTGGGCTTTTGCTTGTTAGTTGGTTTGGACTTCCTGTGTTTACATAAGTTTGGTTGTCTCCTCTGTTTCCCAGGACACAGAACTCCTGCTCCCTGGTATTTGAAGATGCAGGCCTTTGTTTCAGATTGTCAGTCTCTTTAGATTTTTACACTCCTTTCATTGTCTCACACTGACTTTTTGCCTGGAGTACAAATTCTGGAAAGTTGATTTTTATCAGCCAAAACAGGGCTAGAGACTTAAGAAGGGAGCACAGAAAGTCTCCAAGGTGCCCTAGAGAATGGTGAAGTGTGCCACAAGCTTCCTCAACAGCTCCCCAAGCTAAGCTTCCTGGACTGCACAGCAAATGTAGCCCTTCACCTGTCCACCACAGCACTGAAGAACCACTGTGTCTTTAAATTTCCACTACCTCCACCCTTGTCAGTAGAGGAGTGAAACAATAGTGCCTTCAGAGCTGGAACCCAGCAATCTGAATTCCCTAATTATAATCTCAGATCAGTGATTGTGCATGCCCACCCCTTAAGGAAAAGAATTTTTTTGTCCTTTCTGTCACCAACCAATTAATTAATTACAGGACCAAGTGGTGGCCAGCCATAAGAGTGGGGGATGGGCACTAGCAGCCACTGCAGAGAGAGAGCAATTGCTGGCCTTTATTCAAGGTCATAATTTTTTTTTCTGATAGAGATATATAAATGTATTTAAACTTATTTTACTGGTTAGCCAATTAATCTAGAGTTCACTTCAGTTGTTTTTTGCTTGTTTAATTCATGATATTTTAAAGGCTGATAGCTTTAAAAAGTAATGGTAATATGTGAGGATATTATTTTCTATTGTTAATTGAGAACAAAATTCCAGAATTTTGGCATTTCACAATAGAATTGCAATATGGTTGAGTGGAAATAGCTTACAATGTAGAGTCAGAGAAATGTTAGCTTGAATCCTGGCTCTCCTACTGACTAACAGTGTAACTTGGTCAAGTTGTTGTCCAAAGGGCATCCATTTTTTCATGTATAAGAATACACTAAATTATTTACTTTGCATATTACTGTGTAGATTACATAAGGTAATGTACCAAAGAGTCCTAATCCCTGCCAGCCACTTAATAATATATGGTAACTGCTATCATAGCTTTCCTTCTTTACAACCCTCATGTTTGTATAACAGTTCTCATGCTGTCTGTTACTTTGATTCTGACTATATGAACTGAGGAAATGATTTTATTTTATTTGTTCAGATTGATCATGTTTTGTTTGTTTGTTTAATTCAATATCTCTTTATATATATATTTTCTTTCTAATCTCGACATTTTCTTAAAGTGAAATAGGCTACACATAAATACAAACATTTTAGCAGTAACTAAATACTAGCTAACAGAAAAACCTGTTTGAAGATTACATTGGATAAAAGCCCATACATTTTTTTTCTATCATGTTTATAGATCCATAATATGATGTAGAGAATTTTTTTGTTTGACCTGATTAGTGTAAGTTTCATCTTCATTTGTAAAGCAACCTCTTGGCTCTACAAACCAGATCTGAGACAGCAAGAGGTCAGAATGTTATATTTTCAAGAATATCAGGGCAATTTAAGCAAAATATAACATTATTTTGCTGAGATTTCCAAAAAGAGGATGTGTTGACTGACATGTATTTTTGGTGCCTCATAACAGAATATTGTGAGTTATTTTGTTTAATCCCAATAGAATGTGTTTCAGCTCATTTTTAAAAATAAAAATTTTGTTGAAATATATCATTCATAAAAAGAGCATACATAAACAATAATTGTAGAGTAAAATTTGTGAATTTACAAAACAAACATGTATATCATCATACAAGGATCCCATAGATCACTCCACCATCAACACCTTGCATTGTTTTGAAACATTTGTTACAAACTATGAAAGAGCATTGTCAAAATATTGTTACTAACTATAGCCCATGTCATACATTCAGTGTAGTTTTCCTCCAACCCACCAAATTATTAATACCTTACATTACTATTATATATTTATTATCATTCTTGAAAGAACTTTTGCATATTTGTCCTGTTAACCACAATCCATCATCCGCCAGCAGATTCCCTGTGTTTATATAGCCCCATATGTTGTGCAATCCATTCAAAGTGTTCACTCAGTGACTCTCATTTTCATTACAGAGTTGTGCTGTCATCACCTCAGTCAATTTTAGAATGTATTCATTACTCCAAAAGGAAAAATCCTATATCCTCTTATGACTCTCATCGTTGTCCCCTAATTTTGAAGTAATATCTTCTTGTCATTGCTGCAACATATTAAAATATTGCTGTTAATGCTCATCCATAAATTACATTAGTTGTAATTTTCTTGTGCATCAACATATTTTTAGTACTTTATAAAAGAAGAGCATTCTTATATTTATACTATTTATACTATTAACCACAATCTTCATCCACCACTGAAATCACTGTTATACATTCCCTAGATTATTCTTTAGTTTCCTTTCATTGTCATTTACACCATCAACACTCATTTCAGCCATAATCACATTTATAATTCAGTAGTGTTAGTTATAATCACTATTATGTGTTACTATCAACTATTCATTTCAATACCTTTACAATTAACCTAATTTATAATGCTGCATACATTAAGTATCAGCTCCCATTCTCAACCCACATCACTGGCACAAAATCGTACATGGAACATAAATTTCATTCTGAAATTATTTTTTGAATGGTAAGTCATGGAATGAGTAGTAGTATAACTGCTAGGATTTTATACAGCTTTGTATTTACTGGACTTTATATTAATCCTTTACATACACTAAGTAATTTATCCTTATAAGAATGTTAAGAGGTGGTTCCATTATATCTGTAATAACAGTTGAGGAAAGAAAAGGACCCTACTAAAGTCCACATAGCTCTTAAGAGTCATATCAAGATTCAAACCTAAACTTTCTGGCTATAGAATCCCTGTGTTTTAAGTACTTTGGTACATAGAATGAAATAACAGACTGAAATTTCTGTTACTAATAACAATAACAGGCCTCCAGAAAATGGCATATGAAGTAGTAAAGGACATTATATTTTCAATGATGGAAAAAAGTGAGGAAAAGTAATCTAAGTTAGATTTAGAATACTGTATTAGAAAATTAGATTCCACTGCTATTGAAATATTGTTGAAATGTTTAATACATGTAGAATTTGCAGTATTTGAGCCTGAGTGATCAGTACCAAATACATCAGAATAAGTAGAATAATAGTAATAATAATAATTATTATTCAAAGAAGAAGGAGGAGGAGAGTGCAGTAAAGTTGATTATAAATGTAAATAGATTAGATGATTCTATAATGCTTCTGAGGTTCCATTACATTTTCAAGGAGTAATACTAGGACCCTGGTCTATATTGCACTGTAAAGTATGGAGCTATCAGAAAGGATATATTTGAAGCTATAGCAGTAAATAAGATGTGAAAAATATCTAAAACTCCCACTACTGCTTGGGATGTAGAAGTCGGTAAAGAATATTTCATCATACCTGACAATATTTAAAAATCAATAACTTTAAAAACCATAAATCTTCTTGAGTCTACCAGAAAATGAGATTGGAAACATCTACAAAATTGAATACCAAAATGGACAAGCCCATCAAAGAGGAAATGGGACAAATGAACTGTTTCACTTTGACAGAGGGAGGGAAAATGATGTGACCAATGTACACACAGATAGGGAAAATCCAAAAAAATTTACAGAACTGTTAAAGCCAAGTTTGTTACAGTGTCAACTGGGAAATGAGCTCTAAAGTCAAGGGGTTGGTATTCACACAATATCTTCTCTACAGGTCTCTACAAAGTGTTCATGAGAAAGACTGGGGCAGGCTGACAGATCCTCCGACACGGTCAATGTGCACCCAAAAAATACCAAATATTCTCCTAATCCTTTCTTATTTAATGAGGAACTACATTACCTTGTAAACTGTAGCTTATTTTTACTTTAGTCTGCCTAGTAATAAAAAAAACTTATTGAGATACTTGGTCATAGAATTGTGCCTGCTTTCTGGGAGCATTAACTTGGATAGAAAATCTCGGTTTCTTTATATTTCCTTAATTATCCAACCACAGCCTATATTCTTCAATAGGCTCTATATTAAACCCCCTTACTTAGAAACTGCACAGTTTCCAATGGCATGTCTTTTCCTCATAGCAATGAAAAATAAAACCACATTGTTCAAATGACAGATGTTTCTGGTGTTCTATGAAAAAAGAACATTGACAATTACTGGGCTAAAATATCCAGTGGAAAGGATAGAAATATGCATGGATACATGAGGATTTGTATCACAGGGATGGAATCTATAAGGTAGCATCCAATGTAATGCTAGAAATAGAACTTTTATACAACACACACACAGTATGCACAATATAAGAAACAAAAAGTTACATCATCAGTATCATTAATAAAGAGGAGGAAAAATACAGAAAACTTAAGCTAATAGGAATTAATCAGACATGAAAAAAATTAAAGAAAAAAAAATAGTGTGTGGAAAAAGTATCCAAGAGCTGTGATACAATATCAAACAGTAAAGTATGCATATAGTTAGAGTACCACAAGTAGAATAGAAAGGGAGTGCACAAGAAAAAAAATAAAGTAATAATGACCTAAACTTTTCTGAAAATAAGCAAAGACATCCAACCTAATATCCATGAATGTTAGAGGACCCCAGGAAGGTTAAATACCAATAGCAAGTCAACCTTACAATAAAATACACATAGACTTTTTCCTTAGACTCTTTGAATAAGAAAGATAATTAGAAAATTATGAAGCACTCAGGGGATAGTAAATACCACATGCAGAAGAAAAGCCATGAGAATTATACCAGATATCATAAAAAATGATCCAATCAAAACTAAAAACGTAAAAACATGTTTAAAATACTGAAAGATTGTAACTGCATTTGTAGTATTCAATACCCAATAAATATCTTTCAAATACAAAAACAAAATAAAAACTTTATCAGGAAAATCAAAGCACACATAGAAATAATTTATAGCCAGCAAACTTGTGTTTAAAATTTTTTCCAGGCAGAAAAAGAATGATAACTGAAGGAAACTTGTGGTCTGTCCAAAGGTAAAATGGAAGGTAAATATATCAAATATTGGTTTTTAATTTTTTAATTGCTATAAATTAATTGAGTAAAGGTAAAATTTGTTGATATATTGCAAGGTTTGGTTTAGTTATAAAAATATAAATTTTGACAAAAATAGTGCAAGACTGAGAAAGATAAATTGATCTCTACTACTTGAAGGCAAATGATCCCTAGAGCAATCACTGTGAACCACAGAGATGACAAAACAGCAAAATAAGGAAAAAAAGAAGAGGTATTTGCTGTTAAATTTCATTATGTCAGTAAAAAGTAAAATTCCTTAAAGATGTTCACACCTGAAAATGGGTGTTCTGAATAGTTCCATATCTATACATGAATTTGATTTTTCCTTTAGAATCTTCTACCTGACAAAAATGTGGGAATTCTTTTCACAATATGAAAATGTTCTTTCAGACTGAAATGTGGACAGCAGATTGTATGAAACGTCTTCAACCATGCTGAAAAGTATCATATCTTGAGAGACAGTAGGGGAACAACATGGAAGAAACCTGGGTTCCAGGATTACCTCGTGGAAAAGAGTCACCCACAAACCCTGGTCAGCAAAAACCTGCACTTTTACATGCTAGAAATACTTTCCTCTTTTGTTGAGCCAGACTCTTTCTGAATCCCTTTCTTACACAAGGACTGCCTGTACCTCACTATTACAGTCCTCTCCACGGCTCAATTACATCATCTAATAAATCTTTCCTTCCTTTTCCTCCCTCCCTCCCTCCTTCCCTCCCTCCCTCTTTCCTTCCTTCCTTCCTTCTTTCCTTCCTTCCTTCCTTCCTTCCTTCCTTCC
>JAKSZT010032888.1:177060-257038 GCA_026826555.1 Tolypeutes matacus
CCCTCCCTCCCTTCCTCTTTCTCTGTTTCTTTCTTTCTCTTTCTTTCTTTCTTTCTTTCTTTCTTTCTTTCTTTCTTTCTTTCTTTCTTTCTTTCTTTCTTCTTTCTTTCTTTTTTCTTTAATAGGACTAAATGTGCATGTTTGACAAAACATACTTGGTATTGCCAAAGTCAAACTGTCTTCTCTCAGCAGCTCTAGAGAATGTCTCGATGACCCCTGTTGTTTTTGTTAATTTTTTTTAAATTAAAATAAAGCAATTATACTTTTTCTCTAATAAGACTAGTATAGTTTTTTTAGAAAAAACAGTCATATCATAGTGCAGTGACGAAGTATATGGGCTCTAAATTCAGACTGTTTGGGTTCAAATGTGTGCTTATCCTTGCAGCAGTTGACTGACCATGAACAAGTTCTGTAATCTCTCTGTGCCCCTATTTCACCATCTGTGAAATTCATCCTTTCAAATACATTTATGAGGCAATGTTCTAGGTTCTGGATTGCAGCATTGAACAAAATAGATAAAAACCTTTGCTCATAGAGCTTTCATTTGGAGGAAGCAGAGAAGAACAAAAGGCATAAGCAAAATACAGAGAATGTTAGATGGAGAGATTCACTGTGGAAAATAAATACAGTGAAGATGAGGGATGCGGGCAGGTGCAATTTTAAATAGGGTGTTAAAGGATGGTCTTATGAGGAAGAAATGAGAAAAGACCTATGCAGTTATCTGGGCATAGGGAATTTTAGGAAAATGAAAGAAGTCCAAGGAAAATGAGTACTACTGGGTATAAGGAAGTGTGAGGAGGTCAGTGTGGCTGCTCCAAAGTGAGCATGAAAGAATCAATGATAAAGGATGAGTTGATAGGACTAGGGAGGAAAGGCAAGATCATTATGGTTATGGAGGTTCATGTAAAATTTTTAATTTTATTCTTAGTATGATGGGAAGTCTCATAGGTTTTATGAAGAAATGTAACATGGTTCAACTTACTTTTTAAAAATCAATATCACTGAGGCTTTTACATTAAAATTAGGTTCAAGCGGAATAAGACAGAAAACAGGGGAAAAGTCTGGAATGCTTCATGAATAATTTAATGACTGAAATGATGATTCTTTGGGCAGGGTGACGGCAGAGATGTAGAGAAATAGTCACAATCAAAATATATTCTGTACATAGAATCAATATGATATGCTGATAGACTGGATGTAAGGTATTTGACATTGAGAAAATGTCAGGATAATTTTTAAGTATTTCCCTCAACAAGTAGGAGGATGGCTCTACATTAATTGAGATTAAATTTTAGATATTGCAAGTAGCTATCTGAGAGTTATCTTGTGAAGATAAAACTGGTTAATTATAGGGCTCAAACCCTTTGAAAATAGTATGGCACTTATAGATGCTTAGTAAATTTAATTTATTTTTTACCATCATTATATAAAATCAATTATTTGCAAATGAAACTATTGCTCATATTTTGTCATACCCTATTCCAGGCTTTTATTTTCTTGATCATTATTTAAAGAGTTGAACTTTTACAAAAAAAAGAGTTTTGATCTCACACATCTACCAAGAAAACATTCATCTCCCAAATTTAAATGGCAAAATAATTACAAAACCTTATAATGATATAAAAAGAAAACTGTGAAAGACTAATAGAAAATGTACATATACATAGATATGCAATAGAATATAAGCATACGCATACATAAGTATTCATCTAGATCTTGAAAAAACTATAAAAAATGGTTAGGCTATTTCTATTTCCTATTATTTTAAAAATAATTTCCATTTATTTTCAATGTTCACATATACTTTTATCTATAACTTAATTCTATCACAATATTTTATTTTGTTCTAGGACCAAATTTTTGAAGTGCTAATTCCCTTTGTAGATGTTTGTTTATCAATAATATAACCAAAAAGTAGTTATGAAATGCCAGTGAATATTTTCATAACAAAACAAACTATATATTCAAAATTATGCAAGACATTATTTTGATGAAATGGTCATGATTTATCAGCACTGCATTAAATCCTTCACATTCATCATCTGATTTAATCTTTACATGAACTCTATAGATCTAAGATTATTATTGTTCTTTTAAAGTTAAGAAAACTGAGACTTAACTTTTCAGTGGCTTACAAAGGTTAAGTTTGCTAACAAGCTGGTAGATATAGAATCTAAACGTACAGTCAAAAGGAAGCATGCTTTTCCACTGTGCAATATTTCTTTCTACAGTATAGTTGGAATGACCACTGAAAGTACTCTCCATAATGAAATTCACTGAAATTGGTACATATATCGGGAATGCAATGTTAGAGTTTAAAATATGACATCTTTTTTTTTTTTAGTTGCTCTTAAAATCATATATATTTAGACTAGACATATGACACAATTACTATGCAGATTTCTAAAAACAGATTCTTAGAAATATTCCAGATAATGTGCAGTGAAATAGAAGATGGCTGAAAAGAAATACATATTAATTAAAGGGTGTCATTTTTTTTTTTTTAGATAGAGACCAAATAAATAACCAATAGGGAAGAAAGAAAAGATGTCCTTGAATGTTCAGCATCACTGTTATTTCAGTTGATTGGAGCCCTCTCTCTTCTGCATGACTCTAATGAGGGCATTTTTCACTTCTTTGTTCCTAAGGCTATAAATGAGTGGATTCAGCCTGGGGACCACTATAGCATAAAACACAGAGGTGACTTGATCCTTTCTCAAGAAGTACAACTTACATGGTTTTAAATAAGTAAAAATTATACAGAGAAAAAAGATAGTGACTACTAGGAGGTGGGATGCACAAGTATAGGAGGCTTTGCGTTTTCCTGAAGTAGAATTAATTTTCAGGATAGTAGACAGAATGGACCCATAGGATACAGAGATGGTGATAAGAGAAACCATTATAGTGGAACCAGCAAGAAAGACTATTATGATTTCAATGGCATGAATGTCAGCGCAGGACAGGGCTAAAATTGGGGTTGTGTCACAAAAGAAGTGAGGGATTACATTGAAGTTGTAGAAATGCAAATTGCTCATGCAAATTACTTTGACCAAGGAGTCAGTAAAGCCAATTTCACATAGGACCCAGTGACAAGTGCACGACAGAGACTCCTGGACGTAACTACTTGATAGTGAAGAGGATTGCAGATAGCTACATAGTGGTCATAGGATATTGAAAAGAAGAGGAAACACGCAGTGCCACCCAAGAAGACAAAAAAATGCAACTGGGTGAAGCAACCAATGAATGAAACATACTTGTTGGAAGTCAGTAATTTTTCTAAGGTTTTAGGTGTCATGATGGTTGAGTAACTGAGGTCAAGGAATAACATGACTGAGGAAAATATACATGGGTGTTTGAAGCTGGAGAATTATCAGAATCATCCTTGCAGTCACCAGAACAGTAACCAAGTATATCAGGAGAAACAACATAAATAGGGCCCACCAGATTGCTTCAGAGTCTTTTGGGCCTAGAAGGATGAAGTCAAGCACATTTGAGTTATTCCTACTTCCCATTGCATCCAACTATTGCAAACTGTTGAGAAATCAAAGGTGGCACTTGGCATGAATAACTTCAAAATAGTTTTTGTTTATATGAGTGATCCTGCCTTTTTAAAAATTAGCTTCATACTCCTAGCAATTTATAAGAGAATGGTTTTAATTATAAGACTGAAAAAAATCTCATGTTTACTGATAAATATAAATCAGGTATAAAACATCATTTGGATATTATATAATATAACATATATATATATGGAATAATTAAAATGAAACTGGACTGTTATAAATGTTTCTCTTTATTAACACATTTATACAAATAAAAATATTATTGTGTAGTTATCACTATTGTACTCATTTTTTAGATGAGAAAAACTTCACAGAAATTTAAGCAATTTATCCATAGTCAGAATCATTAAGGTTTGACTCTATAATTTCAAATACATGTACATTTCTGTTACATTCTGATTCCACAAATTGTAGATTGGAATTTTCACAAATCTTGGCATAACTTAAGTAAGATCTGAATGATATGGATATGGATATGGATATTCTTCTCATAATATTCTCATTTTACTTTATCAAAACCAAAATCTTCTAACTTTGAAAATAATACTATTTACTTCCAGCTTTATCTCTAAAAATTTTCTTCCAGCATTATCTCTAAAAATTTGTCAAACTCAATATTTTCCCACAAATACAATATATAAAACATTTTATGAACCAAAAATTTCTACGATATAATATTTGTTTTATTTGAGATAACTTATTTTTAAATTTTTGTACATGCATTTTGGTTTAATTCTGAGGTAAAATAAAACAAGCCAAAAATTGTTTTTTTCATGTCTCGGTCAAATGGAAAGATCCCCTGAAATTATGTCTCACAATTATTCCAAGCAGCTTCTGTGAACACAAGTAGAGCACAGAAACACAACCATTCAGTTGTATCTGGAACCAATTTCCAAGGCAAATTTTCTTGGCATGTTTCCAAGGGCAAACATATCCATGTTATACTTGTGCCAGAGAATTTCTTCTCTCTTAGAAGCCACATAATTTTGACCATGATTTTTTGTATTCTTTTGTGGTGCTATATGTATTTGACTGGGTAAAAGAGAAAGTAGTTTTTGAGAACTACTTAATTACTCTGTAGCTGAGACCAGATCAATATCTGCCAGTGATAGAAGAGCAAAATTTTCAAAATAAAACTTCATTGTACTTAAAGGGAGTAAACATTTTTCATTACACAAAAATTATACTACAACAAAATTCAAAAAACAAAAAGAAAATCATTTATAACTCTTGTTAATCATAACAGGAAATTTCTTCAAATTATTTTCCTTTGTGCATAGGTACTTATTTAAAGGTATCTTCACAATTTTTATCATGCTATATTTTCGGTAACATCATGATTTTATCATTAAACATTTTTAATACACCTTGACTAAGTTATATTCCACTCTTTAAAGCCCACAATTTCATGTATTTTATATTGGCTGGTGCAGCTTAACTATCTTATCTTTAGGAGTGTGCCCCAGCTAAGGAATGGGTATTTTTTTTTTTTTTTTATTATGGGTAAAAATCAAAATTCTCACCACTCAGAACTGAGTAGGAATGGGTATTTTTGAGGCATCACAGAAAAATCATGGTGTAGTTTCTTCTTTTAGGTTTGGCAGTTTCAACTAATTCATAAACACAGCATATGCATTTCTGTATTCACACATAAAAGTGCTTTTGAAATTTGTTTTACTTTTTAGTGATCTTTGCTTATATTTTATTAAAATAAACAAGAAAGAAAAGAAGAAAGTAGAAATAATTGATAAGATGAGGAACAATTTATAATTAATGTCCAAGAACACAATTCTATATATAATCTGGTCAAATGCTTTCCTGTGAATCTTGCAGTAATTAATGATATTGAAATAAATTTTCATGTAGATTTAGAGGTGACTCTTACAAGAAAATCTTTTTGCACTCCAGAATATCAGTGAAGAATTTGTTGGTATGGAAAAGGAGTTACAAATAGTGTATTTTACATTTGATGAACTATTGGAAGTACAATTCTCCATTCATTAAACATTTAGTGATGTTATGCCATGCTTACCTGGAGAATAAAAAGCCAGCATCAATTTACTTTGCAAGAGGTGACCTTGAAGTTTGAGAAAAATGAAAGACTACTAGAGATTTTCTATATCAAAGTCATCCCAGTAAGGTTAGCTTACTCCTACAAAATCATCATAAGCAAGTTTGTTGTTGTTGTTTTTACTTAACATTGAAATTATTTTTTTACTAGTCATTGAATGAAATTTTGAATAATAGAAATAAAGGTCATTCTTTTTGAGGACAGAATAACTTTTTAAAGTAATTTTTGACTAATCATATTTGCTGAATATTTACTGTTTAGCATCCAATATATCAACTCTAAAGTAACATAGATTTGGCAGAAGATCAGAGTGAGAAAAAGAAAGGAAACATGACTTCTTTGTTTTAGATTTCAATATTACTGGCACCTTATCCCTGAAAGTTGTTCAATGCCATTATTTATTGGTGCATTTAATTTGGAAAAAAAATTTAACTATGTGATTTAAAGCTCTTTTTAGGATTTTTCTTTCTTTCTTAAAATTGACTATATTTTTCTTTTATATTGTCCTTTATATTTCTAGACTATAATAGTCTGATTTTACTAATATCACCATAGTTTAGTATTTTTATATGTTTATATTCACAAAGTATATATTTTTACATCCTTTTACTTTTCACTTGTTTCTTCAAGACATATAACTGGGTCTTCCTTTTTAATTGATCCAATTACTCTACCTTTTAATTGAAATGTTGTTGATTACATTTGAAATAATTATTATTGTGCTATTTTCAATTTATGTCATTCATTTTGCAATTCTGATACTTCTTTCTTGGCTTCTATTGGGCTAATAAATATTTAATATTAAATGTTATTTTCTCTATTGCTTTTTTTTTTTTTTTTTACTGGGAGGTACTGGGGATCAAACCCCGGTCTCCATATGGTAGACGGACGCCGAACCTCTTGAGCCACATCCGTTTCCCGCTTTTTTAAACCAGGTTCATGTTATTATATTGTTAGTTATTTCCCTTGGAATAAAATTTGCATTCTCAAATTATTTTAGTAACTTAAAATTATTATTGTAGTTCTAGTCATCCATGGCAGCATAGGCACACCAATGTTCCATTTGCCAACAGGATCTTTGAAAAACTAGCAAAACCTGGCAGAGCCATCTTCCTCAAAACTCCAGAAAGCAGTTAAAGTATAGCAATAACAGGGAAATCACTGAATAAAGAAAATGCAACTTGAAATGTATAGGAGAAGCTGACCTCTCCCCAGCTTCTTCTCTGGTACTTTTAAGGGCAAGCCTGTACTCTCACTGTGGGTTCTTGGCTCTGTTGTGAAGGAAACAATCACATGTATCTTAATTCCTGTCCATCCAGAGGCAACCTGAAAGACTGATCCAAACACTGATCTCTGATTTCCTCTTCCAGAATTTGGGACTGTGGGTTGAAAGTTTTCTTGGACAGCTGAAGTACTGTAAGAAACAATCAAGAAGGAAGTGTGGAGAAAAAGGCACTTGGCTTTAAGACACATAATAGAGGATGCCGAAAGTTGGAGAGGCATTAATCTGCCAATCAACAGGGAAATTTCTAAGACCATGATCACAAGCCCAGGACAAAATACAGATTCAGAAAAGCAAAGGATCCCAAAATTTTGCCTCAGTTTGAAATTCTTGATATAATGGTTAATCTTTGAAGTAGTGGACCATACAAAACAGTGAAAGGTGTTTTTACAATGGTTTTTATGGTTTTGCAAACTCCTGTCACTCAAAGAGATATCCATCATACTAGTAGCTGGATATAACCTTATTAAACAGACAGCTCAGGACTAAATCCCAGAGTTAAAACATTAAAATATTAAAAGGAACAATGTGCAAAAATAAGAAAGAAATAGAAATAATGGCCCATCCAAAGGAACAGGATGAAAGTCCAGAAACTGAACATACTGGTCAAAGATATAAAAAATCATCAAATTGCTTGAGAAGAGAAAGTAAAACACAAAGAAAGAATTGAAGGATATCATAAAACAATGAATGAACAGTGTGAGAATCTCAATAAAGAGATAGAAAATATTCAAAGAAACCAAAACAACAAACAAACAAACAAAACACTGGAATTGAAGAACACAATAATAAACAAGAAATTCCCTACAGGGTTTCTAGAGCAGATTGAGCTTGCAGAAAAAAAAGAATCAGTGAAATATAAGATAAGACAATTGAAATGATTCATTCCAAAGGAATGATTAAAAAACATAATGGCTGGGAAGCGGCTGTGGCTCAATCAGTAAGGCTCCTATTTACCATATGGGAGGCCCCGGGTTCGGTTCCTGGGGCCTCCTGGTGAAGGCAAGCCTGCTCGCACAGCGTGGTTGGCTGACCCAGCGAGCACAAGCAGCAAGGGGGGGATAAATGAATAAATAAATAAAATCTTAAAAAAAAAAAAACATAATGGCAGAAACCTTTCCATGTTAGGATGTTATTTTGAGGCCCCATGGGAAACACAACAAAATTTTCTGAAAAATATACAGAAGTAAATGAGAAGGTACTCAATATGGTACAAAGAAGGTAAAAAGAAGTACATTATATACTAATATTAAGTTCAATTCCATAGGAAGACATAAAAATATAAATATATATACATCAAAAAAGCAGAATCCAACAATATATGAAGCTAATACTGACAGATTTGAAGAAAGTAATAAATGGTTCTACATTAATAGTATATACTATCAATATACCAGATACATTAATGGTTAGGGCATCTCAACAGAAGATTGATAAAAATATAGAAGACATGAATGACTAACAAGAGCTAACAGACTCTTTACCCAACAATAACAAATACACATTAATCTCTAGTGCACATGTGACATTCTCCAAGATAGAGCATATGGTAAATCAAAAGAAGTCCTAATATATTTAACAAGCTTAAAATCATAGATGCTTCTTTGACAACACAAGAATGTAGGTAGAAATCAAAATCTGAGGGATAACTGGAAAATTCACAAATATTAGGAAATCAAACAAAACACACATAATCCATGTGTCAAAGAATAAAAAACTAAAACAACTAAGAAATATTTTGAGGTGAGTGAAAAAAAATGAAACATAGCAAAACTTATAGGATGTATCAAAGGTTGTGATGAGAAGGAAATTCATAGGTCTAAACTATTACTACAAAAGACAAGAAAGATCTCACAACTTGAGAAACTAAACATAGAAGAGCAAGCTAAACCCTAAGGAAACAGAGAATGGGAAATTACAAAGTTTATAGTGGAGAGGAACTTGAGATTAAAGAAAGCGAAAATTGATAATCAAGAGTTGACTCATGGGGGTAGTCAAGATGTCGTTAGTGTAGGAGGGCACACACTGCAAGCTCCCAGAGCAAGGCAGATTGTGGACGGGGTCCTGCCCGGGGGTCTGTGCTATGTGCGTGTGGAATGAGAAGCTTGGGGCATCTATCTGTGCAGATCAACGGCATGGATGGAACGGTAGAAATTCGTGAGTTTTAAGCCTGCCGGTGGTGGTTGGCATGGACGGCTGAGCCCAGCGGTTAGAAAGAAAAAAATAAAATGGCTGGTTGGAGCCGATAGCAGGGCTCGGCAACTAGGAGTCAGGGTCTAGTGGGAGGGGGCGTTCTCTGAGGGGGGCTCTGGTAAAGGGGTGAGAGAGTTTTATTTTTGGGGGATTTGGCTGCCTGGAGTCCCTTGGACCTTGGGTGAACAGAACAGTCATAGTGAATCGGCATGTGGTGGAGGGAGGGGTGATTCTGTTTGGGGAGCGAGGTGATTTGCCCAGCTGCCCAGGGATAAGCCCCAGGCCACCGCGGAGCCAGGAAGAGGGGGCACTCTCCAGAAGAGGGAGGGTTCTGTTGGAGGACAGGGAAGGGAATTTTTTATTTTTTTTTTGCCATCGATTTGGCTGCCTGGACCCCCTCATAGTTTTGGAGAGCAGATAAGCTGACTTGAAGCAGCAACAGGCTGAGAGGAGAGGCGAATCTGCTGAGTCAACCTGATTTACCACAGCAACCCCATGACGCTGGGGCTCGGCTCCAGAAGGGGCGGAGTCGGCCCTCTTTAACATTCTGCACTGACTAACATCAGAGCTCCAGCTACCCTGGGGAGTCCAGGAAGTGGGATGTGCTTGATTAATTTTCATGAACCCAGCTAGGGTCCCTCTGTGAGGGGTGTGGTCTAGAGGAGGACTTATTTTGGGTCCTGTATTTTGCCAAAAAAAAAAAAAGTGAGAGAGAAGATCACTTCAATAAATGAAAAATAAATTCTTTTTAATTTAGTTTAATAGCTAAAAACTGTTTCAGGATCTGCATATAGAACCCTGCGGGGAAATTGATTGATAAACACAAACAGGAAGAGAGGATACACATGGACCCTAGGGGAATCATTGATCCTCCTTAGCTCTGTTTGTCTGCTTGCCTGTGTGGTGCTTTGCTTTTCCTCTGTTTATTTCTTGTCTCTTGCTTCTCTTTCCTCTTTCCTCCCCCCTTTCTTTTTTCTTTCATGTTTTTAAATTAGGTGCTGCTAGCTTGTCGTTTCTTTGCTGTGCTTCTTCTTCAGTAATTTCCCACTAGCTGTCTATATTGATTTTGTATTCCAAACTATCGCTTATCCTTCCTTCATCTTTCTGCCTTCTGCTTTCTGTTGTGCCTCTTAGATACAACATCTTTTCATATGCCCACAACTTAAGGGTGTCAATTTCTATTCCATCTATTTTGTTTTCTCCTTTTCATTATTAGTATTAACTCTTTCCTCTCAGCCCTTTCTTCACTATTTCTCTCCCTCCTCATAATCCTAGCCTTCTAAATTGCTGTTTATATATTCCTCTATTTGTTTTCCCAGTCTATTGTAAGAACTCTGCTTTTTCCCTGCTACTCTACATTGCCTACACGAGTTAAATATTCATTTCATTAAGTCTCATTTGGCCCCTCTTGTAACTTTTATGAATATTACTATTATCTTTCTGCCTTCTTTATATCTTTTCATTCCTCTGGCCCTAATCTTTTGCCTTCAAGGGAACATAGAAAGAAGCAAGGAAATACAATAAGAAGAAAAAGTACCAAAAAGAAAACTTAACACACATGCAGAACCACCAGCTAAATAAAACTCTAGAGCATAGAGAAAAGCTAATCAATTGAACAAACCCATCGAGATAATATGATGACCAGAGGGCAACAAAAAAATACAAAAGACACTGAGAAAAGGAAAATATGGACCGGTCCAATGAGCAAATTAAAAACCAGGAAGTAAGGCAGAAAATCGAACAACTAATCAAAGTTATCCAAAAAATATCACAGAACAACTTAAAGAAGTGAAGGAAGAGATTAAGGATATAAAGAAGACACTGGGAGAACATACTGAAGAAATTGCAAACATGCCTAAAAAGGTAATGGATATGATGGTGAACAATGGCACAATCCAAGAAATCAAAAAGATGCTGGATTTACATAACAGCAGATTTGAACAGGCAGAGGAAAGAATTAGTGATATGGAAGACAATATAGCTGAAGTCAAAGAGATAGTAGAACAGATAGACAAAAAGATAGAAAAAATCCAGCAGGGACTCAGGGAAATAACCAATAACACAAACCGCACAAAAATATGCATTATGGGCATCCCAGAAAGAGAAGAGAAGGTAAAGGGAACAGAAGGACTGTTGAAGGAAATAATGGCTGAAAACTTCCCAACCCTATTGAGAGAGATGGATGTGCAGATCCAGTAAGTACAGTGCACCCCAAATAGTATAAATCCCAATAGGCCAACTCCAAGACATATACTTGTCAAAATGTCCAATCCTCAAGGCAGCAAGAGAAAAGAAAACCATCACATAAAAGGGAAGGATAATAAGATTAAGTGCTGATTTCTCAGCTGAAACCATGGAGGCAAGAAGACAGTGGTATGACATAGTCAAAATACTAAAAGAAAAAAACTTCCAGGCACAAATTTTCTATCCAGCAAAACTGGCATTCAAAAATGATGGGGATTTCAAAATATTCACAGATAAACAGAAATTAAGAGAGTATGTCAATAAGAAACCTGCACTTCAAGAAATACTAAAGGAATCTCTACAAGTTGAAAGGAAAAAACAAGGGAGAGAGAGTTGGAGGAGAGTTTAAAAACAACTGAAAAGACAAAAAGAGAATCAAAACAACATATGACATACTTTAACCCAAAGAAAAAATGGCTGAAGTAAAAAATTCATTACCAGTAATAACACTGAATGTTAATCGATTAAATTCACCAATCAAGAGACACAGATTGGCAGAATGGATAAGAAAATATGATCCATCTATATGTTGTCTACAAGAAACCCACCTTCGACCCAGGGATTCAAGGAGGCTGAAAGTGAATGGCTGGAAAAACATTTTACAAGCTAACAATAGCCAAAAAAGGGCAGAGTAGCTATTCTAATATCAGACAAAATAGACTTTAAATGCAAAACTATCATAAGAGACAAAGATGGACACTACATATCAGGAAAAGGAATAATCTCTCAAGAAGAGAGAACAATCATTAACATTTACGCACTTAATCGGGGTGCCTCAAAAATACATGTGGCAAACTCTAGAAAAATTAAGAGGGGAAATAAATGCCTCTACAATTATAGCAGGGGACTTCAATACACCATTATCATTAGACATAATATCTAGATGGAGAATCAATAAGGAAACAAAGGCACTCAACAATACATTAGCAGATATGGACTTAATAGATATATACAGAACACTACACCCAAATACAGCAGGACTTACATTCTTCTTGAGTGCACATGGAACATACTCCAAAATAGACTACATGCTAGGCCACAGAACAACGCTCGATGGATTCAGAAAGATTGAGATTATACAAAGTAATTTCTCTGACAACAACGGAATGAAATTAGAAATCACTAAGGGCCAGAGAAACAGGCTAGGCACAAGGATATGGAAGTTAAACAAAACACTCTTAGACAAACGGTGGGTCAAAGAGGAAATCTCAAAAGAAATCAGTAACTACCTTGAAACTAATAAAAATGACAACACAAGATATCAAACCTACGGGATGCAGCGAAAGCAGTCTTGAGAGGGAAGTTCATAGCCACAAATTCATACATTAAAAAAGAAGAAAGAGCTAAAATTGAAGACCTAACTGCACACTTGGAGGAATTGGAAAAACAACAACAAACTAAACCTAAAGGAAGTAGAAAGAAGGAAATAACAAAGATTAGAGCAGAACTAAATGAAATAGAAAATAAGAAAGCACTGGAAACAATAAACAAATCCAAAAGCTGGTTCTTAGAGAATATCAATAAAATTCACAAACCCATAGCCAGACTAACAAAGAAAAAGAGAGAACAGATGCAAATACACAAAATAAGGAATGAGAAAGGGGATATCACTACTGACCCCACAGAAAAAAAGAGTATCATAAGAGGATACTTTGAAAAATAATATGCCAACAACAATGATAATTTAGACGAAATGGACAAGTTTCTAGAAACCCACAAACAGCCTACGTGGATGAAAGAAGAAACAGATGAACTCAACAGTCCAATTACAAGTAAAGATATAGACTCAGTCATCAAAAACCTCCCAACTAAGAAGATCCCATGACCAGATGGCTTCACAGCTGAATTCTACCAAACATTCCAGAAAGAGCTAACACCAATTCTACTTCAGCTGTTCCAAAAAATAGAAGTAGAAGGAATATTGCCTAACTCATTCTATGATGCCAACATTACCCTAATACTAAAACCAAATAAAGATACCACAAGAAATTAAAATTACAGACCAATTTCTCTAATGAACCTAGATGCTAAAATCCTCAACAAAACACTTGCTAATCGCATTCAACAACATATCAAATGGATTATACAACATGACCAAGTGGGTTTCATCTCAGGTATGCAAGGATGGTTCAATATAAGAAAATCAATCAATGTAATATACCACATAAACTGATTGATAGAAAAAAATCACATGATCATCTCTATAGATGCAAAAAAGCATTTGACAAAATACAGCACTTTTTCCTCATAAAAAAAACTACAAAAGATAAGAATAGATGGAAACTTTCTGAATATGATAAAGGGTATATATGAAAAACCCAAAGTTAACATCATGTTCAATGGTGAAATCCTAAAAGCCTTCCCTCTGAGATCGGGAACTAGACAAGGATGCCCACTATAACCACTCCTATTTAACATTGGGTTAGAAGTACTTGTGTGACCACTGAGACAAGAAAAGGACATAAAAGGCAACCAGATTGGAAAAGAAGAAGTAAAAATTCCTTATTTGCAGATGACATGATCCTATACATAGAAAGCCCTGAGAAATCTACAACAATGCTTCTAGAACTTATAAAGGAGTTCAGTAATGTTGCAGGCTATAAGATCAATGCTCAAAAATCAGTAGCATTTCTGTACTCCAATAACGAGCAAACTGAGGAGGAAATCAGGAAAAAAATACCATTTATAATAGTAACGAAAAGAATCAAATACCTAGGAATAAATTTAACTAAAGATGTAAAGGACTTATATACAGAAAACTACACAACACTGTTAAATGAAATCAAAGAAGACTTAAATAAATGGAAAAATATTCCCTTTCATGGATAGGAAGACTAAATATCATCAAGATGTCTATCCTACCCAACTAATCTACAGATTTAATGCAATCTCAATAAAAGTCAACACTGTATTTTTTAAGGAACTGGAAAAACTAACCACAAAATATATTTGTAGAGGCAAGAGGCTCCGAATTGCCAAAGACATATTGAAAAAGAAAAATGAAGTTGGATGTATCACACTACGTGACTTTAAAACATACTACAAAGCTATAGTGATCAAAACTGCATAGTATTGGCACAAGGATAGACCTACTGACCAATGGAACCGAATTGAAAGTTCTGATATAGATCCTCGCATATACAGTCATCTGATATTTGACAAGGCCACGAAGCCCACTCAGTTGGGAGAGAAAGGCTCTTTAACAAGTTGTGCTTGGAGAACTGGATATCCATATCCAAAAGAATGAGAGAAGAATACCATCTCACACCTTATTAAAAAATCAACTCAAGATGGATTAAAGATCTAAACATAAGAGCCAAAACCATAAAGACCTTGGAAGACAATATACGGAAGCAACTACAAGACCTTGTAATAGGAAATGGTTTCATGAATTTCACACCCAAATCACGAGCAGCAAGAGGAAAAATAGACAAATGGGATCTCATCAAAATAAAAAACTTCTGCACCTCAAAGGATGTTATTAAGAAAATAAAAAGGCAGCCTACCCAATGGGAGAAAATATTTGGCAACCATATATCTGATAGGAGCCTAATATTCTGCATATATAAAGAAATCCTACACCTTGAAAATAAAAAGACAAACAACCCATTTAAGAAGTGGGCAAGTGACCTGAAAAGGCACTTCTCCAAAGAAGTAATACAAATGGCTAAGAAGCACATGAAAAAATGCTCAACATCGCTTGCTATCAGGGAAATGCAAATCAAAACTACAATGAGATACCATCTTACACCCATCAGAATGGCATCTATTAAAAAAACAGCAGACACTAAATGTTGGAGAGGATGTGGAGCAATAGGAACCCTCATCCACTGCTGGTGGGACTGTGGTATGGTCCAGCCACTGTGGAGACAGTTTGGCACTTCCTCAGGAAACTAACAATAGATCTTCCATTTGATCCAGCAATTCCACTGCTGGGTATATACCCAGAAGAACTGAAAGCAAAGACACAAACAGATATATGCACACCAATATTCATAGTGGCATTGTTCACCACTGCCAAAAGCTGGAATCAGCCCCGGTGCCCATCAACAGATGAATGGATAAGCAAAATGTGGTACATACATACAATGGAATATTACTCAGCTGTAAGAAGGAATAAAGTGCTAACATATGGAATAATGTGGATGAATCTTGAAGACCTTATGTTGAGTGAGTCAAACCAGGCACTGAAGGATGAACAGTATATGACCTCACTGATTTGAACTGAGGAAAGTGAGCAGTCTCTGAGAACCATTGTCTGAAAGATAGGTTAACAAGGGAGAGAAAGAGAAGAGTAGGCTGTGAGCCATCATCCATATGGACATAATCTATGGTAAAGGGATAGAGTATAGTTGCATATTGAAGGACAGGACAGATGTGTAGTGAAATTACGGGGTGTGGTGGTGCAGGGTTCACAGGTGGGTAGATTAGGAAGGGCAGGTTGGAATACCCAAGGTATGAAACTATGAATCTTGTCATTCCATGAGTCAAGAGAGGAGAGTGTCATATGCCCCAGGGGGAGGGGAAGGTATGTACAGAAAAGAGCAAACAGGGGGTATTTAGTGGTCATGGAAAGGTTTTTCATTACCTTACAGTAATGGACACAGGACGTGGTAAATATCATCAAAACTTATTAAACTGTATCATCTAAATTGTAAACTATACTGTAAACGATTGACAATGTTTAGTTGCTGTATTTTGTTAGCTGTATAACAGTTATAACAATGCTAACATCCAAAAAAAAAAAAAAAGTGTTTTAATATGGGTTGGGGAAGGGGGGATGATTTGGTATCTGGGAGCCTCTGGTATTCTGTGTGTGACTTTGCTGTGACCTAAAACTTCTTTGAAAATTAAATGAAAATTTGGGAGACACTGGGGTTTGAGAGGGAGAAGGTGTCACAGCTCACCGGTCATGCGATATCACAGTGATAAAAGGAAAAAATAATAATTTTTTTTTTAAGAAAGGCATTTCTTTTGTTTGTTTTTTTCCATTTTTTGAATGTCCCAATCCACTAATTATATTTTGTTTTGTTTTGTTTTTTGTTTGATTGCTTGTTTTTTTTGTTCTTTTTTTCCTGAGTTTCCTTGTGTTTGTCTCTTGCATTTAAGCTTATCGTTGTTGTTTCTTTTTCCTATTAAGTGTATTTGATTATTATATGGGCTACCTGTTCATGGAAGATTTGGATCACAGAAGGGTTATAATGGGTGCTACAGGGGATTATTGGTGGAGGGTGTCTGGGAGGGGAGATTCATGGGAGGAATTTCATCTGAATATACATGAAAGATATACAAAATTATTCAAATGATCAAAGGATGGGGCATGGTCATGGTAGGTGGAAAATCACTCAATAAACGAGGGAATCTGAATTCCTAGCCTGGAGAACTCTGCCACATTCTGTAACGGAGCAGCAACAGTCTTCTGAGTGCAAGGACAGTGTCTGTCAAAAGACTATGGCCCACTGATGAGTTCTTGTTTTTGATGACTAGCCTTATGAGTCTTTGCTCTTGTAACTGAAATTTACCTTACTGTTATGGGGTGCCTAAGGGTTTCCACCTGAGAGCCTCCTTGTTGCTGAAATGTGGCCTCTCTCTAAGCCAAACTCAGCATATGAATGTATTACCTTCTCCTTAACATGGTACATGACTCTCGGGGATGAGCCTTCCTGGCAATGAGGGATTAATACCAAGTGCCAACAGGCAACACAACTGGAAAAAGACCTTGAATAAAAGGGGGAAAAAGTAAAGACAAATGAGTTCAAGTGGTTAAGAGACTTCAAAGAGTGTCGGGAGGTCATTCCAGAGGTAATGCTTACGCACACCTCAGTAGGATCTCATAGAACACCAAAGTGCATATCGCCCCACACAGAGGGGCTCCTGAGGGCTCTGGAGACACCCAGGTCTTATATAAGGGGAGATAGCCCCAGAGACTGATGCCTTACCAATGGGTTCTATTTTGTAATCTGCGCTCCTGAGAGTGACAGAATTGGAGTCAAATAAGTCCTCCCTGCAGATGGTTCACCAGTCCCTTCTATTCAAACCTATATGTGATGCTGGAGTTTTTAGGTATACTTCCAGAGACTGGAGCCTCTGGCCTACCTATGTGCCAGGTGTGCATGGAATCTCGGTGGAGCTGCAACTCCTACCCTACAGCTCAATGGACTCATCCAAGTCACCTGGCGAGGAGACAACAATGGACAACGGCCATCCCAGGGAATGGATAGGGCATGCATCTGCAGGCAGGATCATCCCACCCACCATATCCATGGGATATAAGCCCTCTCTCACTTGGAGGTGGAGTGTACATCACCATCCCAGTTCCCTCAGGACTGGGCGAAGAACTATGGACTAGAGTGGACTTAATGGTATTCTGTTGTACACATATGGTGATTCTAGCAATGGAAGAAAATATATCAGTGAGGTGGAGCCAGTGGCCACTGGACACTTTCGGGGCAGGGAGGGGATGTGCAGTTGAAATACAGGGGTTTTATCAGGACTTGGGGGTTGTCCTGAGTGTCATTGTGGCAACAGATGTAGGCCATTTTAAATCAGCACACACCATTCAGAACTGTGTGGGAGAGAGTGTCGTCTATGGTGTGAACTGTGGTCTATGGTTTTTGGCAAGGCCCCAGGATGTGTAGGTCCTTTGAGGGTGATGGGCCACACTTGTGGGAGATGTTTGTGGGAGATGTTTGTGTGGGATGTTGTGGGAGGTGGGGAATATGGGAACATGTAGTTTCCATGTAATATTTAGGTAATCTAAGCACCTTTAAAAATATATATATTTATACATAAATAATATTTTTGTAAGCAAATGCACATATATCATATATATTTATATATCATTTTACAAATATTAGTATGTATTGTGAAAATTTTGATTTTTACCTACAATAAAAAATTTAAAATTAAAATTAAATAAAAAATTTAAAAAAAGTGTTGACTCATGAAAAGGACATAGAAAATCTATACTTTAGCTAGCCTGAGGAATAAAAAAGAGAGATGTAGCAAATAATTAAATCACAAATGAAGGGCAGGGCATTACCATACAACTAACAGAATTAAAAAGAAGTAAAAGAGGATATTCTGGACAACAGAACCCAACAAATTACACAGCCTAGATGTAATGTAAAAATACTTAGAAACACACAAACTACCTACCCTGATTCAAGAAGAAAAAGAAGATCTCAACAGGCCAATAACAATGTAAGGAATCAAATCAGTAATCTAAAACCTCCCAGCAAAGAAAAGCCCAGTCCAGATATCTTCACTGAGGAATTTTTCCAAACATTCCCAAAATACCCATCTTGTTCAAGTTCCTCCAAAAAATTTTAAAACAGAGAGACCATTTCCTAATTTATTCTGTGAGGTAAGGATCACCCTAAGACCAAAGGCAGATATAGATATCACAAGAAAATTATGGACCAATACCCCTTATTAATATGGATTCAATAATGATCACCAACAATAAAAAAGCATATCCAACAGTACATTAAAAGAATTACTCACATGCTCAAGGGGGATTTACCCCAGATGTGCAAGGGTGGTTCAGCATAAGAAAATCAATTGTTGTTATATACAACATTAATAAAATGAAGAAAAAAAGCCACATAATGTCAATACATGCAGAAAATTCTTTTGACACAATCAAGCAACCCTTCTTGATAAAAACTCTCAGAAAACTAAGAAGAGTAAGAAATTAACTAAAAATGATAGAGATTATTTTGAAAAACCCTCAATTAACATCATATTCAATGGTGAAAGACTGAAAGCTTTTTCTGGAAAAAAACAGATGCCACTGTCATCACTGTTATTCAACATTGTGGTGGAAGTTCTAGTCAGAATAATTAGGCAAAAAGATGACTAAAAATCATCCAATGAGGAAAAGAGAAATAGTACACTCCCCATTTTCAAATACACCGTCTTATATAAAGAATTCTGAAAAAATCCACAACAAAACTACTAGAAGAAATAGATTAATTTAGCAATGTGGCAGGGTAAAATATCAACAAGCAAATTCAGAGGTATTTCTGTACACTAGTAATGAACATGAAGAGGAAATGAAGAAAATAATTCCAATCAAAATAGCAACAAAATTAATCAAATATCTAGGATTAACAAAAGATGTAAAAAGCATAAACAGAAAATGACACAACGTAGTTTAAAATAATCAAAGAAGACCTGAATAAGTGGAAGGACATTCCATGTTCATGGGTTGCAAGACTAAATGTTGTTAAGATGTTAATTCTGTCCAAAGTGGTTTACAGATTCAATGCAATCTCAATCAAAATTTGAGCAGCTGTCTCATAGAAATTGAAAAACCAACCAGAGTACTTACATGGAAGTGATCTAAATAGCCAAACCATCTTGAATAAGGATGCTGTACGACTAACACTTCCCAATTTTAGAACTTATTACAAAGCTACAATAACCAAAGCATCATGATATGTTGCAAGGGCAGACATATAAACCAATGGAATAGAATGGGGAGTTCAGAAATAAATCTCATGTGTATGAAGCCAATTGATTTTTGTAAAGGTTGCTGAATCCACTCAATGGGGAAAGAATAATTTAACAAATGGTTTTGAGGAAAGTGCAAAAGTATGAATGTGGACTTCTACCTCATCACCCTATAGAACAATTAATTAAAAAGAATTAAACATCAAAATATAAGAAACAAAACTATATAACTTGGGTGGGTGTTGTATTATTTATCCCTGAATAAGTTCTTAATCTAAATACATTTTTGTGACTGTAAACCTATTTGAAATAGGACCTATTGTAGAAGCTCTTTTTAGTTAAGGTGTGGTCATCTGAGTCAGTTTGGGTTTTAGTCTGATTTCTGGAGTCCTTTATAATCAAAATGAAACTAGTACATAGAAAGTGTCAGAGGAAGCTGTAAGTCAATGGAACCCAGAGGAGAAAGGAGACGACACAGCCATGTGACAAAAAAGCCAAGGATCATTACAGACAGACAGCCCCAGAAAGCCACAATATTAAGCAAGAAAGAATCACCTTGCTGATGCACAATTTTGTAAATCTCCCAGTCTCGAAACTCTGAGCAATAAATTTCTATTGCTTAATCCAACAATTTTTTGTATTATGAATATATTTGTGACAGTATGAAGCTTTTGTGAATCCCAAAAATGATCATATTCTTGTAGGTAAACAATTCCTGTGAGTGTGAGACCCTTTGACTGGACTGGATTCAGTTGGGGGTCTTTGATTTAGTACTTCAGTAAGATGTGACGCAGTGTGTGTCTTGGCCCTCTGTCTGGGGTCTTTTATAAATTGGAAAAACATGCAGAGAGACACAGTGAAGGAAAGATGCCAATTTTACCCTGCCATGTGAGAGAGTACTCCAGTATCACCTACATCCACAGAAAGAAAGAGAAAATCTGAGAGGCCGAGAGAAAGGCTGGAGGCAGGAATCAGTGGAATAGTCCTAAGCTAAAGAGATGAGGCCCTTGGAAAGACAAGCCATATGCCTGATCACCCACAGTTGAGCTTAGGAAGAAAGTGAGCCTGGAGAAGCAGGCACAGACTTGCTGCCATTTTGCTTTGTAATATGGCAGGAGTTTAGGATCAGTGTAGCATTCAATCTTTGGTGAAACAGCATCTCTAATGATACCTTGACTTGGACATTTTCACAACCTTAGAACTGAAGGTTCTGAGCCCTAATCAAGTCTCATTATAAAAGTCAACCCATTTCTGATATGTTGACATTGGCAGCCTTTAGCAAACTAAAACGGTAATTAACACCACTGATTTGTATATATGAATGTTGTTAAAATGGAAAATTTATGTTGTATATATGTGTTTAATTTCCTTGGCTACTCAAGAAAATACCATGAAATGGATCAGCTTAAACAATGGGAATTTCTTAGCTCGTTGGTTTCAAACTGGGAAAAGTTCAAATTGAGGCATGACTGAGGTGACTTATCCCTTAAGCCTGTGGCATTCTGGGGCTGGCTGGTGGTGACAATTGGTCCTTGTGTCCTCTGTCACATGGCAATGCATATGGTGGCCTCTCCTGGCTTCTTCATTCTCATCTGGGTTCCCTTGACCTTTGGTTTCTTAATTCCAGTGGTTTCCTCTCTATCTGTAAGAATTTCATTCTACTTATAAAAGATCCCAGTAATAGGATTAAGACCCATTCTGATTGAGCTGGGATACAATGTGGGAAATTGTGGGAGAGGGAGGGATGGGGGCATATGGCCATCCCTTACATTTTTCAGGTAACATTTATGTAATCTAAAGCATCTTAAAAATAAAAATAAATTTTTAAAAATCTCCTACTTACAATGGGTTTACACCCACAGGAATATATAAGATGTAAGAACATTTATTTCTGGGGTACCTACAGCTCCAAACCACCACAAACCACTCTTTGGGCCCTCAAAAGACATGCACTTTTTACATGCAAAAAAACATTTATCACAACATTCCAAATCACTAGTCATTTCAGAAACAATGCTAAATACAAACTCACATCAAAATAGTCTATGGATGTGGCCAGTCTTGAGGCATAATTCCCATTGTGTACATGTGAAACCTAGAGAACAAGTTATGGTCATCCTATTTACAATGGAGGCACAGACATAGAAAAACATTTCCTTTCCAATAGTGAGAAATTGGGATGAAAATAGGGGTTATGGTCCCCAAACAATTCTGAAACCCAGTAGGGCTAACTCCATTAAATTTCATGGGCAGAGAGTCATTTATAGATTGATGTGTTCTCCTCAGAGCCTGATGGATTGGCAAACCCACCTCTTCCAAGCACTTGCACAGCAGCACTGTTTATGCTGGCACAAAAAGTGCAGCTACCTCCAGCTTATGTTCTGTTGCTCTGTTAATCACTGCTCCCAAAGGACTATGGAATGGGGTAAATTCCAGAAAAGAGCACAAAATAGGTATTTGTATGAAGAGAAAGTTATATTAACACATTGAAATGTAAGTTTAACTTTATCTACATTTAAGTCATCTGAAATGTTTTAAATTAAATAATTTTCACATAGATGATCCTTTATATTTAGTAAAATCTTGAGACTGAAATGTGATTTCTCCTACAATTTAATTATTATTACTATTAAAGAAAAGTGTTTCATGGATATTATCGAAAAGTTAAGACTAGAACTCAGGTGTGCACTTTCCATTATCACATTTCTGGAAGTAAAAATTGCAATATGCAATCATCTTTGTGGATTTTAAAATGATGAAAACAGGTGGTCAAAAATTTAACATTAAATTAACTGGAAAATAAACCAAGAAAATTCGCAGGATTTCTTGTTTTGTTTTATGTGTTTTACATGACTTATTTAGCGAAATGTGAATAAATACTTATTCCTATATTTATACAGAGAAGAGGATCCAACTTCAGTATCATTTCCTATGTCATCACTGCCTAGGATATCATTATGCTCTTCCAAGAAAAAAAATGATGATGTAATTTGGCAGACACTATTTTATGGGATATTACCATAAATATAAATAAAATTTGTATTGGAATGTGTGGATTGCCATCAGTATGGAGCCATATAATAGTCCATTGAGTAATGTGACAGAAATTACAATGTTTGTACTCATGGGCTTCACAGATAACAAAGTGCTGAAAATCTCCCTGTTTTTACTATTTCTCACAATGTATCTTTTTACTTTGATAGGGAATTTGGCACTGGTTCTATTGGTCATTGAAGATTCCTGGCTTCACAACCACATGTACTATTTTCCAGGTGTGTTGTCATTCTTGGTGACTATTATTCTTCAGTTATCACCCTGAAAAAGTTTGTTAATTTTGTGGAAGTGAGTAAAGTTCTTTCATACCTTTGATGTTCAAAAATATATATTTCTTTTTGTAAAAGTGTATTACTTTTGGGAGAAAGGTGAATATTATGAGCAAGGATGCACTCACTTATGCCTAAAAATATCTAGCCAATAATTCATTCAACAAAATAGACAAAATTAGATGTCAGGTTAATATGCTTGAATTTCCTTTCTCCTAAAAAGTGGAAACCAAAAGATGACACTAACAGCCTTCCATGATTTCCTCTCTTAAAGGTCAATATGATATAATAGTATAAACTCTCAAATTAATAATTTTTCACTGTTCAAATCTCAGTTCAATTATCTTTCCCTTAAGTATGAATTCACTTCTTTCTCTGCCCCAATGTAATCTGTGATATTTAGGTTTATATGCCACTTTGGCCATGAAATAGTGCCCAGTTGTTTCTAAAAACAAGCACTGGCCTATAGCTGCTTAAGTTATCAGAAAGTTTATTGCATCTATGTCTGATTACACCTATAATGAAAGATATTTTCAGAAATGAGAGGCATCTTATCCAATCAGTTGAAGGCTTTAAAACGTGAAGTGATTACTTCAACAGTCAGAAGAGAGAATTTTCATCTCTATTTCAGCCAGCCAGCTTCTCTTGGGAAAGTCATCAAAAACCTTCATCAGTGTTCTTGGCTTTCAGGCTGCCCTACAGAATTTTTTTTTTTTGTGTGTGTGTGTGTGTGTGTCATTTTATTTTATTTTATTTTATTATTATTATTTTTTTATTGTGGGTAAAAATCAAAATTTTCACAATACATACAGAATTTTGACTTGTGCATCTCCACAGTCACATGAGACAATTTTATAAAATCTCATGCTATTTACAGATATCTCCTGTCAGTTCTGCTTCCATAGAGAATCTGGACTAATATAATTTGGTACAAAGAGTAGGGTGGTTCTTGAAGAAGAGAATCTTAAAAATGAGGTTTCTGAAATGTTTCTGGGGTTTTTGCAATTGGCTCTCTACTCTGATTAGATTCAAAAGCACTAATGACTCTATTTCCAATGATCAAAATGGCACTGATAGTCATGGCACATTTTCGAAATAGAAATACACAAAACATCACCACTGAATATGGCTATTCAAAGCTAATAAGAGGCAACTCTGGGTGAGAGTGTTTTTCACACCATAACAGAGTTTTGTGGAGTTAAAAGGTAGAGATTGATGATTGGTGGTTGTTCCTAAATATGTGGGATACAGTTATAAAAGAAAGGAATGAGGTGAATGCTTCAAATATTCAACTTAAATGCTAAATGAGGACGTGAAAATTTCTATGTGTGCCCTTAATGAAAATCATATTTTGTGTAGCCACAGGCTTGAGATGCTGTAAACCAGACACAGAGTTTCATGGTGTGAGAAATTATGCATTGAAATAATTATTTGGGGAATTAATGAAAAATAAAGTTAAATCAATGAAAATAAAATCAATGGATTAAATTAGTGCTTTTAAAACATGGAAATTTAAACTCAATATTAAAGATTAGTGGTCCATTCAAAAATGAAGTCAAGAAATTAGGGGATAATTGAGAAAGTAGTGTAGAGAACATTCAGATATTTCATAGGATATTTGGGGGGTGATAAGGCAAGAGAGCAGCTACCTAAAATTTAATAAAGACAACCAATAAAAAAAATGTTAAAAACAAATCTTGAGCAAAATTTTGTTAGATCTCAGAGAGCTTTATTCAATCATTTCATGAATTGGGGAGAGTCCAGTCATCACAAAGTAGAGAGGAATTCCAGTGAACAAAGAGAGCAATGGGCTTTTATAGGCAGAAAAAGGGAGCACATTGGGAGAAAATTTTCATTGGTTAATGCAGTCTACATTTCTTAATATGGTTACTGTAGACAGTTGCTTAGCAATGACTAAGTTAGCTGGCATAAGAATAGGGAGTTGACAATAGCTGATTGGATGATTTAAAATCTGCTTTCTGGGTAAACCAGCCATTTACAGGGTGCATTAGTCAACCAAAGAGGTGCTGATGCAAAGTACTAGAAATCTGCTGGGTTTTATAATGGGTATTTTTTGGGGGTAGAAGCTTACAGTTACAAGGTATAAAGCATAAGTTACTTCCCTCACCAAAGTCTGTCACCATGTGTTGGAGCAAAATGGCAGCTCGTCTCTGTGAGGGTTCAGCATTCCTCTTCCTTCTACATGTCTCTCTCCCTAGGGTTCATTTCTTTCCAGGCTCAGCTGCTCCGTTCTCTCCACAAGATCAGCTGTAGACTACCAGGTTAATGGTTTGTCTCTCTTCCTGGGGCCTCTGCCAAAACTGAATGATAAAATTCCACTATGTTTTCATTTTCATGCCTGTAGCAGTTTTGAATTATTTATGAATTCCAAAAATAGATATTGGATTAGTTTTGTGAATTGGCCTTTTCTTCTGGGCATAGTAGATTATATTGGATTAAGAGATTTCAGTTTTACTTGATTAAATAATGATTAAGGCTTTGATTGGGCCACATCAGTAGGATGTTGAGTCCCTGCCCCCATGGTGGGTAGGTCTCACAAAGAAACAACACTATAGAGAAGGGAGTTTGGAATTTTGAGGTGGAGCCTGTGAAGTAAACAGACAGTAGAAGAACATAGAAGAATAGAGACAGCTCCATAGACAAAGCAGAGGCCCCTGGAAGAGCGATGAGCCATTCACCTGATGGCTCACAGCTAGCCTTGTGGAGTGAGCAGAGAAGCTGAGCCCAGAAAGAAATGAACCCCAGGGAGAGATAAATTTAGGAAGAAGAACAATATGATAAATGAGCTGGACCTTAGAGATATATATGTAGAATAGTACACCCCAAATCAGCAGGTTATACATTCTTCTCAAGGGTTCATGGCTCTTTCTCCAGGATAGACCACATCTTGGACCATATATTAGTCAGCCAAAGGGGTACAGGTGTAAAATACCAGAAATCTGTTGACATTTATGAAGGGTATTTATTTGGGATAGAAGCCTATAGTTACCAAGCCATAAAGGGTAAGTTACTTCTCTCACCAAATTCTGTTGACATGTGTTGAAACAAGATGGCTCTGATATCTGCAAGGCTTCAGGCTTCCTCTTCCTCTTAAGGCTCTTCTTCCAATATCTCTTCCAATATTTTTCTCTGGGCTCAGCTGCTCTGCTCTCTCCACAAGGCCAGCTGTAGTCTATCAACCTAATGTCTTGTCTCTCTTCCTGGGGTCTCTGCCATGTCTATGGAGCCATCTCTATTCCTCTATGTTCTCCTCCTGTGTGTTTACTTCCCAGAGTTCCAGCATCAAAACTCCAACTCTCTTCTCTGCCATGTCATTTTCTCTGTGAGTCCCTGCCCAGCACATCCTACTGATGTGACCAAATCATAGCCCTAATTTTAATTTAATCAATTAAAAGTGAAACTTCTGAACTTAATACAATTGAATACTCCCAGAGGAACTGACCAGTTTACAAAAACAGTCTGGTATCTATTTTTGAAATTCATAAACTGCTACACAGGGAATAGAAACTTACTTCAATTTTGGTGTAGCTGACATCACATTAGCACAGGTGTATAAATGTTAGGCCTACTGATTTTTATTTATCAAAAGAAAAATGTATTTCCAAAAAGAACATGAAATATTAACATAAAGAAATTTCACATATTAGAGAAAATTTTAATATTATATTTATTAAGCGGAATAAATTCCTCTAAAAAAGACAAATATTATCAGTTTGAGTCAAAATACAAAATACAATATATTTATAAATGCTAAAATAAAGTGATGTATAATATTATAATAAAAGACACAAAATTACTACTATCATGAATGTTGTTCATACAATTTCATATGCCTAAACCTCACTTCCTCCAGGTATTTGCATGACTCCCTACTTCACCTGTTTCAGGTTGCTCACATGTCACATTCTCCCTGAAGAATTCTCTGAAAATTTGTTTTTAAGAGAAAAAGTCTAATTGACTCCATACACCCACTTCACTTAGTTTTTTTTCCAAAGAAGATATCACATGCATGGTCTTGGTTGTTTATTATTTCCCCCTTCTGAAAAAAAGCAATAGACTGTCCCTCTTGTTAGAGAGGCCTCTTTTATTTCCTTAAACTGCATAGCCCACCCCCATGCACAGGACCTTTGCACTGGTGCTCTCCCTGTACATAATACTTTTCTCCCATGTGCCTATTTGATTAACTCTTCTCCCCTTGAAGTCTTTTATCAATGCTAATTTTTAATTGTCCTGAACAAACTATTTCTAGTTGTTTCCTCATGCCCTTGCTCTTGAATCTCTCTTACATTTCAATTTTTATATAGTATTTTTCCCATTCCAACATGGCATATCACTTACTTCTCTATATCTCAGTAGCTCTCAGCTAGAATAAAATCTCCAAAAAGACAAACACTTTGCATACTGTGTAGATATAGCCTGGTACAATGTAGATATTCAATAAATTATTTACTGAATAAATGACTGAAATGAAGTGGCATGATGAACATATCTAGTGTCTAATTCATCCAGCAACTTTAACACATCCCCAAATTTATAAACTGTGAATAAATATTTAATAATTTCAAAGTTGCTACCAAAATTTGAAAATTTCTTTCCCAACATCTATGAGTCACTTAAACAAATTGATTACAATGAAACCATAAATTTTCATAGTTTTTCAGTTTAACTTAAGACAGCCAGATTATCTGAAAAAATGCAATACAATTTGAGAAATCAATATACAAAATATAAAAATGAAAGGTATTTCAATTTGAATATTAAAAACTCATAAAACTAAAAATCCAATTTTAAGTTATTCTAAGTCAAGTAGGAAATAAAATATTTAACTCTAGAATAATTTATATAATAGATGACAAAATGAATAATACATATTATTGTATATAAGATAAAGTGGTAACTCAGGGGAATAATGGAAATATTTAACTCATATTATTAAACAGGTAAAAATTAAAAATGTATAATTGGTTATCTCTAGGTGCTAGAGAAAAACCAATGAATTAAACTTAAAAAAGTACGATAAAGAAAATGGTGAAGCTGAAATAACAATGAATTCAAATAAAAAAATAGAAATAACATTTATCAAAAAAGAAGGAAAGAAAAAGATCCATTTTTCACTAAACAAAATAAAAATCAGGAATAATCCATGAAAGGAAAGAAGAGAGAAAAGAATCATAAGGAAAATATAATGAGCTATACTGTTATTCAAATCAAAAAATATTTAAAATCATCAGTCAGATTTTGGCTTCTGCCATGATAGTATAAGTGGTTCAAGAATTCCCCTGCCAACATACTTACCTCCAAACCTGAACAAAATACAGACAAAATCTGTTTTCAGGCATTAGAAAACAGGCATAACAGATCTGTTATTGATGAGATAATGAAAATATATGAGAAGAGAATCATGACTACTCTGCCTTTCTGTACTCCTTGATGACCAGTGCAATACAGAATACCAGCAGAGTATAAATGACTTGAAGGCAGAGATTGGAGCTTCCACCAGCTGAAGAAGTTGGAACATTAAATATAAGGTATCAAAAACAGATGCCTCAAATATTGATACTGGGATTATTTCTAGGTCCTTAGTTGAAGACTGAGGTTATGTGTGCAGATAAAAATCACCACACCTACCCCAGGCTGAAATAGAGAATTACAACCAGAAAAAAATATAGATTCATCAGGACCAAAAGTTGGTTCTTTTAAAAGATCAATAAAATTGACATGGTTTTAGCTAGACAAAAGAGAGGGAGGAAGCAAATAAGTAAAATCAAAAGTGAAAGAGGGGGCAATACAATCAATGCTACAGAAATAAGCAGAAATGTAAGAGCATACTATGAACAACCGTATGCCAACAAATTAGATAACCTAAATAAAATGGACAAATTCCTAGACAACACAAACTAGCTACACTGGTTTATTAGAAGAAATATATGTTCTACAAATACACCTTGACCACATAATGAGATAAACAAAACAGGATTCTTATTGTAAATACATAGTTTTCAATGCATAAGACAAGAAAAAGTGACTATGAACTAAAAAGAATAGCATTAGAGACAAATAGTAATCTAAAATGCCTCTTAGATTACATAACTAGCAAAATAAACTTAAAAGAATTATTATTTTACACATTATATTAAAATATAATTGACGGGATAGTTGAGGGTTTCTTGCCTTTTATTAGGAAACTTTTGTGACCACTTGTTTGGACCATATTTCCATTGCCCTACTTTGAATTGGACTATCTCCTTCCATAGGAAATTGAAAGAATCCACTTGATTTAGAGCACTCTTATTTACCACTACAAATATTAATTTTACATTTTCTAAATGCTTTGTTGTTTTACATTACATTAAGACTGGAGTTCCTGTTCTTATGTAGAACTCTGCTTAAGTCAGATATTGATGGGTACTTCCTATGATCTAGAAAAGAGGCAAGAAATTGTTTAGTACCAGGTATTTCATAGCGTATTTTAACTTGATAACATTCTATTACATAAATACTCTGCAAATTATCTGAAATTTCTGCATATGTTTGGAGAAGCAAATGCAAAGGAACAGGCTTCATTAACTTTTTTTTTTTTTTTTGATGTACCATAGTCCGGAGATTGATCAGATGATATGAGTCATCCAACTTTATTCTTCTTTTACAAATTAGTGTTGACAACCTCAGTTCTTTTATTTTTATCTAAAGTGTAGTATTGCCTTTTCAATATCTGGAAAAAAATAAATTTTAATTGCTTCTTTCCTGAAACTACGGATCAATTTTGGATTGCTTTTATTTAATAGATTGCTCCCAATTGGATTATTTGGCATATGGTATTTCATTTCTTTTTTAATTTTAATTCAAAGTCCATGGCCAATATTCCATATATGAGTTAGAATGTAATGGTTTTGGATCCAATAGCCTTGTATTAATAAAAAATGTAATAAGAGTCCCTTATTAACATGGCAAAGTACTAGTCTGAACTGAAATATTCTATTGTTTTACCACATAGAATATTACAGTTATCAGTCTACTTCCAAATATTCTGTTAATGCTTTTTTTCCATAAATTTCCAATGCTCATACCTTATCTACTCTTTGAAATTCTCAATAAGCTTAAACTTTCTTATACCAATTAAAAATGTATCACTTGACAATTTAAACAAGAGCCTTGTCTTATTTATTAAAGAACTATGAATTCTGTCATAGGATATTTTTTTTTATTATTTAATTGCAAACATGTTTATGGGAATTTTAAGAAAATTAAATGGTTTTTATTCCTAGGAAGAAGAAGCTGGATTTCAGGTTTTTAAATTATTAACTTAATGGCACATAGTTAATAAGTTTCGGAGCTAAGTCTATGTACTTATGATTAGATTTCTAGTCCAATCCTATGCCATATGACTTTCAATGAGAGTTCTTTTTCTAACAGAGACAACAGTGCATTTAATGTAATAATTTTTTATCATGAAGCTCATTGTTCAAGAAACATTCACTTGTTTACAACTGAAAAAAATCATCTTGTTGATCTTTTGTACCCAAAAAAAAGGCATTTTCTCCTTGGGGCATCACCTGTGGACTTCAAGAAGTTCTTAATAAACTGGTATAAAAATTCAAAAATCCTACAATACCTTAATGAAATAGCAATTCAATTCCACAGGTAAAAAGAATGGGTTTTTCAGCATTAATACAATATTTTAGAATCTATAAGCTGAATCTCAAACTATACTATATACTTTAATATTTAAGTTAGAGATTGGTTGTTCTATTAGAACTGTATTAAAAATTGAATCACATGGCATCCACAGAACATAGCAGAGAAAATGGAAAGGGCTCCCAATATATTTAGGTCAATAGCTGTAAATTTGAAATTTGCTTTAATATTCTTGAAGAAAGTTATTAATCAGAAATAGGGACCCTAGAAATAAGGACTACATTTTTATATATTTTTTTTTAAATGGAGAGGTGAACTTTCTACTGTCCATTGGGTATATGCTAACTCAAAATTATATATTTTTTCCTGACAGAGTAATATAGACAAATTTAGCGTTTACTTTTACTAGTTAACTAATTGATTTACAGACCATTTTGTTGTTGTTTTAAGTTCATTGTCTAATTTAGCTTGATGACTCTAAAAAAGAACTCCAATAGGTGAAGATACAATTTTGTGGAGTTTCCCAGGGATTAAATTCCAGAATAAAGTCATGTCACAATAAGATTGCAATATGGTCAAGTGGAAATAGCTTAGATTGTGGAGTCAGAAAAATTTTGGTTTGAATAGTGATTCTGCTAGTAATGAACTGGCCTTGGTCAAGTTTTATCTCCAACCAGGCTTTGGTCAAGTTTTATGTCCAATTTTGGTCAAGTTTTATGTCCAACTGGGTATCAGTTTTCTCACCTATAATGTTAGGCAGAATTATTTAATTTGCATATTGCTATGTAGAATGTGTAAGGTGATGTACAAAAAAATCTTTATTCATATTTGCCACTTAATATGTTGTTGCTGCTATTAGAGCTTTCCTTTTTCATAAGCTCAGTATTTAACCGTTGCTCCTACTTTGTTCATGAAAATATGAGTTGAGGAAATGATTTTTTTTTGTCTTATACATTTATCATGTTTTATAGTTTTAATTTCAGGATCTTCTATACGTTTATGTTTCTAGCCTGTATCTCTTCTTAAAGTGAGATCAGATGCACATAATCTCAACCATTTTAATAAGACTGAAATATTAGTTAACAGAACTACCCCTTTGAGGAGCAGATTGGACAAAACAGCAAACCCCCAAATTATTTGTTAATGAATTCAGATATTAATATTGATGGAAATAATTTCTCTAGTATACCTGATTATTATAAAATATACCTTTATTTGTAAAAACCACAGGTAGCTCTACAGACAAGATCAGGCATACCCAGAGAAGCCAGGTTATTTTATTGTCAAGAATATCAGGGTAATTTAAGCAAAATATAGTATTATTTTGCTGAGATATCCAAAAGGAGAATGTGAAGACAAAGATGAATTTTTTTGGTCCCTAATAGAATAGAATATTGGGATTCATTTTGTGTAATCTCAATAGAATGACATTTTAGTATATATTTAGTGACAAACAAAAAGCAAATAAACTTGGAGAAAAACTATTTAGCTTCTGATTTCACCCATTCATAGTTCAATGCTTTCATGAAAAAAATGGATTTCATAATTCCATTAATTTTGTTTTATTTAAATAAAATTGGGAGCTATATTTCAACTCTATGCATCTTACATATACATGTAGTATATAATAAACAATTTAATATAACATTTTAATGCATCTCATAAAATATGCACTCTGCAATAACAGTGTTCATGAATTGTGAATATGATATGCCCCCAAATTTTGGTCTATTTCAGTTATTTCTTGGTTTAGAAAGATGAACTTGCTTTTCCAAGCTCAACTGTTATTTGGTGATAAACTGAGATTTAATACTTGATTTAGAGGCTGTTAATCTTTCACAATTGTTGCAGATATGGTTGTCAAGTATAGAATTGTAATGTTGCTGAAATTTTTTGTGATGTATGTTAGTCAAGATGTATTACATAGTGGATTCCTTTCATAGACTACATTTTGATAATTTTTTTAAAAAAATTGATTGCATATTTTTATTTCCTTTGACTGTGCTTCTTCCTATCTTCCTAATTCCTGTTTTGTCCCTGACCATCTCCAGCAAATACTTTTGAATGTATTCCATTGACTCATTCTTGCAAAAGAGACAATTTTGAGGGGGTGAAAGAGAATAGAGAGAGGATGGCAAAGAAAAGGTGTGGGTGGAGAGAAAGACAATATATTAATGAAAAAAGCCATGATGTCTTCTTGAGAGAAATATGTCTCAAAAATCCAGCCAAGAGCTTGCAGGAATAGTGAGATACGAACAGAGAAAAAATATATATTGTCATTAAGTTAATATTTCAACAAAAATAATAGTGGTACAAGAAGTTGCAAATGCTAAAAACTGGTAATTTAAACATACGTATGTAAAGAAACTGAAAAAATGATACTATATTCTTTATGACATCATACAAGTTGCATCTACCTTCAGAATACACATCTTCTGCTGTTAGGTTCATCATTGTGCCTGAAGGAGAACTTGAATAGAATATTTACCAGGAGAAACCATTTGGTGTGAAAAGAAACCCTGTAAGAGAAGTTGAAATATTAACTTATCCCATATTTGTCATCAGGAAGTATTTTAAAATTAAAGAATTTTCACCTTGTTTCTTATTTATATTTAGTATGATCTTGTGATGTGAATGTAGTTCTTCCCACTTTCTAATTATGACTGTTAAAAAAAGGCATTTCATGCACATTATAGCAAATTAAGATTACCAAACAAATGTGTTCTTTCTGGGTATAAAAATCACAATATTCATTCATGTTTGTGAATTTTAATATGATGTAATATAAAAACAAATGGTAGATAATTTAACATAAAATTAACTTTAAAATGCTTCAAATAAATTGGCCTGGTTTTTGATTATTTGTTTGTAATGTCAAGAGGCCAAAACTGAACAAACATTTTTCATTTATTTTCAACAGAAAAGTTCATCCATTTAGGCCCAAGTTCATTAACATTCCCTATCTCATAACTATCTAGTATACCATTATGCCATCATAAGGGAAAAAATGATGATATAATTGGGCAGTCTATTTTTGTAGAATATTGCCTGGAGCACCTAAAAGGTTGATACTTTTCCAGTGAACCCTACTTTAGAATTTATGCTTCACCATGCGACAGAGTTAGACTCAGTTGTGGTTTCCATAAACATGTCTTTTCTGACACTTATATTTGAACCTATAATAATACTAAGGTTGATAGGTCTATGTCCAAAAGACTAAAATCTTTGGGCTGTCCATGTGCCAGCTGGGCTCTAAATCTCAATAGAGTTGCAACACCTACACTTCAGTTCATTGGACTCTCCCAGGACAACCATCAAGGAGATGATGAGGGACAATGACCTTCTCAAGGAACTGAGAGAGTCTACAACTGCAAGCAAGCTAGTCCCATCCATATGCCTCATGGGATCAAAGCCCCCTCTCAAGTAGAGGTGGAGTGGACATCACCATACCAGAATCATCAGGATTGCAAAATGAACTAAATGGACTAAAATAGACTTTCTGGTATTCTACTATAGACTTACTGTGATTCTAGCAAGGAAAGGAATTATATCATTGATGTGGAGGCAGTGGTCACTGGAGGTTTTGAGGGCAGGGTGAGGGAAAAACAGGTGAAATATGAGGGCATTTTCAGGACTTAGGAATTTTCATGAATGACATTACAGAGACAGATATCCATTGCATATCTTGCCATAACCTACAAAATTGTGCAGGATAGAGTGTAAACTCCAATGAAAACTATAATCCATGCTTAGTGGCAATACTCCAACATGTTTCCATCAATTTTAAAGAATGCACCACACTAATGAAGGATATTGTTAATGTGGAAAAATATGGGAGGTGTAGGGAGTAGGGCATATGGGAATCCCCTATATTTTTATGTAACATTTGTGTAATCTAAATATCTTTTTTTAAAAAAATAAAAAAATAATTAAAATGTATATTGGAATGTCTCTGCTGTCATCAGATTTGGAGCCATATAGTATCCTGGTGAATAATGTGACTGAAGTCACCATGTTTATATTGAGGGGCTTCACAGATAACATTGAGCTGAAAGTCTCCCTCTTTCTATAATTTCTAACAATCTATATCTTTACTTTGATAGAAAATTTGGGACAGGTTTCACTGGTCATTGGGGGATTCCTGGCTCAACAACCCCATGTACTATTTTCTGAGTGTGTTGTCATTCTTAGATGCCTCCTATTCTTCATTTGTAACCCCCAAAATGTTGGCCAACATCCTGGCAGTGAATAAAATTATTTCATTTCATGGGTATCCAATGAAGATGTTTCTTTATGTTATTTTTGGGACTACTGAGGGTTTTCTGGTGGCTGCAATGGCTCACTACAACCAACTGCTCTATTCAGTTAAAATGTCACCCCGAGTCTATGTTCCACCCTCATTGCTTCCTATCTTGGTGGTATTTGGCAGGGTACTGTACACACTGTGATCCATTTTAGGCTATCATTCCATCCATCCAATGAAATTGAGCATGTGTTTTGTGACATCCTTCCACTTCTTGTTATTTCTTAGTACTCACATCAACCAGCATCTACTCTTTACTTTGTGGGATCTATTGAGATGATTACTATTTTGATAGTCCTGATCTCCTATGCTTTCATTCTGATGGCCATTCTGAAGATGCATTCTGCTGAAAAGATGGCAAAAAGTCTTTTCCTTATGTCGCTCTCACCTAACTGGAGTGTCAATTTACCACAGGACAATCCTCTTCATGTATGTGAGGCCAAGTTCTAGTTACACTTTGGACCATGATATGATAGTGTCTATAATTTAAACTTCTGTAATTCTTATGATGAATCCCATCATCTACAGTTTGAGGAACAAAGATGTTAAAGAGGCAATGTAAAAAAATTTTGAGAGAAATTGGTGCATAAGTAAAGTATGTTTAGCATTCAGTAAAAGTGAAAAAATGTAGAGGGTCAGTCCATATCTCTCTGGTGAGAAATGAGGGGAAAAAAATATCTTCTTTTAAGTTAATACTGTTTAGATATCCTGGAATATTTCCAATGAAGGCATTAATAAGCTCTCCAATGCAACATTTTACAAATGTAGATAAATTGTGTTGGCTGTGTGCCTATGGTTATGTTCAAACTGATCTATATTAAATATTCATTGATAAAACCATGTTAATATTGTTTGTCTTTGTGTAATTTGATTTTAATTAACTATAATTAAAGGACTTGTACTCAGGATTCGATGGCTTGATTTAATCTCACCTTGTTTATAGTAAGACCTCTGCCTTTATTATGAAATGAATTGTTCTTCCTCAATCCCTGTGAATGACCTCCCAAATGGTATTTACTTAAGCCATGTACTCATTCTCTGATATATCCTCTAGAAATGCCTTTTGCAATGTTTGGATCAATGCTATAGATTTTTATTCCATTATTTCATTCACATTGTCCAGTTACAGATATTGATTAGAGAAATTCTGAATTTTCCAAAAATATGTTGGTGATGTGATAGTATTTATTGAGTATATAATTAAGGCTCTGGGGGAAAAAGTAAAATTTGAACCTTATTTAGTCTGGTTTGTTCATTTTTTTCTAAGATTTGTTGACCTGAAGACATATTAATTGCAGAAATTTACTTGTCATTCAGTGAAATTCCCTATTTCCCAACAGGGATACTTAACCTATGTCTCTACCAGATCAATCCAATCAGAACAAACTTATCAATGAGTTTATTCTGAAGTATGAAGTTGAGTTATACTACAATAATTTTTCAGATTTCAATCTCTATTCAATTTTGCAACAGAATTCAAATAGTTCTATTGAAAAACCACATTTGATAGTGTGCATTCAATATATTTTCATAATTCCTCTAAAAACAACAACCACAAGTAAATTTTCAGAGACATAATACTGATTATAATGTGGATAACATGTAGTACCATGAAGAAATTAAGCTGCTATTAGTAACACCATATTAAAGTTAACTTTCTTGATTATAATCTTTTCAGATTATATTTCTAGTATACAGAACAAAACTAATTCAAAAGTATTTCTAAATATCCAAATCTTACAATAATTAAAATGTTTGCATAATTCTGGGATCATGTTAAAGACTTCTATCATTCAAATAAAGGTTTCAAATTGTTTAGAAAAAGTTCCAAATAAATCGATTCTTTGGTTTATAAGTTTCTTTCAAATTAACAATAACATTTCTGTAGGAAAGGAAATTATGAACACTAGGAGTAAGTACTAACTTGTGCCTAAAAATATCTGGCTAATAATCCATTCAACGAATAATACAAAAATAGACATCAACTTAACATGCTTGAAATTCTCCATTTTAACTCTAAAAGTAGAATCCAAGTGGTGCAAAATAGCATTCTCCCGTAATTTCCTCTCAAAATTAAACATGGGGTAATTATTTCATTTTCAAGTTAATAACTTCCACTGTTCATATCTCCCCTAATTATCTTTCTCTCTAGTTTGAACTTTTCTTTCATATCATTTAGCACAATCATTATATCATATTTCTTGTGAATATTTGATTGCTATCTAGCTTTACCACTTCACTGACACTGTAAATTACATAAAGACAAGAATTTAGTCTGACTGCCCACACAATTGTATCACCAGCACATAATAAGTACTTGGACATATAGTTTACTGAGAAAATAATTTTGATTGAATGTTGAGTGAAGTAATAAGTAATAGTGAATAGCAATTGTAAGCAGTAATATGCAGCTTTGTATTTCCTGTATTTTATCTAGGTTCATTACAAATAGTAAGTCATTTATCTTCACAACAACTGTAAGAGGTAATTCTATTATAACCTATAATCACAGTTAAGGAAAGAGAGGCACATAAACTCTCAGGCTTGTGCTCAAGTCCACAGAGCTCTAAGAATGATATAAGGATTCAAATCTGAACTTCCTGGATACAGAATCCCTAATTTAAACACATTAGTGCACAGAATAAAAGAATGGGCTGATTTTTTTTTTTAACTTGGCCAACTGCATTATCAGGCCTCCAGAAAATGTCATTTGAAGTAGCACAGTTTACATTTTGTCAAGCAAGAAGCAAGAAAGTAAAGGAAATTATGTAAGAAATATTGGGGGAAAATGGTTCCCACTGGATTTTAGAAATAATTGAACTGGCTGATGTAAAAAGAATTTACACTTTTGAGCCTAGTAGATCAATATATTGGAGACTATAAAAGATGAATAAGAAGCAGAGTTAATAGTAGTAGAATAAGAGGAAAGGGAAGGAGGAGGAGGAGGAGGAGAAGGAGGAGGAGGAGAAGGAAGAGGAGGAGGAGGAGGAGGAAGAAGAAGAAGAAGAAGAAGAAGAAGAAGAAGAAGAAGAAGAAGAAGAAGAAGAAGAAACAGCAGCAGCAGCAGCAGCAGCAATAGTAACAGCAGAAGCAATATAAGAAACAGAATTTCAACAGGATCATCAGTAAAGTCAATATAGCTGATGAAGAAAAAATTAGTGAACTTTAAGAGAATATAATAAGTAGTAACAAAAAAGAAAATTCTTTACACAGACAAAAAATAAATAGTATCCAATTGCTGTAAACATATCAAACATTTAATATACATATGTATGTATATAAAATATACATATATTACAATAAGAATTAAGAGGAAATGCATCAGGCAAAATATTAAAGGAGATAATGGCAAAAATATTTCTAAAAATAAGGAAAGACATAAAACCACAGGTCCACAAATGTTAGAAAACTCCAGGAATGATAATTACAAATAACAAATCAACCAACAAAAAACACAGAGTCATTGGTCTCACTGCTGAAAAACTAATACAGGTAGAAAATTATGAAGCCAGAGGAAAATATATATTATGTACAGAAGAAAAACCATAAAAATTATACCATACTTGTCATCAAAAATATTACAGCAAGAACATAATGGAGGTACATGTGGAATTACTGAAATATATTAATTGTCATTACAGAAGTCATTAGCCACTGGAATATCTTTCAAAAACAAAAACAAAATAAAAATATTTTCAGGAAATTTAGAACATACCCATAAACAGAAAGAAATAATTTATAGCTAGTAGTCTTAAACTCCAAAGTTTTCCAGGCAATAGAATTAAGAAAACAAAAGGACCCTTGCATCTACTGAAATAAATAATAATACTAAAAATGTAAAATTCAAAGGAAATATATCAAATATTGGATATTTAAATATTTAATTGCTTTAAATATAGTTAACTAATGGAACTTAGGTTGGTTAATTTTTGGGTTTGAGCCATATATATAAAGTTTATGACAAAATTATCACAAAGAAGGCACAGTTAATAAAAATGAAAGGTCATAAAGATAGAAAGATCCTCTAAATATAAGAAAAGACAAATATACTTTTAAGATGAGAAATAACTCAAAAAGACATACAATTAAAAAAAATGCTTATGAAGGAGGTACAACTAATTGCAAATAAAAATAAAGAGAAATATCAATAAAGAAATGCAATAAACATTTTTTATATTTTAGAGCAAAAGAAGATATATTAAAATAATTTTATTTGTTATTGGTATATGATAAGGCACACTTTTAAAGTTAAATTGAGAAGGCATAAATATAATGAAGGCTTTTTATAAGACATAAATATAATAAAGATTTTATTAAATAGTTTTTAATTACCAGAATGTTTTACTCTTAAAATAGAGGTTGATATTTATTTTAAGTATTCCAATAACATTAAGAAAAATAGCCAGGTAGAATCTTACAGAGAAAATCTTTATATAAATTTCAAAAGAAAACAAATTTTATATTTCTATTACTTGAAGGCAAACAATACATCTATTTACAATTATCGATGTTTAAATAACCAAAAAGTAAAGTTCTTGAAAAATAATAAAGTATTTTTTAAAATATAATTTGAATAGCAGTGTTTAATTTCCTAGACTGCTTATAGAACATACGATTCCCTGCCCACATGCTAGGGCATACTCACCCTTTCCAAACACCAGTGGTCTTGCTCATTTAACGCAAGAAGATATCTTTGTTCCAGACATCAGCCTACAAGGTTGTGCCTTTGAAATGAGATTTCCTTTAATCTGTTCTTCCTCTGTCCCTTATAGTCCAGGCTACAAGTGGTTCTGTTCATAGAGCTCTTGAAAACAGCTTGTCAGTATTGCATATACTGCATAGAGGTCCAAACCTTCAGACAAAAGTACTTTCCACAGATCCTTTGGGGATAAATGCATTTCCAATTGTGACTTGCACTGAATTGCCTGACTGGATCCATGTTCAGTTAAGTCTTTATATGGAGCACTATTCTTTGAGAACTTGCTTTCTGGAAGCTCAGAATTTTCCAAACCATCAATTTCTGGTTTCTTTGTGCTGAGGAGTTCAGTTCTTAGCTTATCCTTTTCCTCTTGCATTTTATTATAAGCTTCAAAGAATAAGTCAGCGGTACTTTCCACAATTATCTTGGAAACGTACTCAACTAAAATTCCAACTTGGTCAATTTCAAATTCTTACTTTCATCTGACATCAGAACTCTTGTTTGCCAAGTTCTCTGCCACTTTAATAAACAGCACTTTTCTTCCAGTTTGCAATGCCATAGTTATCATCTCTAAGGCCCCATCATAATTACTTGTAGCATCCATGTTTCTACCACAAGTCTCTTCAAAGCAATCTAGGCCTTTACTATCAAACATCTCACAATTCTTCCAGCCTCTACCCCTTAATGAGTTCCAAAGCCATTTCTACATTTTTGGTATTTGCAATAGCAGGATCCCATTCTTCTTGTAACATTATCTGTTTTAATTTCCTGGACTGTTAAAATCATATACCATGAAATGAGTTGGTGTTAAACAATGGGAAATTACTAGCTTGCAATTTAAAGCCATGAGATGTCCAAATAAAGGTATAGTAAAGATAATGCTTTCTTCTTGAGAACATTTCCCTGAGATCCTTGGCTCCTCTGCCACATGGCAAGGCATATGGCAGCTTCTTTAGGTCTTTCCCTTCTCATACAAGTTCCATTTATTTCAGCCAATTGCTCCTTTGGCTTTCCATGGCTGTGTATTCATCTTGCTTATAAATGACTCCAGTAAGAGGATTAATACCCACCGTGGGCTATGCCTTAACTGAGGAAGCCTCATCTAAAATTCCTACTTACAATACGTTTAGACCAACAGGAATGGATTAGTTTTAAGAGGATGCTTTTGTAGGAAGCCTACAGCTTAAAACTACCACAAGTTGAGACAAATAAAATTGCATTTTCAGATAATATAGAGGATATTTTCTTTATAAATGAAACTTTAGCACTCTACCTTATTAAAATTTAAGAGGTGCAAGAAAATATAAATTCCTTGAAAATTCCTAGCTTTACAACATTTTTGTAAATTTTATTGAAAATTTCAAAGTAAATGGGGGAAGCATAAACTCAAGAATTGATTTAATTTCAAGGAACTTGAAAAAGATTGAACTCAGTATAAAGGGAATGGTTTTATGAAATACATAGAATTCTGGTCAAGTGTTTATGTACCGAATTGACAAGTCACAAAAATGTAGGTTTTTCAAATATTTAGCTGTTAGACACCAAACAAATATTACTGCATACAGATTTTTAACCTGGCAAGTTAACAACATTTCAAGACCTAAAGCTTTGCAGGAGTGTTTTTATTTTGCATATATACCAAGAACACAGTCAACTAACAATTTTAAATGACAAAGAAATTAACAAAGATCGTACTGATAAATGGAAAGAGACAGCTACAAAAGATTATTAGAAATAGCCAAAATTTGTTTATATATGCAATACATGCATACAGACACATAATGGAAAATCTAGGAAAGCATTGCACAACATGGTCATTAATCATTAAGACATTTCTATTTCATATAGTACTTTTCACTATTTCCAAATTCTTTTCATGATAATGTATGCCATGTTCTCTATAGCTTAATGATCTCACAATATTTTACTTAGCCCTTGGCCTAAGTGATTGAAACAGTGAATTTTTCATTGTTTCAAGATTTTAAAGATTTCTGTGTTCATTAAAGGTTTTAAACAAAATTATTTATAAATACCAGTGAATGTCAATCATTAAAAAACCATTGTATATTCAAAATATTGCAAAAAAAAGTAATTTTGCTTATGATAAAGACCAACATTTATTTTACCATAACAAGTGCTTTATATTCCCCATCTGATAACTTAACAGTAATTATATAGACCTGGAATTATTATTTATCTCATATTTTGAGAAATTGAGACTTATAATAACAATGATTTATTAGGAGTCCTATAACAAAAATTATAGTAGATTTAGAATCTAAACCTGGTAATGTCTAATTTTAAAATAAGAATCCTTTACTACTGCTCTATTTTTTCTCTATATATTAAATGGATAAAGTTTGCAAATTATCATTTTGCCAAAATATAGCAATTCTCAATAATAAAATTCTCTGAAATTGGAACTTGTATGGGGATATATGTAATATAATAAGATGACACTACATTTTATTAACTGCACATTACTTGTTCTTAAAAAATACATATATGTTGATGACATGTTTAACACATATCATTATTTTCAATTTCAAAATGTATTTCATAAAACATTTCTGGATTTATTCAAGAATATGTTTAGTCATGTAAAGGATAGCTCAACAGAAATACAAACTAAAGGAGTCATATATTTTAGGGAGAATCAAGTAAATATCCAATAGGACAAAAGAAAAGATGTGCATGACTGTTCACTGTCATTTCAAGTGCCCGGAGCCCTCTCTCTTCTGCATGACTCTAATCAGAGCATTTTCCACTTCTTTGTTCTTAAGACTGTAAATGAGTGGATTCAGCATGGGGATCACCATAGTATTAAACACGGAAGTCACTTGATCCTTCCCCAAGGAGTAGGATTTCTTTGGTTTTAAATAAGTAAAAATCATGGTGCCAGAAAAGATAGTGACTCCCAGGAGGTGGGAGGCACAGGTAGAGAAAGCTTTGTACTTTCCTGAACTGGAATTAATTTTCAGGCTAGTAGAGATAATGGAACCATAGGACATGGAGACTGTGAAAAGAGACACCATAAGGGTGGAGCCAGCAAAAATGAATATCATAATTTCAGTGTCTAAAGTGGCAGTGCAGGACAGGGATAAAATTGGGGTTGTGTCACAGAAAAAGTGATGGATTACATTGGATTTGCAGAAATGTAAATTGTTCATGCAAAGAACATTGATCAAGGAACCAGTAAAGCCAACCATGCAGGACCCAGTGATGAGAGTACAGCAAAGACTACTGGACATAGCAAATGGGTTAGGAAGAGGATTGCAAATAGCTACACAGTGGTCACAGGCCATTGAAGAGAGAAGAAAACATTCAGTGGCAACCAAGAAAACAAAAAAGTACATCTGGGTGAAGCAGTCTGTGGATGAAATATATTTGGTGGAAGTCAGTAAATTATCTAAGGTTTTAGGTGTGATGACTGTTGAGTAACTAAAGTCAAGGAATGAGAGATGACTGAGGAAAAAATACATGGGAGTGTGGAGCTGGAGATCCCGGCAAATAATCATAATCATCCTTGCATTCCCCAGCAAAGTAATCAAATATATTAGGAGAAACAGCATAAAAAGAATATGCCGAATCTCTTCAGAGTCTGTCAACCCATAAGGATGAAGTCAGACACAGTTGTGTTATTCCTACTTCCCATAGCATTCAACTGTTGAGAAATCAAAGGTGATACTTAGCATGAGTTAGTTCAAAAATGTTTTTGTGTATATTAAAGATCTGATATTTTTTTAAACAGTAGTTTGCTGCTCCTAGAAATTCAAAATAAAGAGTTATTTGTAAAATATGACAAAAATGCTTATTTTGCAAAATAATAATTAGGTATATTATATATTTTAGGTGTTATATAATAGAAGTGTCTATATATTGTATAATTATAAATAACCTGGACTTTTATAAATACTTCCCTTTACTAATTTTATAGATTAAAAATAATATTGTACACATGTTTTAGAGGAGAAAAAGGCTAAGAAGCTAAATAACTTATCCAGAATTATAATCATTAAGTGTTTGTTCTATGATTTTTCAAGGATTGGTCAAATCCAGAGAGCAGCCTCATTAAAAATATTCTTATTTGCAATTAATTTCAGAAAAACAGAAATGGTACTCTCTGTAATAAATTCTGAAAATCATTTACTGTTATTTTGTATCCAATATTTTTAATACCAGTGACAGCTAAGAAATTAAAAGCTTAGTTTACTTTCTTTGGGTATACTAATATTATAGATCACACATTAGCATTCGTTTTCAGAAGGATCATTGTTGTTTTTCAACTTGATCATTTAAAATCAAATTTCTTCCTTAAAATTGTATTTCCAATATATGTATATACTTTCTATATTCCACATATTTCCACAAATCCTGGCATTACTTAAGTATTACACAAATATATTTGGCTATGAATATTTTTCTAATAATGCCTCCATTTTATTTAAAGCTTAAAGCTTAGAGAATAATACCATGAGCAAAAGGTGAAAATCTTTTTGAACATTATCTGTCTCGAAATTTGTCAACCTCATTTTTCTCCTCACAAATATTTAAAACATTTAAGGAGCTGAAAATTTCTATTATATGTTATTTTTCTTTTCATCAGATAGAAGTTATTTTAAATACTTGTGCAGGCAATTTTGTTTTATTCTGAGGTAACTTAAATCAAACTTAAAATATTTCATACCTATTCAAATAGAAAATTTACCTTTATGTTTTATCTCACAAGTACAGCAGAGAACTTCTGTGAACACAAGCAGAGCAGAGTATTCCTTCCCTTCTACCCTGATAATGCCATGGCACTGCTTATATTGAGGATTGTTGATAATGCAACATTTGGTAATCCCTGGGAGCAATTCCCAAAGATGTTTGCTTTGCATGCTTTCAAGGACTAATATATCCATGTTAACTTTGTACCAGAGTTACTTCTCTCTTAGAAGCCACATAATATTAACTATAATTTCTTGGTATTCTTTATGATGCTCTACTATTTTGACGGTAACAGAGAAGACATATTTTAGAGAAATATTTAATAACTCTGTTTTTGAAAAGCCAGATTATTTTCACCAGGTATTTAATAGCACATTTTTCATCATGAATTGCATTTATGTTTTTTATATTCTTGATAAGTGGGTTAAACTCTGAAGGAAAGCACTATACAAAATAGAGAGAATTTTTGAAGGTAATGAAAGGTGTTTTGGAAGTGTTTGTATGCTACTGTCAGCTCCTGTCACTCAAGCAGAAACCTGTCATAACATGAGCTGGATATAAATGTATGATAGAAACAGCTTAAGGACTAAATAAGAGAGTTAAAACATTAAAATATTAAAAGGTGCAGTGTACAAGAGAAATAATAAAGAACAAAGCCTAAAAGACCTGTGAGATAATTTCAAGCATACTAAAAAATGCATAATGGGAGTCTCAGAAAAAGAGAGAGAATGGTAGAAAACTTCCCAAATTTAATGAAGACATGAATGTACACATTCAAGAAACCTAACAACTCCAAATGGGATAAACTTGAAAAGAATCATGCCCAGATACATTGTAGTCAAATTGTTAAATACTATGGACAAAGAGAAAGTTCTAAAATTGACAAGAAAACAGAACATGCTACATAAAACTAGATGCAGGTTTCTCATCAGAAACCACTGAACGGAGAAGTCAGAGGGGCACAATATTTTATGTGCTGAAAAAAAACAATTGCCAAACAAGAATTTTAAATCCAGCAACACTGTGTTAAAAATAAGAGAGAAATTAAGACAAGCTCAGTGCAAATCAAAGCTGAGGGAGAGTTTGTCATTGTTAGACATGCTCTATAAGCAATGTTACCGGGAATTGTTCAGCCTTAAGGGAAAGGACACTTGACTATGAATCAAAGAGACATAAAGAAATAAAGTTTTCTTTTGAGGTCAACCTATGGGCATGCACTTCAGTATTTTTGAATTGTATTTTCTGTATATAACTCCACATTTTATTTATTATAAGATAAATAAAAATGCATAAATAAAAATGCATTTTAAAATAAAAATGCATAAAGTAAAATGCATTTTAAAATAAAAATGCATAAATTAAAGATATATCTATGTTTATGACATGCAATCTGTACAGATATAATTTATAAAATGTACTACAAAAAGGGGGGGGGGAGAAATGTGCAGGAAGAGTTTTTGTGTATGTTATTGAAGTTAAATTACTATCAAATCATAAATGATTGTACTTAAGATGTATTTAAGCCTTGAATGAAGGTGGATGTCATTAACAGAGGAATAACTGAATAATTCAAAAAATGTGGAAATCAAGCAATGCACTCTCAAATATCCAAAGGGTCAAATAATAGTTTACAAAGAAATTAGGGTATATCATGTGGTTAATGAACAAAATAAAATGTAACAAAGTTATACAATGAAGCAAAGTCAGTGGCAAGAGGTAAATTCATAGGATTAAATGTTTACTACCAAAAATAGAAAAAGCCCACAAGATGATGAACTAGAAACAGCAGAGCAAACAAACCCCAAAGAGAGCAGAAAATGAGAAATAAACAATTATAGTGGACATAAATGAAATTGAGTATAAAAATACAATACAGAAGATTGTAAAGCATCAATAAAATAAACAAAATAATATCTAGACTTACATAGTAAAAAAGAGGGAAGATGCAAATAATTAAATCAGAAATGAAAGGGAAGACATTACTATTGATGCACAGAAATAAAAAGGATTATAAATGGATGCTATGAACAGCAGTACCCAACAAATTAGATATCCTAGTTGAAATTGAAAAAAATGCTTAGAAACACACAAACTACCAACACTGACTCAAGAAGAAAAAAGAAGATCTCAACAGACAAATAACAGTGACAGAATTAAAATCAGTAATTAAAAACCTGTAAACAAAGAAAAGTCCAGGACCAGATTGCTTCACTGCTGAATTTTATCAAACATTTCAAAACACCAATCTTCCTCAAATTACTACAAAAATTGAAGCAAAATAACAATTCCTAACTCATAATATGACATCAGTATCATCCACTTATCAAAGTCAGATAAGATATCACAGGAAAATTATGGTACAATATCACTTATGAATATAGACACAAAAATCCTGAATAAAATACTAGCAAAGTGAATCCAACAGAACTTTAAAAAAATTATATACCACCATCAAGTGAGTTTTATCCTGGTATGCAAGGGGAGGTTAGCATAAGAAAATCAATTATTATTGGACACTATGTTAATAGAATGAAGAAAAAACTCACATGATTACCTCAATAGATTTGGAAAATTCATTTGACACAAAAGCACCCCTTCTTGATTTAAAAAAATTTCAGGAAACAAGTGGGAATAGTAGGAAATTAACCCAAAATGATAAATGTCATTTGAAAATCCCACATTTACTATCACAACCAGTGGTAGAAGACAAAGCTTTCCTCCTGGGTACAGGGACAATAAAAGGATGCCCAATGTTACCAGTGTTATTCAACATTGTAGTGGAAGTTCTAGCCAGAATAATTATGCAAAGAAATGTGATTAAAAACATCCAAATTGGGAAGTAAATCAGGAAGCAAATCTCTCCCTATTTTTAGATGGCATGATCCCATATATAGAGAAAATTATGAAAAATCCACAACAAAGCTAATAGAAAGAATAAATTAATTGAGCAAACTGGCTGGGTAAAGAAGGGCACACAAAAATCAGTGATGTTTCAATACAACAGTAATGAACAATTTGAAGAGAAAATTATGTTAAAAAGATCGTTCACAATACCAACTAAAAATCAAACACACAGAAAAAAATATGAAACAATGCTGAAATTAATCAAAGAAATCCAAAATAATGGAAGGACATCCCAAGCTCAAGGATTGGAACACTAAATACTGTTAAGATGTCAATTCTACCCAATGTGAGTTTTATGTACCACACAATCCCAATCAAAATTTCCAAAATTTTCTTGCAGAAATGCAAAAGCCAATCATCAAATTTACATGGAAGGGTGAGGGTTCACAAATAGACAAAAACATCTTAAAAGAGTAGAAGATGTTGTAAGAATTACACTTCCCAATTTTACAACTTATTAAAAAGCTACTGTATTCAAAATCACAATAATGGCACAAGTGCAGAAATATACACCAATGGATTTGAATTGATAGTTCAGAAATAAACTCTCATGACAGTGACAAAGAGATTTTTGAAAAAATTGTCAAGTCCACTCAATATTGAAAGAATAGTCTGCAATGATGGTGTTGGGAAAAATGGATAGCTACATGTAAAAGATTGAATGAGGACCACTACTTCTCACCATATACAAAAATTAACTAAAAAGGGACCAAATACTTTAATATATATAACAATTATAAAACTTTGTAAAGGGTTGTATTTTATATCCCCAAAATATGTTCTTAATCTAAATCCATTCCTCTGGTTATAGATCCACTGTAAGTAGGACATTTGGAATATGTTATTTTTAGGTCAGTTGTGGCCAACTGAATCAGTCTGGGGTTTAATCTGATTACTTGAGTCTTCTATAAAAAGAATGAAACTCAGGCATAGAAAGACAGCATTACATGAAATTGAAAGTAAATAGAGCCGAGATGATAAAGAAAAAGACATAGTCATGTGTATTGCCATGTGATAGAAAAGCTGAGGATTAAGGTTCACTGGCAGCCAGCCTTAGGGAAAAATGAATCACCTTGCTGATGACTCAATTTTGGGCTTCTCCCAGACTCAATATTATGAGCCAATCAATTCCCATCATTTAAGCCAACGCACATTATCATATTAATTTTAGCAGCCAGGAAAGTAAAGCAAACTCCTACAAGGAAACATAAAGAAACCTTTCAAGAAGTTGTGTTATGCAATGGTTTCTTAGCCTTTACACCAAAAACATAAGCAACAAAAGAAAAATAAATAGATAAATGGGATCTCATCAAAATTACAAACTTTTGTACATCAATAGATTTATTAAGAAAGTTAAAAAAACTGCATATTGGGATAAAATATTTGGAAATCATATGTCAGATAAGGGTTTATTATCCAGAATATTGTAAGAAATCTCAGCCAAAGCAGACAATAAAAACAAATTAAAAAATAGGCAAAAGACTTGAATAGATATTTCTCCAAAGAAGATATACAAATGGCCAGTGTGATATGAAAACATAGGCAATATCATTAACCATTATAGAATTGCAAATAAAAACTACAATGGGATACAATCGCATATCCACTAGAATGCCTACTATTAAATAAGCAGAAAGTAAAAAGTTTTGGAGAGGATGTGGAGTATGGGAACACTTGTTCATTGTTGGTGGGTATGGAAAATGATGCTTGTGTAGCTGCTGTAAAAAACAGTTTGGAGATTCCTCAAAGTTATATATAGAATTAACATATGACCCAGCAATCCCACCTCTAGATATAAACGCAGAATTGAAAGCAAGGGCTTGAACAGATATTTGCACATCAACATTCAGTGTGGGATTTTTCACTATTGCCAAAAGATGGAAGGAAATCAAGTGTCCATTAACTGATGAGTGGATAATCTGGTGTGGTATATACATACCGTGTACTAATACAGGCATAAAAATGAATGAGTTTCTGAAACATGTGACTTCATGGATGAACCTTGAACACCTCATGTTGAGTGAAATAAGAAAGATCCAAAGAACAAATATTGGTATGATCTCACTAATATGAAATAATTAGAATATGCAAAGACAGAGTTAGAAATAGAGGTTATCAAGGCCATGTTAGGGTTAAATAGCCATGGGCATTTCCATGTGATAGAAAAGCCAAAGATTAAGGATCACTGGCAGCCAGCCTTAGGGAAGAAAGCTTAATTGATACTGATTTTATGATTGTGGTGCTTGAAATATTTGGTAATGAATGGTGTTAATGGTAGTACATCACAGTGTATTTCACCACTGAATTGTATATTTGCAAGTGGTGAAAATGGAAACTTTATGTTGTATATATGTTACTAGAATAAATATTTTTAAAACATAGAACTGTGCAATGCAAACAAGTGAAACTTATGTAAACTTTTGAACAAAAGTTAATAGAATACTTAGAACAATATTTTTCATCAATTGTAACAAAAATACCATACTGATGCAAAATATTAATAGTAGGGAAAACTGCATTTATGAGGAGATTATATGGGATCTCTGTATTTTCTGCATGATTTTTCTGTAAATCTAAAATTTTTCTCATGAAAAAATAAAATATATATATATAACTTGACATGAAATGTAAGTATGGTAAAATTCTCTAATTCCATTTAGTCCTTGTCATTTCTGCTTTCTTTTTCCCGATATTTTGCTTTTACATATATATATATACAATGCCATTTTTTTTGTTGCACAGAAATTACATGTATTTCCCATGTCCTGCACCTTTCATTTTGTGTGTGTGTAGCCTCAATATTTCCTTTAAGATGGTTTTCTTCATGTTACAAACTTCTATTAACTTTTCTTGCACTGAAGGACTTTTGGGAACAAATTTCAAAGCTTTGATTTCTTTTTAAAATATCTCCATTATCACCCTTGATTTTCACAAATATTTTCACAAGATATAGAACTACTTTTCTTTTTGCCTTTTCACACTTTGTAGTTTTTTTTTTTTCCTTCTGGTTGTACTTCTTCTCATGAGAAGCCACCATAATTGATATGTTCCCACCCATCACCTTCCAAAATGTTCCCTCCTCCCCCCTGATCCTTGCATGTCATATGTTCTCCTTGCCCTAACTTGGCTGCTTTTAAGTGCTTCTTTGTATCTTGATTATTATGTGCTTCTCTCTCTGTGTTGTGTATACTTGTGTAGGTGTGTTTGAGTTAGCATATTGCATTTATCCTCTTTTTGAATGTTCAGAATTTCAAAGAATTTAAACTTATTTTCCCCAAAATTTTATATACATTTACAGATACTTTTTATTCATTTTTTATGACCCACTTGGGCTCTGTTCTTTTTTAAACAGTTTTGTTGTTATTGTTTTTCTCTTAGCTCCTCATTTTGAAAAACATTTATTGATTGGGTTTCAAGTTTACTGATACTCTCTCTGCAATAGCCTTCAACTAATGTTAAGTCCTTCTGGCAAATTATCCATTATCACATATTTAATTTTTCCTTTCTAAATGTGTATTTAGTTCATTTTTATTATTCATTTTTTGCTATGATTTCTCATCTATTTCCACATTAAGATCATCTTTTCCTTAAGTCATTTAAATATATGTGTCTACAACTGCAAACAAGATTGTCCCATCCATCTGCCCCATGGGATCTAAACACCCTCTCACTTAAAGTTGGAGTGGGCATCACCTTCCCAGAATCCTCAGGATTGGGGAATGAATGATGGAGTAGAATAGACTTACTGTTATTTACTATAGACATATTATGATTCTAGCAATGGAAGCACTTTTATCAGTGATGTGAAGGCAGTGGCCACTGGAGTTCCTGAGGGGAAAGAGAGGGAAAAATAGGTGTAATTTGAGGGGATTTGGGGGACTTGGGAATTGTCCTGAATGACATTGCAATGACAGATACAGGCCATTATATATCTTGTCATACTTATAAAAATGTGTAGGAGAGTGTAAACTACAATGTAAAATATGATCCATGCTTAGTGGCAATGATCTAAAATGTATTCATCAATTGTAGCAAATGTACCACACTAATGAAGAAGCAACCAGAAATAATATGTTCAGGGCAATAAAAAGCTGGAATTTGATAATTAATGTGGGAAAATATAGGAGAGCTAGGGAGCGGAGCATAAGGGAATCCCATATATTTTTTTATGTAACATTTATGCAATCTATTTTTTTTTAATAAAAATGTATATTTAAAAAATGCCAAAAAAAATCAACAACAACAAAAAAACATGTTTGAAGCTGTTTTAAAATCCTTGGTTGCTAATTTGAACTATGGGAGCATCCTGAAATCTCTCTTTATCAATTTCTTTTTTAATTAATATGGTTCACAACTTTATTGCTTTGTTTTATGTTTAGTAATTTTTTAAATTTTATATTGTACTTTATGAATGATACATTTTAGGGAGTCTGGATTATGTTGGCTTTCTATAAGTGGTTTTGTTCTAGCAGGAAATAAATTACTGGCAATGACATTTGAATCTTTTGGACTTCATTTTGTTCTTTGTTAAGGATGATCTATTTTGTTTTGTTCCCAGTCTTAGGGCATGGCTCTAAGCACCACGGCATGGTTCTTACTTCTGTATGGAAAGTCAGTTTTGTTTTAACTTCTTGCCTATGTAAATAATGACTAATGTCATTCTGGCTAGGCCATAAATCCAGCTTCTCTCAGCTAGTCATGGCCCCTGGTATTTATGTTCTGTTTTCATTATGGTAGCAATGGCTCCACCTGGTGAATTTTGTCTGCACGTATACAGCTTAACCGTCAACTAACATCCTAGAAGTAATCCCAGGACTGATATTTGAGGCACCTCCTTTTGATACCTATCTTTAATGTTCCAACTCCTCCAACTGGTGGATGCTCCAATCTCTGCCTCTTTGGATCTCTTAAGACCATTATACTTTGCTTGTTCTCTGCATCTCACCAGTCATCAAGCAGTACAGAAAGACAAAGTAAACATGAGTTCCTTCTCATATATTTCCATTAACTTGTTAATAACTGACATGTTATGCTTGTTTTTTTAATACCTGAAAACAGTTTCCATCTGCATTTTCCTCAAGTTTGGAGATGAAAATTCTTCTATCACTTACACTATCATGGCAGAAGCCCAAATCTGCCCAATGATTTTAAATAACTTCTGTTTTGAATGACAATATAGCACATTATATTTTCCTTTATGTTTCTTTTCTCTCTACTTTCCTTTCATCAATTATTCTTGCTTTTTATTTTGTTTCATGAAAAATGGCTCTTCAACTTTCCTTCCTTTTTTGATTGTAACTTTTTTCTTTGAATTCATTATTTTTTATCTCAGCTTCATCATTTTTATGCTAATATTTTAGGCTGAATTCATTGATTTTTCTCTAGAACCTAGAGATAGCCAATTATATATATATATATATATATATATATATATATATATATATATAAAACCTTTTTAACAATATAGGAGTTAAAGATTCACATTACTCACCTCATTACCACTTTATATACAATGACATGCATTATTCATATTGCTATCAATTACATAAATTATTCTAGACTTAAATATTTTATTTCCTATTTGACCTAGAATTAATTAAAATTTGATTTTTTTCAAATTGAAAAGTCTTTCATTTGTTATTTTGAATATTAATTTTTAAGTGTATTGCACTTTTGTCAGATAATGTGGCTTCTTTAAGTGAAATTTGAAGTATTATTAAACTTTGTGGATTAATTGTAATCAATTTGTACAAGTGACTCATAGATGCAGGGGAAGAAATTTTCAAATTTTGTTATACAATTATTAAATATTTATTCACAGTTTATAAATTTGGGGAGTTGTTTTACCTGCTGAATTAATGAACTATTAGATACGTTCATCATGCCATTTCATTTTATCCATTTATTCAGTGAATAATTTATTGAATGTCTACAATGTACCTAGCAATGTCTACACAGTGGAGCTTTTATTCTAGCTGGGAAGTATAGAGAAATATACAGAAGTAAGAGGTATGTCATGTTGGAATGGGAAAAGTACTATATAAAATTTGAAATGTAAGATGGAATAGGGAGTGAGAGATTCAAGATCAAAGGCATGAGGAAGCAACCAGAAATATGTTCAGGGCAAATAAAAAGCTGACATTTGATTAAACACTTGAAGGAAGGAAGTGTTAATCAACAGGTACATGGGAGGGAAGTATATACAGGGAGAACACCAGCACAAAGGCCCCGTGCATGGGAGACATGCAGTTTGAGGAAAATCAAAGAGATCTAACAAAAGTGCCATTCTATTGCTTTGTGTGTGTGTGGAACATGTATGTGATGTAGTCTATGGAGAAAAGCTAACTAGAGGGAGTGTATGGAGTCAATTGGGCTTCTTCTCATAAAATAATATTTTCAGGGAATTCTTCATGGAGAATATTACATGTGAGCAACCTGAAATAGGTGAAGTAGGGAATCATGCAAATACCTGGAGGAACTGGGGTTCTGGGAAATGGAATTGTATAAACAACTTCTAGATATTATTTATTTTGTGTCCTGTTCTTGCAATGTTATGCATCACTATATTTTAGTAAAGATTGATTTAGAAATATATTATATTTTGTATTTTGACTCAAACTGATATTCTTTGTCTTTTTCAAAGGAATTTTTTGCATAATAAATATAAAATTAATATTTTCTTTAATATATGGAATTTCATTATACTAACATTTCAAGTTGCATATTTCAAATATTTTAAATATTTCAAATATTTCATATTTCAAAATCTAAGTAAGTGCCTATTCCCTGTAAATGTCTCTCTTACCCAGAAAACTGATGTAAAATCAGCCAATCAGCTATTGTCAACTCCCTATTTTTATGCCAGCTAACTCACTCATTGCTAATCATCTGTCATCAGTAACCATATTAGGAGATGTAGACTATATTAACCAATGAAAAAAATTTCCTATCAACATACTCCCTTTTTCTGCCTATAAAAGCCCATTGCTCTTTTTGTTCAGTGGAATTCCTCTCTACCTTGTGGGGATTGGAATCTCCCCAATTCATGAATTGATTCAATAAAATTCTCTGAGATCTAACCAAAATTTTTGTTCAAGTTTTATTTAACAATTTCTTGTGTCATCTTTCTTACTGGATATCTTTAGTAAGCTGTAGGTAGCTGCTCTATTGTCCTTCCACCCCCAAAGATCATATGAACAATCTGAACAATTTCTACACTGCTTTCTCAATTATCCAATAAATTCTTGACCTCATTTTTGAATGGATCAGTAATCTTTTAGATTGTGTTTAAATATCCATGTATTAAAGAGTCTAATTCAATCCAGTCATTTTATTTTCATGAAATAATTTTACTTTTCAATAATTCCTGAAATACTTCTTGACATAAAATTAGTTAAAAAATAATCTTTTTTCATGTTGATGTAAGGGTGTCTTAAAGTTAGCTAAGTAGAATTTAAACTCAATACAAAGGGTTAACAGGAACATTGCAAGGGCACCCAAGACTTAGCAGACTGTAAAAAACCACCATAAATTTGAGGTCTGATAATATCAAACATTTTAAATTGAGTATTTTTATCAGCTTATTCAAAGAGAAAAATATATAGGAAATTTCAGGCACTAGGAGTTGATCATGTGTTGTGGAAGAGAACAAGAGGGTTGGGAGAGTCACGAAAGAATGAAGAAGAGGAAAAGAAATGCATATTTCATTCTGGAAAGATCAGAATTACTGGGGGACTATAGGAAAGGTACAGAGAGAGAAGCTAGAAAAGAGATGGGAGGTATACCTAAACCAAATATTTAGAGCCAACTAAGTAGATATTTAAGAATAATTTTGTATGAATAAAATATATTACTGCTTCTTATGATGATGAGTAATATGTGGTGTATTTTTACTCCTACAGACACAACAGCAGAAAAATTTTAGCAATTTTAAAGGAACAAATAAGTGTGCAAACTACTTTAACTTTTTGTGGACAGTTTCTATAGAAGAATACATATTCAATGCAATTGAGAAATAGAAATAACATACAAATTAGAATCAGGAAATATAAATAATGTGTGAAAGCCTCATGTTTTCACATAATTATTAAAATTGAGCATTGTGCTTAGAATGAATGAATGAAAACCTCTGGCAGAAAAAGAAATGAAGAAAATATAATCATTTTAATAAACCTCAGAGATGGAAAAATTTCAGGGAAACCAATCTTAATCAGATGTGATTGAAAGGAAAACCTTATACAACTTAAATAAGGAGTGAGTGATTAGGTAGACAGGAGCTTCTATAAATCCCCACATTAATGAAGCTTCAAACTTCATAGGCTGTCCATTTTATATATTTTATAATATAAATTATTATATTGAAAAATGAAGATTGTAGGAGTCAGATCACTGTAAAAGAGAGAAGAATAGAACAATCGAAAAATAAATGTGTATATACATCCACACACAGATCTCATAAAATGAGCTACTTTAACTCAATCCCAAGAATGAGTGCTCATTCTCTTTATAGGAGGTTCTTTTGGTATATGAGATAAGAGAATTTCCTAACCATTTGACTCCAATTATTTCAATCATAATATGTATTATAATTCTGTGTATATTTATTTTGAAATCCTAATCATTCAGAAAATATATCATTTGAGAAGGAATATGTCCATAAATTTCTATGCCATATTTAATATATATGATATAATAAATAATTCTAAAATTAGTATCTTCAACTAAACTAACATTTATTGAACACTATGTACATGGCTGTCCCAAAACCATAAAAAGATACAAACATGAGTATGATAGAATTTTTTACCTTGATGAACTCTCACTGTGTTTTCACAAGTAAACAAATACAAGAGAAAATTATCATTATATAGCATTTCTGTATATATTCAACCATCTATAAAACATCCTTACATAAGCCAAAATGTGGTCAATATTTACTTCTATGTTTTATATGTGCTACATTTGTTATATGCTGCAAGAAAGACAAATATGAATAAGCAAATTTTGCTGTCAAGGAGATTACAATATTCTTGCAGAGAAAAAACATTAAACAGGCACACACATATAAACATATTTTATATTAAAAGTGATACATCAAATTTATCTTCAATTCCTTTCAATATATATTTGAAATGTAATGACCCAAGTCCTTCATTTGATTACTATTCAGTCATGCATGCAATTGAAACAGTACTCAAGGATACACCCTTCTTTATTGTCATTTTGAAATTATTCTGCAGCTAGTACTTCACTTATCTACAAAAACACATGCACACATTTGTTTATTAAATCTTTGATATTAGAGATTTACAATAGCTATTTAGGAAACTTTTTCTGCTAATTCCTATTGTGCCCTTCTCAGTGACAGTTTCCATTAATTATTTTTCTGTTGCTATTTTATGAGCAGGGATAGTTTTTTTCTGTTTCTTGAAGCTCTTGTAAATATCAAAAATTTCACATTTTAGAAAATATATTGTAGGGACTCTTTTTTCTGTAAATACTGTGTTATTAAATACTGTTGTTACATTTTCCCAAAAGTGAGTGTTCAAATTAACACTTCCATCATTGTTTTATGACAGTTCTAAATTCTCTACAATTTCACCAACATTTGATATTCTCCATTTTTTAAAATTCTAGACATTTTGGTGAGAATGCAATGATAATTTCTTGAGCATTTCCCAGATTACTAATAGAGTGGACAAACATTGCCTTCATTTTTATTTTTTTTTTATTTTAATGGCAAGTATTTGGATGTCCATTTTTTGATGTGCCTATTCAATTGTTTGCTAATTTCTATTTGATTGCTTATCTTGATTTTAATGATCTGTAGGGTTTCTTTATAAATTTTCTTATGACCATTATGTAGTTATAGAAATGGTAAATGTTTTTCTCTGTGGCTTGCCTTTTAATTCTTTAAATGGATTTTTTAATGTTAATATAGTTCAATGTATAATTTTTCTCCTTTATGGTCAGCACTTTTTGCATCTTGTTTTAAGAAATTTTTCCTACTATTTTAAAGTAGTCTAATTTACATTTTATTTTTATTATTCTATTTATACCTAGAATTTATCTTGAGACATAGTATGGTATATGATATGCATCAATATCTATGCTATTTATAAATATGAAATTGATCAGACAACATTCATTGATATAGGAAAATACCATTTTACTACCTACTTCTATATCTTTCTACTTTGGCATTGTTTCATTATTCTTGGTTCTTTGCAAAACCCACTCCCCAGAAAATAATGTTGGGTTTTAGATGTGATTGTATTAAATATATACATAAATTTAAGCTTAATCGACTTTGCCATACTGAACCCTCCCGTCTCTGACTGTGCATATTTCAGTTTGATCTTTGATATTTTTGGTCTTTGGAGTTTCTACCTTATTTTAAAATTTTAATTTTAATGTTCTTGATATTTTGATGCTATTGTTCATTTAAAATATTATTTTCTATTTTTTGTTGTTATTTAGAAATACAATTGATATTTGTTTAAAATTTTGTCTAGTAACCTTCCTATATTCATTTTGTATCCTAAACTTTGGATTTCTACAAAATTTTATCATCTGCAAATAATGACAATTTTTTCCTCACTTCAAATGTAATGTGTTTTATTTCTTTTTATTGACTTATTGCATTTTTAGGACTTTTAATACAATGTTTAATAGAATTGCTGATAGGAGGCATCCTACTTTCATTTCCAGTCTTTAGAGAAACTTTTTAAAAACTCACACAAAGACTCTTTCACAGTACAGAACAGCAAAGACTAACACTTCTACCTTTTGCATAATGAGTTAACCAGCTTGCTTTACATACTTTTTCAATATTTAAGATTTCAGCTATTATTACTTTTTGGAAATTTTAGTTTGAAAGAAGCTTTAGATTACATAAATGTTACATTGAAAATATAGAGAGATTCTCAAATACCCCTCCCCCTCCCACTCCAACACTTTCCCATTAATACCATCTTTCATTAGTGTGATGTTTGTTACAACTGATGAACACATACTGGAGCATTACTAGTAACTGTAGTCTATAGTTCACATTATACTTTACACTTTGCACTGCACAATTTTATAAGTTTTGACAGAATGTATAATGGCCTCTATATGTCATTAGTATGTCATGCAGGACAATTCCAGTATCCCCAAAATGCCCCCATATTGTACCTAGTCTTCCCTCTCCCTCCCCTCAGAATCTCTGGTGGCCAGTGCCTTTATATCAATGTTACAAGTTCTTCAATTACTAGAATAATACTGTCTACTTTAGTCCACAGTTACATTACCCCCCTTATGTTTGTTCATAAAACCTACGATAAGGCAGAAAGGAGTGGTTGGGAAGCAGGGCTGATTGAACATCACAGTGCTGGTAAGGAACAGCTTATTTCCACCCAGGTCAGATTGCAGGTCTAGCCTAAACCCTAGCCCCACTTCCAGCAGGGAGGAAGCTGGGGGGACCTGCACAACCTCTCAGGGAAACTGCAAGCCATGCCACAGAGACCGGTGCCCATCCAACTCTAGCAGTTCAAGCCACCTCAGGAGTTATTCCATTGATGGAATTGGAAACTCCATTTCCCATAAATGGAGAAAGAGACAGTTGTCCACCGATCTCAGCTACTGATTAGTGGATTCAATTGCCTAAAGCATATCCTAGAAACAGCTAGGGTTTGAGCCTGTCCAAGTTGGAAAGAGTACCATAGCTGCCATTGTAACCCTGCCCCTGGCATGAGGGGAAGCCTGGCTGACTGAAAATCCAGTGAAATTAGGGATTGTCTTCTTTCCACCAAGATTGGACTGCAGCCCTAGCCTAGACTCCAGCCCCATGTACAGCAGAGAGGAAGCTGGCAAGACCTGCACAAGGCTCTCCAGGAAACTGTAAGTTCTCTCTACCAGCACAGACTGAATAGTCAGTCACCTGGGGCTGCATGCTCACACCCCAATAGGATAGGAGCAACGGCATGAGATTTCAGGCCACCCAAACTGGTTTGTTGAGTGCCTTTGAGCCCATCTCTACCTCTGTCCATCCATAGGCTAGGAAGGGACTGGGCAACTTTAGACACTTTTGGCCTACACAAACCCTACCATTGGGCACCTGTGGCTACACCCCCATCCCCAATAGGACAAGAGACAGACTGTGTTTGCCCAGCCTCTCTGGGTAACTGCAGGCTATACAGACTGGGCTGGTGGGTACTTGTGGATCCACCCTCAACCCCCAATAGGAAAGGAGGGTACTAGGAATGCAATATACATCTTTAACTTATTAGAAGCTCCTTAAAAGCAATACTTATACCATGTTTAACACAGAAATTTACAGAAGTTTAATTCACAAACTCACTTTTATCCTTTTTGCTTTCTGTCTTATATTTTACTTCACCATATGTTAAAATACCCTTAGGAAATAATTTTCAATATTGCTTTAATCAGTCTATATCCTTTTCTATTTTTCAGTTATTTACCCTATTGGCTTTGTGGGCATTTTTCCACATTCAGGCTCTTTTTCTGTCTGAGATAATTTAATTCAACTTTTTTCATTTGGTATTTTTTATTACATTATCTGATGGCAATAGAATAAATCAGTTTCTGTTTGTTCATAATGTCTTTTTAAAAACTTGTATAATTTTGAAAATTTTTTTCCCTGCAGGATAGAATTTTGAGTACACTTTTATTCCTTTCAGACTTTTAAGATGCCATTCCATTTTCATACTTCTTAATAATTTCTTTGAAATTTTTGACAAATTTAATGATGCTTCTTTGACCATCATCTGCCTAGGTTTGAATTATTTTTCTTCATTTCATTGGGATCTTCTGACTTTCTTGAATATGTTTTCTGAAGCCTCATATTAGTTTTGGATTATTTTTAGCGACTTTATCTTAAAATATTTATTCTGTCCTTTATCTCCTCTTCTGGGACTACATGTAATTTATAACATTTAATTGGGTCCTACATCACTTTTATGGTCTTACATTTTTCTATATATTTTTTTGTCTGTGCTTCAGTTAGATCATTTATGATGTATGTTTGAATTTATCAATCCTGTCTTCTGCTTGGTCTTTTCTTAAGCCCTTCCAATGAGTTCTTATTTTCAGATGTTGCAGTTTTTTGTTTTGTTTTGTTTCTTTTGCTATAGTATGCTATTTAATTACAATTTTATTCTTTAATTCTCTTAAAATATTTCTAACTTTTTAATTTAACATTAATAATAGTAGCTTTTGAAGTCCTTTTCTAACTCCAATATGTAGTTATTCTGTGGTCCTGCTTGTATTTTACTTTTGATTATACTCTCTAGCTCTTTGCATGTGTATAAATCTATCTTAGAAAATAAAGATGAAATTAATTTCCATCACGATGAAGTGGTGAGGGACTAGTCATGATAATTCAATTATTAATTGAGCTGGAAATGGAATAGTTGGAAGTTAGTTAGATTTCATTTTCCTCTTGACTTGGCCTTGTTTCTGGCATACGAACTTCTCAGGATTTTGGCTGAGAACCTGATAGGTCTCATTCTCATTCCCTCTCATTCTCTCTCTCTCTCTCACTCTCTCACTCTCTCTCTCTTTTTCTTTCTTCAGCCCTTAAACATTGCAGAAGATTGAGTTTCAATTCTGGAGGTGTGAATTAAGCTTCCTACCCTAAACATTTTCAACATCTAGAAAATACCTTGAGGGGGGTTCTGATCTTGTGTTTGATGCAAGGCTCTCCATTTGATGGCATTTATCAACCAAGAACCTAGAATGAAGAGATTTTACTCTGCCTTTCTAGCTCAGCATCAGCATATAGAGTGGTCCTTGAGCTTTTGAAGGAAAAATTTGCTTCTCAGTGTCCTGGCTTACAGAAGGGTCAAAATCTGGCAATGTTTTGAAGAGAAGACTTGCATGACATTTTTTCCTGGTCCTTTTCTCTAGCGGGAGTTTATCTTCTAAGTACAACAGGACTGCAGGAGATTTCACCTGCCTTTGTGGTTCTGGAATAGCTTCTTAAAACCCTCCCCATTCCCCCACACATCCCAAAACTCATAAATTTCCTGTGTGGAAAACAAGCTGTGTGTTTGTTACTCTACTATCCAATTAATATTTGTATATATAAAATATTACAAAATAAACCCCTCTCTGCTTTTCAATAAATCTGTATTTATGCCTGCCTATCTATCTCTATGGATGTATGTATGTATGTATCTATCTAATATAACTATATCATTTACCTATCTATCTATGAAACTTTGAGGAAGATAAAATTATTTTCTCCCTACAAATAGAAATATCATTTTGGAAAGTTTAAATGGCCTTCCCGCAGCTTAAAAATTATATGCACCATCCTTTTATATGCATTTAGACTTGTTTTTTGTTTCATCATATGGTCTTCTTTCTAAATATTGTAAATGCACTTGAAAAGAATACATATTTTTTACTTTGTTGGATTTTATTATTATATTTGTCTTTAAAGAAACTTTAGAGTGAATATTGATTACTCTCTTTTCCTCACATCCTGTTTGAGTCTACAATCAAAATGTATCCTGTATTTGCAGCTTTCACCACTTTTGATATTACAACTCTCATATAACACACCATCCATGAACTCTTAATTGAATCATTTCCTAGCTTCCTTCCTGGCTTCTCATTCTATGGTGTATAAATTATTAACACAACAGCCAGCATGATCTTTTAATGTGTAAATTGGTTAATGGCACTCATTTATCTGACCGACTTTGCCTTTCCCCTCACTCAGAGCCAAAGTCTCTACAGGTTTTTATTATTTCCCAGGTGATCAGACCCCTTTTAGCTTTAGCAGCATCTGCTGCATTCTCCTCCCTTTCTTTCCTCCAGTTTCTAGCTTTTCTGCTGTTTCTTGAAAACTCCAGGAAATTTCCCAACTCTCAGGCTTTTTTCTTTGCTATTTGCACTTTCCAGAAAGATCTTCCTTCAGAAATTCTAGTGGCACTCAGACAATCACATCTCATTTTTCCTCAGATCCTGTTTTTCTTACTACTGACAAGTTCAAAACCTTCCAGTAATCCTATATACCCATTTTCGTCTTATATATATGAATATATAATAGATTTCCAAGTCCTTTTGGTGATTTTCATGAATCATCTCTTAAATATTACCCCTTTTCTCTATTACTTACATACAACACTTCTTACCTGCATCAAAGTAATTATTTTTATACATGTTCAGAGTAAGTTTCCACAACTTGTCAGTTTGCTATTAGCTTTCAATGTGTTGACAACAGTGCCATCATGAAGCACTGTTTTTCCTGAAGCTTACCATTTACTTTTCATTTTGGGCTTTACTTATTAGCCAGTGAGGGAGTCTTTAAACATGTTATCCTGGCATTAAAGGAATTTCACACATATGGTCCTAAATATCAGTCTTAGTTTCTACTGCTTTTGCTTAAAAATAACATGCCACTGTCAAATTCATATATTTTCCTGTATTTAAATAGGCCTTCCTATTTCTCATATTCCTCTGTTTCCTATTTCTGTAACATCCTTTGATACAAACTAGGTGTATTAGTCAGCCAAAAGGGTGCTAATGTAAAAATACCAAAAATGGGTTGGTCTTTATAAAGGGTATTTATTTGGGGTAGAAATCCACAGATAGCAGGCTATAAAGCATTAAGTTTCTTCTCTTACCACAGTCCATTACCACGTGTTAGAGCAAGACAGCTGCTGGTGTTTGCCAGGGTTCAGGCTTCTGGGGTTCCTCTCTTTCTGGGGCTGTGTTTCTCTCTGTGCTTAGCTCCTGTTTCCTCCACAAGGTTAGCTGTAGACTATCAAGCGAATGGCTTGCTTCTCTTCTCCTGGGGCCTTCTTTCCAACATCAAAACTGATTCCCAAAAGACTGCTTCAACTGTCCTTTGCCTTGCCTTTTATATTCAATTCCCCACCCACCAAGGGGTGGGGCTCAACGCCCTAATCCTAACCTAATCATGCCCAGATTAACAGATTAGTTTACAAGCATGATTCAATTACATTTTTGGAATTCATAATTACATCAGACTGCCACACTAGGCCTCTTTAGGTTTGAATCACACAGTAACTGGCACTATAAAAGTGCTAAATAGAAGTGTGCAGAATGAGTAAACTTTAAATAATGAGAGTTTTGTGTTTCTATAAATAATTTTTCTAGAATACCATTTAGAAATGTGCATTTAAATACAAAATGGAAGATATATATTAGGACTTGAAAGACAGCATTTTTAGAACAAAAATAATTCCGGTCTTCTAAGAAAATTAGGTAAAGAAAAAATTCAACTTTTCTTTGGGACACTAATGCATTTGCTGTATCCCTATTATTGATATAGTATTCTTATGTTTTGAGTCAATGTCAAATTCTTTTAAATCTTTAGTGAGCTCTTTCAGAATATAGCCTAAGAATTTGTCAGAAATTATAATGTATTAGCTTTTGAGGAAAAAAGAACAACTACTAACTGACCAAAACTATAAAAGTGAATTACAACTACATTAGTTTTTAATTTTTATATCAAACTCATCATTCCCTTCTCAAATTTCTGAGAATGTTTTGATATTTTTATTTGTGCTAAATGTGATACAGATACAATTTTAAATCTCTGATCTCTCTGCAATTTAAAGTTAAATTAGAAAGGTGATACACACATTTGAGTCAAGGGATGGTTCTCTTCCAACATATTGTCTTTTTTGCGGCATCTTTCACATCTTAATTCCTCAGACTATAAATCAGTAGGTTTAGCCTGGGAATCACCAATGTATAAAACACAGCAGAGACCTTTTCCTGTTCCAAGGAATATTGGGAGGTTGGTTGGAGTAAATAAAGGTTACAAACCATTAGAATAATATCACAGCAGTCAAGTGGGAGGCACAGGTGAAGGCTTTGAGCCTCCCCTCAGCTGAGTGGATTCTTTGAATAGTAATGATGATGCAGATATAAGAGACCATGATAATAATGAAAGTGAACATGGCAATGACTCCAGAGAAGATCAAAAGTAACATTTCATTGGTGTTAGCATCGGAGCAAGAGAGCCTCAGAAGAGGGTGAATGTCACAGAAATAATGATTCACAATGTTAGGACCACAGAAATCTAATTTGAGCAAACCAATTATGTGTGTCAGAGAATTAATAAGCCCAACCAATTAAGATGCAAGGACCATCTGAATACAAACCCTTTGGGTCATGATAACTGTATACCACAGGGGATAAGCAATTGCCACATAGCAGTCATAAACCATCATAGACAGGAGAATACCCTCTGTAGTTAAATACACTGCAAAAAAGAAACTGTAGGACACATCCAGAAAATGTGCTAGATTTATGCTCTGACAGAAAATTTACCAGCATATTAGGAGCAAAAACAGTGGAGTGTCAGATGTTACAAAAAGAGAGGTTGCTAAGGAAGAAATACATTGGAGTAGGAAGTTGGGTATTTAACCAGACTAAGATGATCTTCCCCCAGTTACCAACCAGTGTGATGAAATAAATAAAAATAAAAAGCAAAAAGAGAGGGATCTGCAAATTAGTGTTGTCAGTTAACCCTATCAGAAGGAATTCCTTAACACCTGTTTGATTCCTATCTGCCATGCATTCAGGTTTATATAACTTGTTAGTTGCAGAATAAGATAATACACAGATGTAAAAGATTAGGTTTTCGTCCATGATCTAGTATCCACATCATCACAAAGCATTAAGGTTTTTCTGGGAGTTAGAGGAAGAGAATAAGTGAACTTCATTTGTGGGCCTTATGTGTGCTATGGATATGGACTCACAGTTTGGGAACTATAGATAATTTTATTCCATTTCTTGGTTTACACATTTTAAAAATGGGAAAAAGAAACTTTAATATTACAAAACTATTAACTGGTAGATCTGACTCTGAAACCCAGATATCCCTACTTCCAAACCTGACTCATTCTGTGACATAGAAAGACTCTGCTTTCATGGTTACAAACTAAGTAGCATCTAGCAAAATCAAATCTTTCAGTATCCTGTGGCTAACCTCTTTCTATTTTTTCATATCCTATTAATCTCATGGCACTGACTCCCAGAATATGCAACCTCACTTCCCTTCCATTCCTCTGGTCCCTTTTCATCCCACCTTTTGTCCAGATTCCCTACTTGGAATATCAATGATTATGCCATCCAGAAGAGTTGAGAAGGGAGAAAGAGATAGAGCAATCTTTTCATATGCCATTTATTATTACCTCCAGTTGAAGAAATAGAGTTTATCTTGAAAATCCTTCCCTTTTCCTTCTTTTTATATCTTTGCTTGGCATTTTTGATTCTTTAATCAACGTTCAGATAATAAACCCAAAAACCTAGTGCAGAAAAACATAAGGAACCAAAATCATATATACCAGATATAACTTGCTACCACAAAATTAGTCTGCCACTTATTTTCATTTGCTTTTTGACAAGATATAATACTAATCTAATCAATATTTATAATTAAATATTATCAATTAATTCATTTATGTGAATTTTCATTCATTTAATAAATGCATGTATATACATGTTAAAAGTATCTAATAAGATATTTAATGAAAGTAAAATTTATGAAAATATTTTGTTTTCCCCAATTATTTGGTAAGTCAATTGCTGATTCTCTCCTTCCTTTTAAAGGATGTCAAGGATGCAGCAGTCTATCACACTAGATCCAGAGAAAGAGAATATCTTCTATTTATACTTTGCTTATTTCTGTGGCCACTATTAGAAAATATTTATCATATAAATTGCCACAAACTTTCCTTACTGTCTTATATTACTTGTAGTGGTTTGTGCAAAAGCTATTTTTACATAAAGAAAATCATTTCCTCTAATCCCTTCCTGGGTTTTATTCTATGTGTGTATAAATTTTTCATGTTATCTACTTTCTTCATGCTTTTTTATATCTATCTTATTAAAGAATAGATTATATATCTGTTTATCCATTCAATGAGCATGTCTGGTGAGGCATTATGTTAGGCACTATAGAAATCTCAAGAGAATGTGTGAGCCCTGCCATCATGGAACTTGATGTCTTTTGTAGTTAGAATTCAGGTAAACCTGGGGTGCAGCTTTAAGATATTGCTAAATAAAACCCTAAATCCTCATTATTTAAGTATTGGCTTATGCCTTACAAATAAGGTTATAAATTGGATCCTATCTATATTTTAGACCAGTGGCCTTGGTAAGCGCTGTGAAGCCAAATCCAACTGTATCCAAGGCAAAGAGACAATAATTTGTTTGAAAGTAGCTCAGTTTTTTTTTGTTTGTTTGTTTGTTTTCCTTCTGCTAATTAAAGCAGGTTGAAAAATAAGTAATCAAAAGTTTTTATAACCTAAAAAATAAACTCATCTTTTTAAAAAAGGTGGGTGGACATATGTGATTTATGTTTCTCAGTGGCAACTGTTTTCTTCTTAGAGACTGCTTAGTATCATGGGAACCTCACTGGATCATCATAGGACAAGGAGGGTCTGATCCAAGATAGATCACTTTTGCTAGATATTTCTCCTATCTAAAAACAAGCCAAAAGATTTTGTGTAATATTTCTAATTAATTTTAGAGAACCAGAGGGGAAATACAGATTTCCTGGCATTTTTACTGGCTTAAGGTTTCAAACTATGGATATATGATACTGATAGATATATGTCAATATCAAAGCACAGAGAAACAGTACTCATGTTGAAGAGGAAAGGAAGAAGGTAGGAAACAAGTGCACAGGGAAAAGGAAATAAGTCCTGAATGCTGATGCAATGGGACATATCTTCTTCTTCAGTGCATAACATGCTTTAGTTGGAATCCTGAGGAATAAATTAAAGTAAAAAATGTAAGAAGTAGATTTTTATAATGTAAATGAAAGATAAGAAAGATACATATTAACAAGAGATCATGGTAACAAACAATAGAAAGTGCTAACAAGTTCAAGTTCTGATATCAATAATAATTATATTTAATACTATGGGTTGTGAATAAGTACAAATGATAAAGTTCAATACATATTAGTCATTAGTATTAACAGGGAATTTGTAGAGCACTTTATCCCTCATTCCCTCCAGCTATGGTTTGTTTTCCTGAAACTAGAAAACATGTTACATTGTTGATACCAATATTCTTAGATTTCCTGAATTCCTGTGGATTTTGGTGCTATAACCAAAGGACAGTATTTTTCCAATTGATTAAAAAACCTCATGGAAGTACAATCAGTAGTAACATTTCTAGTGATTTTCTTTGTCTGCTGAACTCATCAGGATATACCAATAATAAGAATGTTTAAAAATATGAAAGTCCTTCACAATAATTTTTGGCTTATGATGCCAAAAACATGACAAAACTACAATCGTCGGTGATAGAAAACAGTTTGGAAATAAGAATATTAGTGAAGGAAATCAGAACATTAAAAGCATTTTCATTATAGTGAAATAGGGAACTCAGCTAAATGACTATCAGAAGAGTTAATGATTATCAAAATTATGGTCCCTGCATAAGGTGAGACAATAATTGTTACCCAAAACTGAAATACTCAGCATTGTGTCTCATGAAGCTTTGACCACAAAATAATACTTTGCTGACATAATATTTATAAATCAATCTGCTATAAAAAGTATACGCAAATATTATATTTCATGTACTGGTTCATGCTATTACAAAATATTATTTATAAATATATATGTATATCTGATTAAATGCCATCTGCAATATATTCCATATATAAATTTATAGTTATAAGAATTCATAAACATATACATGCACTTCCACTTTAAAAGAGTATACATTAAAATTTTTATGATTAAAACTCTTTATAGGAAAAAAAAAAGAAAAAATGCACAAAACTCATAAAAATTAACAACCACAAATAAAAGTAAAATTAGGGGAAAAACACTATCAACAATGACTAAAACTCTGGCATATTGAAAGAGCCAAAACTAGAGCTTAGATAGGGTAATTAAAAATGATATACACTGATATGAAGGATATTTTATTTGTTCACAGAAGTACTGTAGAAGGAAAAAGTAGCAATTTCATTCAAATGCTATCCTGAACCTGGAAATCATGAGTTCACACACATACCCTGGTTTTGTTACAGACAGGTAATAGTGACAAGCCCAAGGAAAGTAGAAAATATTTCTTAATATATTATTATTTGAACAACAAAACAAAATTAGACCTAAACAATTGCCAGACTATAATTTTGTAAGAATGGGAAGAAAAATTTGACTTATAATATTGCTAAAATACATAGCAATGATCATGTATTACATTTTAAAGTATTTTCTTTAACTGTGCAAGTAACTTTAATTCACTGTCTAAAGTAACTACTAATTTCCATAAAATGCTCACACAAAAAGAAAATATTAGCTCTAGGATTTATAAAAATATTACCTGTCCACACAAAATAAGAAAAGCAAATTTGAGATAAAAATTTACTACAGAGTAAGAAGTTATGTTTTCTGGCATTTTTAACAAATAGTAAAAACATACAACTTGTACCAGATAATTTTAGTGTGAAAAGATACCGGGAAATATCAGAAATTTACAAATAAAACTTCATCTCCATTTCTTAAGCATATGCACAGCCAGCAAAATCCAGAATAAGTGATCCTTTTAGTGAAGAAGACTTAGTCTTCATGGCTTTTAAAAGACTTCTTGTTAAAAGTAGAGATTTTTTATATTTGGTTTCTTTTCTTCTGGAGACTCAAAACTGTTGCTCATAGTATACCTGTGTATCTCAGGCATCCACAGGTTGTATTATTAACATCCTTTCTGGTCTCTTGAGGGTGGACTTAACCATAGAGCTACAAGTTCTTTGAAATTGTTGATTAAGAGATGCCTCTGCTTTTCACTTCATTAAGATGTAATTCTCTTTGTAAATAGGACAATTTTAAAACTTTATGTTGTCTAAAACATAAATTTCATGGGGCAAAGGCACAATATCAAAAATAAATGGAATTTTAGGAGTCAAAGAAATGTGCTCCAATCACATATTTGCTCCTCAGACAAGTAATCAAATATTCTAATGTGAAACAGCTGACTATTTTTCCTTCTTGAGAAAAAGAAATGATCAAATATGCTCTACTTAGGTTACTGGATTATTATGAAATTTACATACATTAATATATGACATCATATTCTGGAAAATCTAACAATCACTCACGTTAAAGTTATGAGAGATTATATACACAATATTTATATTTTAAATTAATTTTATGATGCACTCCTTATGCCCTATTTATATAAAAAATACATGCTTTCATTCTATCTCAGAATTCAGTGGGCACCATAAATGCAGATCACATGTTATAATTCATCAGTAGCTTCCATTCCATGAAGACAGTAGTAAAGTCATAATTCCGTGTGGTGATTACAAATTTATTCCACAAAGATTTATTGGATAAATGGAATTAACTAACAGCATGAGAAGAGGGGTACAGACTCAAAGTAAAAACAAAAATAATTAAATGTAATCTAAATCAATGTCAAATTCTGTAAATTGACTCTTTCATAATTTATGAAATTGTTGTTATAATGACTAAAAGGGATCAGTGTCAAAGACAAGAAGAAAGCACTGTAAGATAGCCAAAAATCTCTTGAATGGTATAGGACTTTAGTCTCCTGAGATAGAATATTTGACTTTCTTAAGATGGCATAATTTTTTCCCAAATGAGTATTTTTGACACCAAGGAGAATAGAATTAAATATAGAGAAAACAGAATTAATGCATTTATAAAACACTTATGAAGTATCAAAGAATTTGTTGGATTAGATGTTAGATTTTCCATCTGTATTAGGCAGGGTTCTCTCGGGAAACAGAATCAGCAGGAGATATCTATCAATAATATGAAATTTTAAAAGAGTCTCTCACGTGACCGTGGGGATGCACAAGTCCAGGTTCTGCAGGCAGGCTGCAAACCAGTGGCTCCAATGAAAGCCCGATGAAAGATCGTTAATGAGTTTCTGGGAGAAGTTGCCTGTCCAATGACGAGCTGGGAAATTCTCTCTGAATGTTGAAATCACTTCCACTTTTAAGTCATTCAACTGATTGGATGAAAGCACCACCCATTGATAATGTAATCTCCTTGATTGATGCAGATGTAATCAGCCATCCATGCAGTAAACTCACTGGTGATTGAAGTCCATAAATGCTCTTGTATTACAATTAGCCCAGTGCTTGCTGGAACAAATACCTGGACATAACTACTTGGCCGAGTTGACACATTAGCCCAACCATCACACCATCCCTTACTCATAATTTTAAAATGGAAAAGCTTTTGTAATTTTACTTTTGCTGTGCATGTTTTAATCATGTAAAGAATGATTTGTTACATAAAAAATATAGGTGATACCCATATGCCCCATCCTCTCCCCCTCCCACATTTTCCCACATTAACAAAATCTTTCATTATTGCAGTACATTTGTTACAATTGATGGACACATATTGAAGCATTGCTACTAACATTTATGCAATCTAAAGTTTCTTTTAAAAATTTTTAAAAAAGAATGATTTGTGATTCATTAATGATTGAAAATTGAAAGCTTTAAGTAGGATTACCAGTACTCCATTTGTTGAATATGACTTGCATTTCCAACTTCTGGACCTTTGCCTGGTATCTCTACTACCTAACCCATTCCCATGGAACATCACAACTTTCTTTAACCTTTTCTTATAGATACTGGTGATAGTCTACCTAATTGTACAAGACTTTTACCCAATTCTTTTAGTCAGTTTCTTTCTATGATTAACAGAATGCCAGGCATATTGAGCTGTATAATAAATATTAGTTGAACAAGTGAATAAAATTTTTATATTATTCTACTCATTAATTTTATAGATTTATGTAGAAATAAATAATGCTTTTAAAAATTAGAGAATATAAAAAGGGATAAATTAAGTTATTTGTGTACATGCGAATAATTAATTATGAATATATGTAAATAATTGATTTGAATTCCAGAAGAAAATCAATGAAAAATCTGCAATACAAACAGAATATCAACAAAAATCTGTACATGGATGCCAGCTCCCCAAACCAGATGGTTAGTGTAGACCAAATGGTGGTCTACATAATTTCCATGAAGATTGTGTGAAATAACATATGTTAATATAGAAAACCAAGAGAGATAGGGTTTGCCTGAGAAATTATGGAGAAATAAGGATTAATTTATCCAAGATTGATTCCTTATAGTCTGCCTTCTTGCAAAACTGTGAAGAAACCTGCTGCAGATCAATACAAAGGCAATAATCCCTGGTTAAATGCTGAAGTGATGAGTCAGATCACAGGTTCTGATGTCATAAAATTTCACCCTTATCAATTGGAATCCTGATCAGGCCCCTACCCAAAGTCATATATTTGCAACTATAAGTTTGGATCACAAGTTCTTCCTCTTGATCATGGTGAATCTGGTACTGATAAATGTTAAGGTACAAAATAATGCTATATACCAGGTTCTACCACATCGTACTCAAATTATATCTAATCCCATTGTCCACAGGAAAGGATTTATGCTTCTCTAATCTCAGAATATAAAAGCTTCACAGTCCAAAGATTAAGATCCTTACCCCAAATAATGATGCCCAGCTATGCCAGGTTGCTATGAGATGGTCAAAGGGGGAAATGTGCATCTTATATTTGCTTCTATCTCTGTGAAATTTCTCCACACCTCCAAAAAGCTAGTCTTAATGTTATTAAATCATTCATCATTGTTTGATATGGTGGTTTCATAAGGAGATTGTTTGGCTGGGCATCTAAAATGCCCTTCTAGAAGCAAATCAAGGAACTAGAGACTCCCCAACCCCAAGGGCATGGAAAAACCCTTTCAAATAATGGGATGGTGAATTACCAAATAATAATGGGGACTACACATATGAAGTCCAATGATTCTGAATGCTATACTCCCAATGGAAGCTATGCCCATGAGATAAGAGCACCTGGGATTGTTTCATGGCTATTAATAATGGCTTTGGGTGAATTGCCTAAGGGGAGACTTCTGAGGGAAAGAATCATCATCACTGGTGATAATTTGATATGTGAACCAAACTCTTTGCAAAAACAATCAGGTCTATGTTGAATGCCAACAATAACCTGAAAATGACATTAAGTCATTTCTACTGTCATTTTATCAAATGCATCAAATCAAATTATCCAAATGGATTTTAACTACCTTCTTAATTACTGGTTCAAAATGTAGTCTACTTTAATGAATGAGGATTATATGGCACCCTCAATTTGTTTAGGGACTGTTAAGACTTGTGGAAATCAGGTGGCTTTCACAAGAACATATTCAGGAAGTGGGAGATTAATCCTGAAGTAATGAGGGTTTTGTAAAAATTAGCCAATTCTCCTCAGCTTTGTGAAAATGCAGATGGGAAAAATGTGACCCCTGATGATAAGCCCTTATGAAACGTGCACTCTACTATCTTAGCTAATGAGCACTGAAGTAGGCTACTTCCTTTGCCTTCCTCAGGCAACTGTGGAATATGATTGAGATGGCAAGGCATTGTGAGAGAGCAGCATGTTCTGCTTAAATGAATGTAAATGGGTAAGATTTCAAGTATTACCACAGCTTTACTTGTTTACTATCCTAAATATACACAATTCCCTCCTACAACAGTTTCAGGGATTTTATTAGCCACCCTACTTAATTGAAACAGTAGGGCTCACTGATAAGTGGGGTATGAAGCATTCAATCCACCATTTTAGATGAGAAGGGTATAATTATAATTAAGGTTTAACTAGTACAAAATTAATCCCCTGATGGGTCTCTTCTTGTAAACTTCTATGAAATCTAATGTCAAAAGGCAAAGCAAGTTGAGTTTGCAGATTACATCATTTTATTTGGGACACCAGAAGTTTTGCTGCAGCAAGGAAATACGAACACATGTTCAATCTTCTAGAGTAGGCAAATGAGTTTTGTAGCCATAAAGAGGAAGTTAGGTTAACTCCTATTGCTTGGACAGGGGTTTACCCATCTGTAGCAGTTTGATATTATTGATGAATTCCAAGAAGAAATATTGGATTATTTCTGTAAACTGGTCTTTTCCTCTAGGCATATTAGCATATTGGATTCGGAGGGTTTACTTTTACATGATTAAATTATGTTAAGGCTTTGATTGGACCACATCAGTAAGATGTTCCATCACCACCCCCTTGGTGGGCAGGGACTCACAGAGAAACCACACCACAGAGAAGAGAGGCAGGAACTCACAGAGAAACCACACCACAGAGAAGAGAGGTTGGAGTTTTAATGCTGGAGCGCAGGGACGTAAGCCTACAGTGGAGCTTGGCCATGAGGAAGGAAAGAGGGTCCCAGGAAAAGAGATGAGCCATTCACCTGATAGTCTACAGCTGCTCTTGTGGAGAGAAACAATCCTGAGCCCAGAGAGAAACAAACCCCAGGAAGAGAGGAACCCAGGAAGCGTGAACTCTTGGCAGATATCAGCAGCCATCTTGCTCTAACATGTGGCAACAAATTTTGGTGAGGGAAATAACTTATGCTTTATGGCCTATAAGCTTCTACCCCCAAATAAATATCTTTTATAAAATCCAACAGATATCTGGTATTTTGCATCCGTCCCCCTTTGGCTGACTAATATACCATGTTATAAGGGTGGTTTTAGGGCAGGTGGGCTTTATTTTGTATTGGGTCAAATGTAACAAACTAGGAGCTTGATTGTCTATCCATGTCAGATGCATTGGTGGAGATATCAAATTAAAGACATATCAAAAGAAACCTGAAAGGGAGCCCAAAGAAGGAGGGCACTGATTATTTTTTTTTACTCTGAAGTGTCCCTAGGAATTACTCTATATAATTTCCTCAATCTGCCCCATTTTGGTCATTCCCTCAGTAATTATGGCTTGATTAATGAGGTTTGTCTTTCTTTCACCACTAAAATCTCTCATACTTCATCACTGATTTCACCAGTTAGCTGAAGCTCAAGATTTTCATTGACCCATTCATGTCGGTACAGTATCATTAGTTATACCATTTATAGATTTATGAGATTGTAAAGTAGCATTTAAGAGTTCAGAGAGCAAATAATGAATGAGACCTATTGTCAATATTATGATTAAGAGGATAACAAGTACCTCTTTCAGGATATCTCAGAGCCATGATCCCCATGATCCTAGAAGCCAACCAAAAAGGGAAGCAGACCAAACAGATTTGGGAAGTATGCAAGCTGATTTTGCTGTTTCTTTAGCATGGATTCTGCTGCCACTACCTCTTGATAAACTTCCTTTTGATTATCATTACAAATACGCAACTACTAGTGCACGTGCACTTCCTTGGGGAACCAGAATAAAGTCTAATTATAGTGTTGTGTAGACTTATTTTGTGAAAGTCCAATATTTCCTTAGTTATTGAACTGATGGCCTTCCCTGAGATAGAGATAGATTTTTCTAACACTAAAGATACATTTTCTAATACAATCTATAATCTTACAGTGTATCTTACAGCAATGGAGGGCTTCACCAGTGCCAAGGAGAATAAAACCAAGAACAAAATACCCAGAAGTTTATCTTGGGTTAATGAGTTTTCCAAGGTCTATTTAGAGCTCTCTCTAATCTGGCAATAGTCTCTTCATAAGTTTTGTTACTTATTATTTTACAGATAATTTATAAAACTTTATACAGATGCTCAATAGATCAATCTACTGGGAGTTTCATTAGACAAATTTATTGCTTTTTTTTTGACATTGGAATTTGAATAATTAAAATTACTAGAAGACATGGACATTTCTCCATATTACTCTTGAAAATGAATAAGAAAATTTTTATGAACTTCACATTTTGTAGTAGCATAATTTTTTATTATTTTCTGGATAGTCTCCTTCACATCTTTGTTCCTGAAGCTGTAGATCAGAGGGTTCAGCATGGGGATGACCACTGTGTGAAAGACAGAGTCACCTTGACCAGGAGCCATGAGCTTTAGGAGTTAGGAAGCAGTAGAGAAATAAGATGGATCCATGGAAGATGGTAATGGCAGTTAGGTGTGAGGCACACGTGGAAAAGGCTTTGTAGTGTCCCCTAATCGGAGTCATCTTTATGATAGTGAAAAAAATGAAAACATAGGAAGTAAAAATGATCATCAGGCTGTTTATTTCATTGAATGTGGCTAACACAAAAATGATCATCTGGTTAATGTAGGAGTGAGAGCAGGACACAGCAACAATTGCAGCATGCTCGCAGACAACGGTATTTATGATATTACTTCTTTTGAAAGATAATTCCAATAGAAAATAGGTAAGTACTAGGGAACACATTATAACCCTAGAGTATGAGAAAATTTCCAACAAGCAAAATAACTTCTGGGACATTACAACCATGTAGAGCATAGGGTTACAAAGCACCACAAACTGATCATATGCCATCACTGTCAACATGAATGTTTCTGTCACTGCACATAGACATTCAAATAAGTACTGCATGATGCATGCTGTGAAAGAGATGGTTCTGTCTTCCAAAACCAAGTTTTCTAAGAGTTTGGGTGTAAACACAATGGAGTAAAAGAAATCAAGAAAGAACAACTGGCTGAGGAGAAAGTACATAGGGGTGTGGAGTTTAGGATTGATCCTGCTGATGACAATCATGCCGAGGTTCCCCACCACAGTGACTGTGTAGATGGTCAGGAAAATCAGGAAGAGGGACACCTGGAGGTCCAGATATTCTAAGAAACCCAAAAGGACGAATGTGGCTGCAGCACTCTGGTTTCCTTGGTTACTGTAGACAAAATAGGAAAATTGATCCAGTGTAGCAAAACTTAAATTAGCAGGATAAAATCAGGAAATTTGAAATGCTTAGTCAGTCACCATAAATAATGTTGTGGCTAACACTTGGTTGGCTCTGTTGCATTATTTCAAAAATTAGAACTTTTAATAGCACAAGTTTACAATGACTACAACCTGTATGAGTGGATTTATGAAGATAAACATTATGAGCAGAATCTACTCTATTTCAAATAATCAGAATCATTATCACCATAGGCAGGTAGCTTCTGGAGAACAGCCAAACTAACTCTTACATTAATCTGAGTTTAGTAAAATAATACTTGTATTGAAGGAAATATACACCATGAATATCCCTATCTCACCTCTTAAGCTAACAGACAATTAGAACTTTTAAATAAGTTTTAAAACTTAACTACCCAGAAAAATGGTCCAATTACAATTTTCTTGGTTGTTCTACTTTCCTTTTCAGATTTTCTTCATGGCTAGTAACCCAATACTCTCAATATAATCTAGAGCTAGTCTAAAGAAGAAAACTGAACTGATTCGCTCATGTTGAACTAATTTCAAAAAGTTTAAAAAGTCATTCTCCATTCAATAATATATCATTCATAAACAGTTCTTCCTCCAAAATATAATTGTGATGGCAGTGATTAAAACAGTTGAAGCAATAGTTGAACCAAAAGCTCTTATTTTTCCTAAAGTGGCTATTTCAGATAGTTAAGTGACAAATAGTAAGAACTCTAGGAGTACTGGACATGATGTATAAATATCAGGCTGCAGCAAAAATATATTCTGCCATTGTGAGTCAAGTTTTAAGCTTTGCTAAGGTCAAATGTCAGGCTAAAGATCTATCACAAACAGGACAATAACATTCCTAGTGCTACTAGGACAAGAACCTCAGGCATAAGCACTGTGTTCCCATTAACATGTGCTGTTGAATGGGATCATTTTGTGCATCTGATGTTCACAATCTTTCTCTTTAATGGGGGTCAAATGTGTACACATGTGGAGTTGGTCCACACCAGAAATGTGTGGTACTCCTGGAAGCCACAAGGAGGAGAGGTCAAATGAATGTCTGAATTCTCAGAAAAGAACACCTTTTATATTTCAGGAAAAGAACAGAAATGGGAATCCCCAGATTCTTTCTAAACCTGGTAATCCATCAAACCCATTCTTTCTATGCTCACAACCTTGTCCCTATAACTTTGGCATCACAAGGTTTAATCTCATCATACCCTGCATATCTATCAGGTTAGTCATTCACTGAATGAAGCCCAGAGATACTTGGATATCCTTCATCATCCATTTGATAATCTTAATATGAATCTGGTCCTCACTCTTTCTGACGCATCCTCTACCTCTTCTCATCAACTGGTATTACTCCACTGGGATGGATGTTATTTGAAAAAAAGGAAGAATTAATACTTAACACCTTAATCTCTGTCTTCACCAAATGAAGTGGATATTTTGGCAGGTGGCCAATACATGGACTTATCTCCTGGAAATATTATTGAAAATGAATATTTTCGTTCTAAAGTAAAAATGAAACAATAAATGTATCAATTCACCTAATAACAGAAGCACTTGAGTGACTCATTTACTAAAGATTCCTTGACTAAGATTAATGTACACCAGAAATAATCTAATTAATATTCAATTAATATAAACAGACATGAATATAATAGCAAGGATGTGAAGTGCATTTCATTGCCTGTTTCAAATAAATGACTTTTTTTTTAATTTTTATTATGGGTAAAAATCAAAATTCTCACAATACATAGAAACATTTGCAAAATGATATATAAATATATATGCATATATGTGCATTTCCTTACAAAAATGTTATATATATATATATATATATATATACACACACATATATTTTAAGAGGTGCTTAGATTACCCAAAATATTACACGGAACCCACTGGATTCCCATGTTGCCCACCTCACACACCACCCACCACATCCCACACAAACATCTCCCACAAGTGTGGCCCACCACCCTCAATTAACTTACACATCCTGCAGCCTTGCCACCAACCATAGACAACAGTTCACACTGTAGACCACACACTCTCCCACTCAGTTCTGAGTGGTGTGTGCTGATTTAAAATGGCCTACATTCGTTGCCACGACAGTACTCAGGACAACCTCCAACTCCCAAAGAAGCCACTGTATTTCAACTGCTCATCCCCTCCCTACCACAAAAGTGTCAAGTGGTCACTGGCTCCACCTCATTGTTATAATTTCTTGCATTGCTAGAATCACCATATGTAAACAAGAGAATACCATCAAGTCCACTCTAGTCCATAGTTCTTCCCCCAATCCTGAGGGGACTGGGATGGTGATGTCCACTCCAACTCCAAGTGAGAGAGGGCTTATATCCCATGGATATGGTGGGTGGGATGATCCTGCCTGCAGATGCAGGCCTTCTCCATTCCCTGGGATGGCCATTTCCCATCGTTGTCTCCTCACCAGGTGACTTGGATGAGTCCATTGAGCTGTAGGGTAGGAGCTGCAACTCCACCGAGATTCCATGCACACCTGGCACATAGGTAGGCCAGAGGCTCCAGTCTCTGGAAGTATACCTAAAAACTCCAACATCACATATAGGTTTGAAGAGAAGGGACTGGTGAACCATGTGCAGGGAGGACTTATTTGAGTCTAATTCTGTCACTCTCAGGAGCACAGATTCCAAAATAGAACCCACTGATAAGGCATCAGTCTCTGGAGTGATCCCCCCTTATATAGGACCAGGGTGTCTCCGGAGCTCTCAGGAACCCCTCTGAATGGGGTGATAGGCACTTAGATGTTCTATGAGCTCCTACTGAGGTGTGCGTAAGAGTTACCTCTGGGATGACCTCCCGACTCTCTTTGAAGTCTCTTAGCCACTTGAACTCATTTGTCTTTACCATTTCCCCCTTTTATTCAAGGTCTTTTTCCAGTTGTGTTGCCAGCTGGCACTTGGTATTAATCCCTCGTTGCCAGGGAGGCTCATCCCCGGGAGTCATGTCCCACGTTGGGAGGAAGGTAATGCAATAATATGCTGAGTTTGGCTTAGAGAGAGGCCACATTTGAGCAACTAGGAGGCTCTCATGTGGCAACCCTTAGGCACCCCACAACTGCAGGCTAAGTCTCATTTACAAGAGCAAACACTCACAAGGGTAGTCATCAATAAAAAAAAAAAAAACATCAGTGGGTCATCCTATTTTGACAGGCACTGTCCCTACACTCAGAGGACTATTGCTGCTCCCTTGGAGACTGTGGCAGAGCTCTCCAGGCTAGGAATTCAGATTCCCTCATTTATTGTGTGATTATCCACCCATCGTGACCATGCCCCATTCCCCAATCCTTTGAATGATTTTGTATATCTTTCATGTATATTCGGATGAACCAATCCCCATGAAACCCCCCCAGACACCCCCCCCCCAATAATCCCCTGCGGTACCCATTGTAACCCTTCTGTGATCCAAATCCTCCATGAACATTTAGTCCATAAAATAATCAAATACACTTACTAGGAAAAAGAAACAAGTGTGGTAAGCTTACATGCAAGAGACAAACATAAGGAAACTCAGGGGAAAAAAAAAGAGAAGGAAAAAAAAACAAATAATCAAACAAAGAACAAAACAAAATAAAATATAATTAGTGGATTGGGACATTCAAAAAATGGGCAAAAAAGCAAAGGAAATGCCTTTAAATATATATATATATATATTCATTTTTTTTCCTTTCTCTTTTCTTTTTTCCTTTTTTTCCTTCCCTTTATCACTGTGTTATCGGATGTCTGGTGTGCCATGACACCTTCCTCCTCTCAATCCCCATTGTCTCCCAATTTTTAATTTAATTTTCAAAGAAGTTTTACGTCACAGCAAAGTCACACACGGAGTGCC
>JAKSZT010032888.1:292038-419094 GCA_026826555.1 Tolypeutes matacus
CCTACCTATGTGCCAGGTGTGCATGAAATCTAGGTGGAGCTGCAACTCCTACCCTACAGCTCAATGGACTCATCCAAGTCACCTGGTGAGGAGACAACGATGGGAAATGGCCATCCCAGGGAATGGAGAGGGCCTGCATCTGCAGGCAGGATCATCCCACCCACCATATCCATGGGATATAAGCCCTCTCTCACTTGGAGTTGGAGTGGACATCACCATCCCAGTCGCCTCTGGATTGGGGGAAGAACTATGGACTAGAGTGGACTTGATGGTATTCTCTTGCTCACATATGGTGATTCTTGCAATGCAAGAAATTATAACAATGAGGTGGAGCCAGTGGCCACTTGACAGTTTTTGGGTAGGGAGGGGATGAGCAGTTGAAATACAGGGGTTTCTTTGGGAGTTGGAGGCTGTCCTGAGTACTGTTGTGGCAATGGATGTAGGCCATTTTAAATCAGCACACACCACTCAGAACTGAGTGGGAGAGAGTGTGGTCTACAGTGTGAACTGTGGTCTATGGTTGGTGACAAGGCTCCAGGATGTGTAAGTTCATTGAGGTTGGTGGGCCACACTGTGGGAGATGTTTGTGTGGGATGTGGTGGGAAGTGTGGGAGGTGGGCAACATGGGAATCCCAGTGGGTTCCGTGTAATATTTTAGGTAATCTAAGCACCTCTTAAAATGTATGTATATATATATATATATAAATAACATTTTTGTAAGCAAATACACATATATGCATATATATTCATATATCATTTTACAAATGTTTGTATGTATTGTGAGAATTTTGATTTTTACCCATAATAAAAAAAAAAAAAGGAGTTATATACAGAAAACACAACTCTGTGAAAGGAAATCATAGAAGACAAATAAATGGAAGAATGTTCTCTGTTTGTGGAAAGAAAAACTAAACACCATTAAGATGTCTATTCTATGCAAACTAATCTACAGATTTAATGCAATCCTAATAAAAATCAACACTGCATTTTTAACTAAATTGAAAAAGACTAACTACAAAATTTATTTGGAGGGGTAAGAGGCCCTGAATCACCAAGGACTCCTTGAAAAAGAAAAATCAAATTGGAGGTATCATACTACCTGACTTGAAAACATACTACAAAGCTACAGTGGTCAAAACTCCATGGTATTGACACAAGGATAGACATACCAACCAATGGAAATGAATTGAGAGTTCTGAATACATCCTCACATATACAATCATCTGATATTCCACAAGGCCACCAAGTTCACTCAGTTGGGAGAGAACGGCCTCTTCAACAAATGGTGTTTGCAGAACTGGATATGATATCCAAAAGAATGATAGAGGAACACCTTATGCAAAAATCAACTCAAGATGGATCAAAGATCTAAATATAAGAACCAAGGCTACAAAGACCTTGAAAGAAGATGTAGGGAAGCATGTACCAGACCTTGTAATAGGAAATGGTTATATGAACTTCATACCTAAAGCATGAGCAGCAAAAGAGAAAAGATAAATGGGATCTCCTCAAAATTAAAAACGTTTGCACTTCAAAAGATGTTATCAAGAATGTAAAAAGGCAGCCTACCCAATGAGAGAAAATATTAGGCAACCATATATCTGATAGGAGCCTAATATCCTGCATATATAAAGAAATCTTACACCTCGAATATAAAAAGACAAACAACCCATTTTAAAAATGGGAAAGTGACCTGAAAATACACTTCTCCAAGGAAGAAATACAAATGGCTAAAAAGCACATGAAAAGATGTTCAACATCACTACCTATTAAGGGAATGCAAAGCAAAACTACAATGGGATACCATCTTACACCCATTAGAATGGTGGCTATAAAAAGAACAGCAGCCTGGGAAGATGTGGTTCATCTGGTTGGGCTCCCCTTTACCATAAGGGAGGTCACAGGTTCGATTCCTGGAGCCTCCTGGGGAAGGCAAGCCAGCCCATGCAGCACAGTGAGCTGATGCCCTGTACAGTGCGATGAGCTGATGACCTGCACAGCACCATGAGCTGATGGGCCATGTGGCACAGTGAGCTGGTGCAGCAAGACAATGCAACAAAGGGAGACAAGCAGACACAGAAATATGCATAGTGAAATGGACACAGCTAGCACAATCAGTCAGGGGGGATAAATAATTAAATAAAAATAAATCTTTAAAAAAACACACAGCAGACTATAAGTGTTAGAGAAGATGTGGTGGAATGGAAACCCTCATTTACTGCTGGTGGGAATGTAAAATGGTCCAGCCATTGTGAAGGACGGTTTTGTGGCTCCTCAAAAAACTAACTACAGAACTTCCATATGATCCAGCAATTCCACTGCTGGGTATGTATCCAGAAGATTTGAAAGCAAAGACACAAACAGTTATATGCACACCGATGTTCATAGCAGCATTATTCACTATTGTGAAAAGTTGTAATCAACCCAGGTGCCCATCAACAGATGAATGTATAAACAAAATGTGGTACATACATACAATGGAATGTTACTCAGCTGTAAGAAGGAATAAAGTGCTAACACACAGGATAACATGGATGAATCTTGAGGACCTTATGTTGAGTGAAGCAAGCCAGGCATTGAAGGATAAACAGCACATGAGCTCACTGATATGAATTAAGGAAACTGAGCAGTGTCAGAGAGATATTGCCTGGAAGATAGGTTTACAAGAAATAGAAAGAGAGGAGGTGGTGAGCCATCATCTATATGGATGTATTCTATGGTAAAGTGAAAGAGTGCAGTTGCGTATTGAAGGAATAGGAGAGGAGGATAGTGATATTATTGGGTTGGGTGGTGCTGGGTTGACAGGTGGGTAGATTGGGAAGGGAGGGTCAGAAGGTTTAGGGTACTAGGGAGAGGGTTGGCAGAGGGGCCAGGTGAATACTGGGGATTTGTGGGTATGTGGTTGAAGGTACAAAGTTGAGAATGCTCTTATGACAATATGGCAAGGAAGGGTCACTGGTTTAGAGCTTTGGATGGGGGGTCATTCAGGACAGAGCACACCTGGAGCACGCTTCTAGGGAGTGTGTGAGTGATCATTCTGTCATAATGTGTTGCATCAGTGAGTGGAGAACCACATAATGAGCAGGAAGGAGTTGGACTCCCATCCTCGGGAGGAACAATTTGTTCAGAAATAGACCACCAGGAGTCTCGCAAGATCTAGGGTGGTTCCTAATAGAGGAGGACAATCCAGTGTGTCAAGACCTCAGTTTTTATTACATGTAACTATGAATCTTGTCACCTGGTGAGTCAAGCCAGGGGGTTGCCATGGGCCCCAGGGGTATGGGGAAGGAGTAATAGAATAGATAGAACAGGGGCTATTTAATGGTCAGTGGAAATGTTCTGCATGGTCTTACAGTGATGGACACAGGACATGGTGAATATCATCAATATTTATAAAAAAGTACAGTCCAAAATGTAAACCATAGTGTAAACCATTGAGCATGTTTAGTAGCTATGTTTCACTATTTGAATATCAGTTATAACAATGCTAGCATCCACATATAAAATGGTATTAATATGGGGGGGGGAGGAAAGGGGGAGCAAGTTTGGTATATGAGAGTCTCCTGTATTCTGTGTATGACTTTGCTGTGACCTATACCTTCTTTGAAAACAACATGAAAAATAGTGAGACAGTGGTGAATGAGGAGGGGAAGGTGCCATGGTACAGATTGGACACCAGATTTTTTTTTTTTTAAGATTTATTTATTTATTTGCTTTTATCCATTTTTACCACCACCACCACCACAACCCCGTTTTTGCTGTTTTTGTGTCCATTTGCTGGGTAATTCTGTGTGTCTGTTTCCTGCTCTCTTCTCATCCTTCTCCTCCTGTCTTCACTGGGATTCAATCCTGGGAACCTCCGATGTGGGAGAAAGGCATCCTAACACCTGCACCACCTTAGTTCCTGGTTTTTCGGCATGTCTCACCTTGAGTCTCCCTTGTGTCACTCTTCTGTTATGTCATCTTACTGCATGGCTTGGCGGGGCCTGACGGCACAACTGTGCGTGAGGTATGAGGGGCTCACCTGCTGGTGGGGCCTGTTGGCGCACACATGAGGACACCAGATATTGCAGTGATGAAAGGCAAAATGTCAAAAAAATATTTTTTTAGTATTTTTCTTTTTTTTTTTTTTAAATATACCAATCTTTTAATTTAATTTTATTTTTAGGTTTTTTAAAAAAAAATTTATGTATCTCTTATATTTAAACTTAACATTATTATTTCATTTTCCTACTAATTATATTCAGCTCTTGTAATTGCTTCATCTTTGAAGAAGCTTTGGATCACAGAATGTTTACAACTGGGGTGGGGGAGAATTGTTGGTGTATGGTGTCAGGGACAGGTGATGGGAGGAAGTTCACTTGAGCATACATATAAGGTATATAAAAATGTTCAAATATTCATGGGGCATTGTCACAGTGGGTGGAGACTCACACAATAAATGAGAGAATACTGAATTCCTATCCTGGAGAGCTCTGCCACATCCTCTAAGGGAGCAGCAACAATTCTCCAAGTGCAGGAGCAGTGACTGGTGAAGGAGGATGATCCCCTGATGGGCCCTTGATATTGATGACTGGGGTTATGAGTCTTTGCTCTTGAAATTGAAACAGCCTATTGTTATGGGGTGCCTAAAGGTTACCTCCTGAAAGCCTCCTTGTTGCTCAAATGTGCCTCTCTCTAAGCCATACTCAGCATATGAATGCATTACTTCCCCTGAGTGTGGGACATGACTCCAAGGGATGAACCTCCCTGGCACCAAGGGATTACTACCAAGCACCAACTAGAAAAAGACCTTGAATAAAAGGGGGAAAAGGTAAAGAGAAATGGGTTTATATGGCTAAGAGACTTCAAAGTGAATTGGGAGGTCATCCCAGAAGTAACACTTAGGCACATCTCAGCAGGATCCCATAGACTTCCAAAGTGGATTCCACCCCAGATAGTGGACTCCCAAGGGCTCTGGGGATGCCCAGGTCCTATACTCAGGACAGATAACTCTGGAGTTTGGTGCTTTCCCAGTGGGCCCTACTTTGGAGTTTATGCTCCCAAGAGTGACAGAATTGGACTCAATTATGTCTTCCTTGCACATGGCTCATCTGTCCCTTCTATTCAAACTTATATTTGGTGTTGGAGTTTGTAAGTGTTCATCCACAGACTGGAGTTTCTGGGCTGTCCAGGTGCCAGCTGGGTCCAGAATCTCGGTGGAGCTGCAACACCTACGCTATAGCTCATTGGACTCACCCAGGACAGCAGGCAGGGAGATGATGATGGACAATGGCCATCCCAGAGAATGTAGAGAGTCTGCAGCTGCAGGCAGGATAGTCCCATCCATCTTCCCCATGGGATATAAGCCCCATCTCAATAGGAGGTGGAGTGGACATCCCCATCCCAGAATCCTTAGAATTGGGGGAAGAGCTATGGACTAGAGTGTACTTACTGGTATTCTACCATAGACATATTGAGATTCCAGCAATGGAAGAAATTATGACATTGATGTGGATCCAGTGGCCACTGGGGGCTCTGGGGGCAGGGAGAGGGAAAATCAGGTGTAAAATGGGGTCTTTTTCAAGATTTGGGAATCATCCTGAGTGACATTGCAATGACACATATAAGCCATTTTATATCATCTCATAACATGCAGAATTGTGTGACAGAGAGTGTGGACTACAATGTGAACTATGGTCCATGCTTAATGGCAAAGCCCCAGGATGTGTTTATCAATTGCAATGAAGGTGCCACACTAATGATCAATGTTTATATGGGAAGTTTTGGGAAGTGTGGAAAGTGGGGCAAATGGGAATCCCTACATTTTTTGTGTAACATTTATGTAATCTAAGTATCTTTTAAAAATTACAAAAAATTAAAAAAAAACAAATGAAGAGTGCAAGGCATGATATATATGTGTGTGTGTGTGTGTGTGTGAAATTTCTCTAAAAGTCAACTGTGTTCATACAATAATAGCATTGTCTTTTCAGGTGTGTAATATAGAAGTGTATATATGAAAGTAAAATATATGTAAACAATGGCCAAAATGATTAGCAGCAAATGAAATTAGAAATTTATAGGTTTCTTTCATTTTATATGAAGAGATATAATAATATATATATATATATTTTTTAAAAGATTTTATTTTTATTTATTCATTTATCCCCCCCTTGCTGCTTGTGCTAGCTGGGTCAGCCAACCACGCCGTGCGGGCGGGCCTGCCCCCACCAGGAGGCCCCGGGAACCGAACCCGTGGCCTCCCATATGGTAAACGGGAGCCCTACTGACCGAGCCCCAGCTGCTTCCCAATATATATTTTATTTACTAGAGGAGTTGTAGATTTTGGAAAAATCATGTATAAAGTACAGACATTCCATATAGTCCCTCACAAACAGAACTTTTCCTGTTATTAACTCTACATTAGTGTGGTGCTTTTGTTACAATTACTGAACAATATTATTATGAGTATACTATTAACTGCCATCCACAGTTTGCCTTAGGGTTCACTGTTGTGTTCACTGTTGTCAGCTCTGTGACTTTTAAAATTTTTTAATCCATGAAATATATACAACAAATAATTTTCCTTTTTAATCACCTGCAAATATACAATTAAATGGTATTAATAATATTCTCAATATGGTGCTACCACCACCATCATCCATTACTAAAATTTTCTATTACTGGAAACAGAAACTCTATATCACTTATTCATTAACTCCCCATATGCCACCCAAACCAGGGCCCTGGTAACTTTTTTTCTAGATAAGGATTCTATAAATTTGCATATCATTATTATTTTTTATCAATGAGATCATAGAATATTTGTACTTTTGGTCCTAGCTTATTTCATAACTTGGTGTCTTCAAGTTATTGCATGTTGTAGCATGTATCAGAACTTCATTCCTTTTTACAGTTGAATAATATTCTCTTGTATTGTATATCACATTTTTATCTATTCATCTGTTGATGGACACTTTGGTTGTTTCCATCTTTTTGTAATAAAAAATGCTGTGAACATTATTCTCCAAATATCTGTTCAAGACGCAGATTTCAATTCTTTAGTATATATATATCTAGAAATGGAAATGATGGGTGACATGGTATAATCATATCCTTAAATTTCTGAGGATACATCAAACTCTTTTCCACAACAGCTGCAACAGCACCCTTTTACATTATCTCAAACAACGGGAAAGTGCTCACGTTTCTCTACATCCTCGACAAAACTTAGTTATTTTTCTCTTTTTAAAAGGAAGCATCCTAATGGGTGTAAAATGGGATTTTTTACACTTTTGAGTTGCATTTCTCTAATGGTAATTATGTTCTGTATCTTTTCATGTGCTTATTGGTCTCTTATATGTTTTCTTTGAAGAAAAATCTATTTCAAGTTTTGCCCATTTTTTAAAAATAGGGTTGTTTGTCTCTCTGTTGAGTTGTGAGATTTCTTTATATATTCTTGATAATAAAGCATAATCTGATACATTATTTCCAACTATGAGATTTTTACAAAAATTGTCTCATGCATCTGTGGGAATCCACGAGTCCAAATCCTGTAGCACACCTTGCAAGCTGGGAGGTACTATGAAGGTGTTCAGTGAATTCCCCAGGAGAATCTAGCTGGCTGAATTGGCAATGGAGGAAAGGATCTCTTCTGAATGCTGAAATAATCACTTCTCTTAAAGCCTTCAACTCATTGGATGAGACATCTCTTGATTTGAAGACAATCTTCTCAATTGATTGTAGATATAATCAGTCATAGATGCAATCAACATATTGATTATCTAAATCCACAAAATAACTTCACCAATTAGGCCAGTGCTTGCTTCTCCAAACAGCTGGAAATCATTGTCTTGCCTAATCATCATAGTGAATGGTAGAGGTCCACATATAATCTTTTGCATAGTTATGCTGTTTTTGCAACAATATTTTTATTAAAGAGACTTTCCCCATTGTGTGTACATGTTACTCTTTTCCAAAATCAACTTGCCATAGACATAAGGGTTTATGTCTGAACTCCCAATTTAATTCCATTGATCTTTATGTCTGCTCTTGTGCCAGTATCATGATGGTTTGATTACTTAAGCATTTTAATAAATTTAAAATCAGGAAGAGTTAGTGCACCAACATCCTTCTTATATTTGAAGATATTTTTTGCTGTTTTGATATTTACCCTTCCATCAAAACTTATTGATTGACATTTTCATTTCTGCAAATATTTCCATTGGAATTTTTATTGGCATTGCATTGAATCTATAAATCACTTTGGGTTTAATTCTCATTTTAACAGTATTTAGTTATTCAATCCGTGAACATGGAATGTCCTTCCATTTACTCAGGACTTCTTTGAGTACTGTAATCAATATATCAGTTTCCTGTGTATAAGTTTTTACCTCCTTGGCTAAGTTTAATCCTAGATATGTGATTTATTTCAGTTGTTAATGTAAATGGTTTTTTTGTTGTTGTTGATTTCTGCTTGAAATTTTTCACTACTGATGTATAGAAACATAACTAAATTTTCATGTTGATCTTCTACTCTACCACCTTGCTGAATTAGCTTAGTAGCCCCTCTCTTTATTGTGACTTTTTTTCAGAATTTTATGTAAATAGTTTCATACCATATGCAAGTAGATAATGTGTTCTTTCATCCTTCCAATTTAGATGATTTTATTTCTTCTACTGCCCTAATTACTCTGGCTAGAATTTCCACTTAAATGTTGAATAACATTGTTGACTGTGGACATCCTTGTCTTGTCCCTCATTTCAGTGGGAATGCTTTGAGATTTTAAACTTGAATATGATATTAACTGTGGAAATTTTCAATATGACTTTTATTATTTTTTGCTAATTTATTATTTTTCTAGTTTTTTGAGTATCCTTTTCATGCAGAAGGGGAACTATTATGCCAACTTACTTTTCTGCATCAATTAAGATGATCATGTTTGCTACTTTTTTTTACTTAGTCCTACTAATATGTTGTGTTACATTAATATATTGTCTTATGATGAACCGTCATTGCTTACCTGAAATAATTCCTACATGACCATGATGTATAATTCTTTAAAGTTGCAGTTGGATTATGTTCTTAGTATTTTGTGAAGTATTTTTGCATCTCTACTCATAATGGTTACATTGTTCAATAATTATTTTGTGATATCTTTATCAGTGTTTGGTATTAGAGTGAATGCATGAATTACAAAGTGTTCCCACTGGTTCAATATTTTTGGAGGACTTTGAGCACCATTGGTGTTTTTGGATGTTTGGTGTAATTTACAGTGAACCATCTGGTCCTCTGATTTTCTTTATTGGGAAGTATTTTACTCTGATTTGATCTCTTTAGTTGTTATTGTTCTGTAAGATATCTTCTATTTCTTCTTGTGTCAGTGTACATAGTTTGTGTATTTTTTGTAATTTGTTCATTTCCTCTAGTTTATGTAATTTTGGGGGGTACAGTTGTTTATAGTATCCACTTTATTTTTTTTTTCCTGTGGGGCAATGGTAATGCCCTTCCTTTTATTTCTTATTTTAGTAATTTGTGCCCTTTCACTTTTTTTCTTTGTCAGTACAACTACATTTTGTGAAATTTGTTGGTTTTTATTAAGAAGCAACTTTTGGTGTCACTGATTCTTTCTCTTGTGTTTTATTCTCTATTTCATTTATCTACTCTATAATCCTTTTTATTTCCTTATTACTTCTCATTTTGGATTTATTTTGCTCTTCTATTTCCAGTACCTAAGCAGTGAAGTTAGGTCTCTTTTTAAGGAACATTCTTATTTTTTGTTGTTGCATGAATTCAGAGCTATGCATTTCCTCTCACCACTACCTTTTCTGCATCTTAAATATTTTGGTATGTTGGTTTTTTTTCATTTGCCTCAAGATATTTCCTATCCCAGACACATTGGTTTTTCAAGAGAGCTTTTTAACACTTCCATATGTAGTGAATTTTCCAGTTATCCCTCTGATATTGATTTCTAGCATCATTCCAGTGTTGAAATAGAAGATTCATTTTGATTTCAATCTTAACAAATTTAATAAGACCTATGGTCTATTTTGGAAAATGACCCATGTGCACTAGAGAAGAATGTATTATTCTTCTTTTGTTGGATGAGGTGTTTCTCATATGTTAGTTCTAATTGTTATGCCTTCTTATTGAATTGACACTTTAATCAATGTCTAGTATACGCCTTTGTCCCTTTTAACAGTTTTGGACTTGAATCAATTTTATCTGATGTTAGTACAGCTTCCTCAGCTCTCTTTGGGTTGCTATTTAGATGGAATATTTTTCAAACATTTCCCTGTCCACCTAATTGTGCCTTTGCATGTAAGGAGTTCCTTTTAAACAACATATAGTTAGGACTTGATTTTTAAATAATTGTACCAGTTTCTTCTTTTTAGCTTAAGTGTTTAGTCCATTTACACTTAAACTAGCTACTGAACAGAACTTTACTATGCCGTTTTTGCTATTTTGACTTTGTGAACCTTTTAGCTTTCTTTCCCTCAATTCTTCCATTAATATATACTTTCATATTTATTTTATGTACTGTATCATATTGGGTCCAATTTCATTTTCTTCTGTATAGCTTATTCAGATATTTTCTTTCTGGTTACCATGATGCTTAAATACAAATGCCTAAACCTATAAAAATTTTATTTAATTTGATACCACCTTAAATTCAATAATATACATAAACATTGTTTCTTTACTACATCATCCCCCACCTTTTTGTTCTACTTGTTTCAACTTATATCCTTATACATTATATGCCCTAAACCATCAATCTCTCCTTACTTTTTTGTAATGTTTTTTTTTTTTTAGGAAGTACTGGGGATTGAACACAGGACCTCGTACTTGGGACCAGGCACTCAACCATTGAGCTACATTTGCTCCCATCTCATTACTTTTTAAGCATTTGCTTTTTAGAATCTTACAATTAAAAAGTAGTGTTAGATACAAAAATATAATAAAATAATACTGGGGTTTATAATTACCCATATGGTTACCTATAGCAGAAATCTTTATTTCTTTATATTTTATACTACTTCAATCCCTGTCTAGTGTTCTTTCTTTTTTGTCTGAATAATTCCTTTTAACATTGCTTGTAGGGCAGGTTAGTGGTGATGATTTCCTTCAGTTTTTGTTTACCTGGCAAAGTCTTAATCTTGCCCTCATTTATAAGAGAGTATTGTCAGATATAAAATTCTTGGTTGAAATCATTTTTTCAACACTAAAATATTTCATCTCACTGCCTTATTTCTTTGAATATTTTTCTTGTTCCTTCCTCTCTTTCTTCATTTAGGACTCCTAATATGACTATATTGGTAACTTTTAAGGTGTCCCACAGTTCTTTTAGGATTCATTTAGTTTTTCCATGATTTTTCTTCCTAGTCTTCAGCCTGAATCATTTCAAATTTCTTGCCTTCTAATTTGCTGATTCTTTCTTCTGTATATCCAACATGTGTTGTTCTTCTTTGATGATTTCTGAAGTTTTATTTTCCTTTGGATGGGTGAAAATAGTTGTGTCTTTGTCGTGTAAACCTTGATTGCACACTGTATATTTTAATATTTTAATCTATTTTATTTTAAACTTTTCAGAGATTTAATCCCTGAGCTATCTGTTTTTCAAGTTTGCTTCAACTAATGATATTACAAATATAACTTTCAGTTTTAGGAGATAAAAAAAACCAAACAATTGTGAAAAACATCTTTCATTATTTGAAAATTGGCTCTGTGTTGGTTGGTGCACTTCCTTAAGGTTTATCTCTCTTATCAAACAGATCAGCCTGGGGCTAAAGTGTGGATTCTTTTCCTTCTTTTCTTGTCTTTTCCAGGGCTTGTGTCCTGGCCTTGGAAATCCTTCTGTAAATGGGAATTAGAATGCATCCTTTATCTCTGTGAATTAGTCTTTCACCTCCTTCAGCATACTCTTCTGTATATAATAAATCCAAGAATTCTTTGTCCCAGGTTGCTTTGTTCATTGTTTCTTACACTGCCCTTACTGCACGCAAACTATTTCTGCCTGCAGCACAAGTTCTGGGAGAGTGAGACAGAGATGAAGGTCCTGTATCTGGCTTTCAAGCTGCCACTGGATAGACTAGAACTGACATACATACCCCAGTGTGCAAACAAATGTTACTCTTCTCACTTCAAAACAGAGCCATGGACCCATAATTAGAACAAGGAGGGGTGGGGGAATAGGTCAAGTTCATTACAAGTTATTTTTTTCTTGATTCATCACTCACCCAGTTACTGCAATCCTTTATCTGTTTACTGGAATTTTGAGAAAGATGGCTTTGAGAGTTTTTCTAGTCATCAAAGATTCTGTGGGCAAACATAACCATGGAGTATCTTATGCTGCAATCTTGATTGTCTAAAAGCAATCCTAATAATACTAAATGCATTAAAATATATTAATTAGGTAAATTCTATCCCCTAGAGAAATGACTAAAATTATAATGGAATGAGGTATAGTTACAAAATAAAAATAAAGAACACAATTTAATATTTAATATTTTATTAACCAAAAATAAGCCAGGAGAGAAGAATCAGAATTTCAAAAATACATGAAATAAATTTAAAATAACACATAAATAATGATTTTCAATGTAAAGGACTAAAACTCCCATTTAAAAGCATGGTACTTAAATACATTAAAATATAAGACCCAACTATATGATATATATAAGAAATAGGTGAATAAGAAAGGATGCACAAATATATCTGTAGATATAAGCATATAAATACTCCTGTGCCAAGTAGTACTATCAGGAAAAGTAGACTTCTGTGTTCAAGAGATATAAAGGGAAGTATAAAATAAAAATAAAGCTAATTTTTTCAAAAAATATAAAAATCATTAAGAGCTTCAAAATACATAAATTGAAATTTGACAGAATCAAATGGATTAATAATTTAAAAAATAATGTAATTTTGTTGAAATGTAGGACAAAGAAATCCTGTTTCCTTTCTGTCTCTTACTCCTGACTTTCTGCCAAAATTATTTTTCTATTAGAGATGACATACTAAAATAATACCAATAAAGATTCAGCAAAAAGAAAAAAGATTGGTCATAAAATTCGATTCGAGAATTATCCTTTCTTTACCAATTACTTATATTATTTGAAAATACAATTAATTACTATAAAAATTGATTCAATTTTGTGAAGTAAAATTCATCCATGGTGATTTTGCAAGGAGTAAAGCTTATTGATATGGGATTTACATAGAAAATCTCCATCAGTCTCTACTTTGGTTTAAGACCTAAGATTACTTATTATAAAATAAATTCATGCAGCTCTTGGATCTCCAAATAAACTTTTCTCAGTGTCACTGAAATTTTTCTGAAGAGAAGAGTTGTGATTCAAAAATTAAACAAATATATATTATAACATTTTTAACACCTTGATCTATACCATCAAATTCTCTCCTGTAATTCTGGAGTAGAAACAATTTTTCTTGTATGAATTGCTTATAACAGTGTATAAAAATTGATTTTATTTTTATTAATTAAGGTAATATTCACAAGACATTTCACCTGGTTATATAGAGAGGAAACAAGGTTTTGCCAATTAAATTATTTATAAAATGACACTCAAATCAGCATTAATTTTTACTTTCTTCTCTCATTTTTATTTAAAAAAGACATTACATAAAAATAAAAAAATAAGGTATACAAATATTGTTTTGGCTGACTACAATAATACATCTGTTGTGTAGATGAATTAGATGAGACTGCCAAAACTGAATGGTGAATCTCCATCATGTTTTCCTCCTGGTGCTTCAAAAATACTCATTCATCAGCTGGGGCACATTACTAGAAAGAAGTTAGTATTGTTTCACCAGTTAATGCAAAGTACTTGAAATCGCAGTGTTTACAAAAGATAATACAACATAGGTAAAAGTGGATAACAAATATTTGAAAATAAAGTCAGAGTGTTACTGAAAAAACGTTATAAATGTATGTAAATATATACATATACCTAAAAATAAAAATTAACTTCACAAAGGGAAATAATTGGAAGAAAATTCATTGGAAGATTAACAACATGCAAGAACGAATTTCATTTTCCTCTTTGAATATTGTTGCGTTCTAATTTTTGTGCAATAGATATTGTTTATTCCTATGATAGTGTCACACTTTTAAAAATAAAAATGTGTCATTATGAAAAATATGCTATTCCATCCCTAGTTGTTAACAGTCTTGCATTTCAGCCACAGAGTCATTAAATATACCTCTAGAAATACTTTCTCTTTTATCTGGTCATAAATTAAAGTATCAGAAAGAATACTAAGATATGATGTTCAACATTTTGTGGTTTCTATGGGGAGGGCAACTCTCTGTTACAAAAATAGCATGGATACATTAATCCTTGAACTTTTATCCTTGAAAACATTCGAAGAAATCTACCTTGGAAATTGGTCCCAGAGATGACCAAATGTTGCATTATCAGCAATCCTCAAAAGAAGAGGTGCTATGGCATTATCAGGTGAAAAGCAAGGATACTTTGATATGCTTGTGTTCACAGTAATTCCATGGTATATTATGGCAGATAATTTCCAGGAAAACTTTCTATATGACCAGTACCTGAACAAAAATTTTAAGCTGATATATTTTTACATCAGAACAAAACAGAAATGCATGCACAAAAAATTTAAACTTAAATTATCTAAAAGGATTACAAATATTTTTCACATAAATTTCAGAATACTTAAATAGTTCACATATTCTATTTGTTAGAAACTTGAGGTTGACATATTTCCAGACAGATAATGCTGGAAGTAGTTTCTCATCAACTTTGGCTCATGGTAAGTATTACTCTCAATGTTAATGTGTTTTAGTTTATCTAAAAGAATATTGGGATATTATTAGAAAAATATACAAATAATATAGGCCTTACCTAAGTAACACCAGTATTTGTAGGAATGCAAATGTAGAATTGATGAAATCAGAACCTCCAAACAAGATACATATATGAAAATATAACTTTTGGAGGAATTTTGATACAAAACAATCAATTAAAAACCCTTCTCCTGAAAATTAATATTAATGTATTTTCTATAATATTAAGATTCCCCAGTAAAGTAGCCTAAGATTTTAATTTCTGATCTGCCATTTATATTAAATAATATTGGATTCAAAAGAACAGTAAATGATGCTTAAATATATCATTGTTTGTTATATATCTAGTACTTTTTTCTGTTTTACTAAAGTTAATTTTAAGTAGGAATAAAATATTAAAAGCATTATGTCTGGACACAAATAATCTTGGTAAAATCAGAGCCAACACAACTTAATGTTCTGTTACTTAAATTTCTGTGCTCTTTCTTATCTAATTAAATTGTACAATAGCAATACTTATGGTATAATGTTTTAATCTTGAAAAATAGGTATATGAAATTAAGTGTTTATAACAATGTTAAATTCATTTTAATTATGCAACATAGGAGTTTCTATCATATAATGTCAATGATGATTTATACCTAATTTATATTTGGTAGTCACACATTCTTCTCAGACATATTTTGAAAACTACTCTTTATTATAAATTTCAAGAATCACTAAACTATTTTTTAAAATGCCCAATCATTCATAAAATCAAATTCCATTTTGAAGTCATTTATACAAAGTATCTCCTGTGCTTTATCAACAGTTTACAGTTGTTGAACACTATGGGGATTAGGAATAAAACAAATGTGGCAGACTTCATCCTTCTTGGATTGACAGACTCTGAGAAGATACTGTGGGTCCACTTTATGCTATTTCTCTTGATATACCTGCTGACCATGCTGGGAAATGCTGGGATGATACTGATAATTCACCTGGATCTCCAGCTTCACACCCCCATGTATTTTTTCCTCAGTCACCTGTCATTCCTTGACCTCAGTTACTCAACAGTCATAGCACCTAAAACCTTAGAGAACTTGATGACCTCCAACAAGTCTATTTCATTCATTGACTGCTTCACCCAGATGTAATAATTTTGTATTTTTGGGTGTCACTGAATATTTCCCCTCTCTTTAATGGCCAATGACCATTATGTAGCTATCTGCAATCCTCTTCACTACCAGGTGATTATGTCCACCAGACTCTGCCACCTCCTCATAACTGGGTCCTACATGATTGGTTTTACTGAATCATTAGTCAATGTTCTTTTCATGAACAATTTGCATTTCTGCAAATCCAATATAATCTATCACTTTTTCTGTGACGTAACTCCAATGTTAGCCTTGTCTGACACTGACACTTGTGACACTAAAATCATGATAATAATTCTTTCTAGTTTTAATGTCTTATCATAATCTCTGCATCCTACAAGTCTATTCTACTATACTGAAAATTAATTCCACTTCAGGAAAGCACAAAGCTTTCTCTACTTGTGCCTCCCACCTCTTGGGAATCTCAATCTATTTTAACACTATGATTTTTACTTATTTAAAACTAAGGAAGTCCTACTCTTTTGGAAGAGATCAAGTGACATCTGTGTTTTATACTATGGTAATCCCTATGCAAAATCCACTCATTTCTAGTCTTAGAAATAAAGAAGTAGAAAATGCTTTCTTTAGAGTTATGCAGAAGAGACAGGGCTCCAGGCAATTAAAATAACAGTGATGCTGAAGAATTAAAATTATTATTTCTTTCTTTCCTATTTGGGTATTTACTTGGTCACTCTCTAAATAAACAAGCATCCATTAGTTAGTTTGCATGTCTGTTGAGCCATAATGTACATGACCACATATTAATCAGAACATTTCCAGAAATATGTTTTTTGAAATCTACAAAATAATTGCTGGCTATGAAATATGTGTTAATCTTGTAGTTTAAATATATGCAGTTTTTGAGCAATTAATGCACAAAAATATTTGTGTTATCTTTCAAATTGTATAATAGATATTCCCAAAAATATTTCAATGCCAGAGAATTTTATTAAGGATTGCACTTTCAGAAGTAATTCTATTTATTCTGTAGAAAAGATATATAGCATAATCATAAAGAATGTTGCTTTGGACTGGACAACCCAGAGTTTATTTTATTTTATTTTATTTTAAGATATTTATTTATTTATTCATTTATCCCCCCTTGCTGCTTGTACTCGCTGGGTCAGCGAACCACGCCGTGCGGGCGGGCCCGCCTTCACCAGGAGGCCCCGGGAACCGAACCCGGGGCCTCCCATATGGTAAACGGGAGCCCCACTGATTGAGCCACAGCCGCTTCCCAAACCCAGGGTTTAGATTCAACATCTTCCATTAGTGAGTCACTGGAACTTTACATAAATTTTCTTCAACTGTATGTGAAATATATTAATTCTAAATCCAAAGAGTTTTATATTGATTAAATCTGAGGTTCAACAGAAAGTATTTAATGCTATACTAATAAATTTTGATCACTTTCATCAAAAACTTAAATTTTTGCAAAATTTTGAATACACAACAACTTTTGTTATGAAAAGCTTCATGGATATTTTACAAATACTCATGGTTATTCTTATCCATAAACAAACACATGGCTGAAAAGGCAAAACAGCCCTTCAATATTTGGTCTTAAAGTAAAGTATAGTCTTGTGATAGAATATTATAGAAAAAAGTATATGTGAACATTGAAGAAAAATTTTAATATAATTATACTATTAAAGAAAATAGAAATATCCTAAATATTTTTGAAAGTTTTGTTCATGGTCTTCTAGACTAATATTACACATGTGTTTGTACATATTACATAAATATGCACAATTTTTGTCATTTTCTTTTTCTCTCTTGCAGCTTTTGGTTTCAACTCATTACTAGAAATTTTGTAATTCCTCTATAATTTAAATTTGGAATATAAATGTTTCCTTGGTACATGAGGAAATCAATAATCTCATCTATCTTTACTTTGAGACATGAGGTTTTGTAAATTCATGAAGTTAACTATCTGCATTCTGTTATACCTCTTTTGTTTCTGACTGCTAATGATTTGATTTGAAAATCCTCACATTCCGTGATGTGCCAACAAATTTCTGTGCTTCTCTGCTCAATTTGTTTTGATTTTTAAAAAAGTCATTTCCTTTCTCCTGATTCCTAAAAGATTGCTATGTTCTTTAAAAAGAAATACATTCTTCAGTTAAATTATTGGCTTATTTGTTTAATAATTGTTAGTCGAGTAAAGCTAAGAAATGTTAATGAATCCAAATTTGGTTACTTCTCAAATATTTTAGTCAGATAGGTTTCTTAAATTTCCCTTAAAATATTCCTCTATGTAATCTGGAACTGCAGTTTTAATTTCTTGTGTTCTTCAATAATTATTTAAGAATGTATGTTTTCTTCATTTTCCAAGTACTTGATTATTTTTTACTTAAACTTCAGCAATGTTTGTTAAATATATTATTTTGCATTCTAGTGATTTGTACTTTAATTTATATTAAGATATTCTTTGTAGAATTACATGTATTCATTTTCTTAAATAATTTTTGAAAGATTAAAATAAAGTTCATTGCCTGTTTTAGGAGGAAAATATTAGCAACTTTTTACTTAGTTCACCTCTGTTTAATAACTTACTAAAATTTTCCACAACATCTGAATTTAATATGAAAATTTTAACTTTTCAGGTTTAATGTCCATATAAATTGCTGTATTATTACATATTTTTGCTCTGAAATATTGTCTAGAATTTATATTTACTGCAATTCCTTCCTTTTGTTTTCAATTAGAGATATCTTTGATAAGCATTTATTTTTATTAATATACATTTTTTACTAATCTTTCATCTTGTATAAGCATTGTGTCTTTTCTTTTTATTAATGCATTATTTGTTTTTACTTATAAATCTGAAGCAAAATGACAATCATTTTACTTTGGTTAATCACAGTGACAATTAAACATATTTTATATACATTGCAATATCTATAATTTAAAAATTATTCAGAATTTCAAAAGAGTTGTGGAAACCTCCCCTACTAGATTTTTAAAAATTTTTATTCTGCTACCATATATACAATCTAACATTTCTCCTTTTAATCACATAAGTTATACATTTCATTGTTAATTACATTCACAAAATTTTGCTACCTTTACCATCACCAATTACCAAAATATTTCCATTGTTCCAAAAACGATCCCTGCACAATTTAAGTCTTAACTTCCCATTCTCTACCCCTACAACATCCCCTGATAATCTACATTCCTTATTCTGATCCGATGAGTTTGCTTACACTAATTATTTCAAATCATTGAGATCATACACTATTTGTCCTTTTCTGTCTCTTTCATTTCACTCAACATGAGGTCTTCAAAGTTCATCCATGTTGCCACATGTATCAGAAATTCATTCATTTTCCTGGCTGAATAATCTCCCCATTGTTTATAAATACCACATTTTATTTATCCATTCATCTGTTGTTGGACACTTGAGTTGCTTCCATTTTTTGGAATTTGTGAATAATGCTGCTATGATAATCAGTGTGCAAATATATCTCTTTGAACCCCTGTGTTCAATTCTTTTGGATATGTATCTAGTAAAGGTATTGCCAGGTCATGTGGTAGTTCTATACTTTCTGAGAAACTGCCAAACTCTACTCCACAGAAAGCTACAGTGTTTTACATTGTGACCAGAAATATATGAGTGCCCCTATCTTTCTGCAATCTCTCCAACACTTTCTATTTTCCATTTTTAAATAGTAGCCATTCTAAAGGGTGTGAAATGGAATCTTGTTTTAGTTTGGATTTGCATTTCCTTGCAGGAAAATCTTTTCATGTGCTTTCTTTCCAATTGTATATCTTTGGAGAGAAATCTATTCAAGTCTTTTGCCCATTTTTTAATTAGGTTGTTTGTCAGATTGTTGTTGAGGATTTCTTTATGCAGTCTGGATGTTAAGCCTATATCAGATAAATGGTTCAAAATATTTTCTCACATTGTGTAGGTTTTTGTTTTACTTTTGTGACCAACTCCTTCAAGGCAAAAGTGTTTTATAACATTGGTCTCTTTTATCTAGTTTTCCTTTTGTTGCTTGTGGTTTGACCATAAATTCTAAGAAACCATTGTCTAACACAAGATCCTGAAGATGCTTCCCTACAATTTCTTGCAGGAATTTGATACTTCTGGCTCTTATATTTAGGTCTTTGATCCATTTTGAGTAGACTTTTGTGAAAAGTGTGAGGTAAGAGTCCCCCATATTTTGCAAATGGAGTTCTAGTCTTCCCAGCACCAATTGTTGAAGAGACTATTCAATCCCAGTTGAGTGGTCTTTTCCCCTTTCTTAAAAATCAGTTGGCCATAAATGTGAAGATTGATTTCTAGGCCCTCGATTTGATTCCATTGGGCTATATGTCTGTCCTTATGCCTGTTCCATTCTGTTTTGATAGCTGTGGCCATGTAAAAATTTTTGAGATAGAAAAGTATGAGTACTCCAACTTTTTATTCGATATGACTTTAGTTTTGTTGGGCCCTTTATGTTCCATATAAATTTGATAATTGGATTTTCCATTTTTGCAATGATGATTTTTGGAATTTGGATTGAGGCGTATTGAATCTATAAACTGCTTTGGGAATGACTGATTATCTAAATGATTTTTAGTCTTCCAATCCATGAACTTACATTTATTTAAGTTTTCTTTGATTTCTTTTAGCAATGTGTTGTAGTTTTCTGTGTATAAGCCTTTTACATCCTTGGTTAGATTTATTCCTAGATATTTGATTCTTTTAGTTTCTATTGTGAATGGTATTTTTTCCTTGATTTCTTCTGATTGTTCATTGCTTGTGTATAGAAACTCTACTATATTTTGGATGTTGGTCTTGTACCCCACAACTTTTCTGAGTTCATTTCATAGCCCTGGGAGATTACTTGTGGATTTTTCAGGATTTTTTGTATGTAGGATCATATCAACTGCAAATAAGGATTTTTACTTTTTCCTTTTCAATTTGGATGTCATTTATTTATTTTCCTTGCCTAATTGTTCTTGCTAGAACTTCCACTAATATAATGCATAACTGTCATGACATTGGGTATCATTGTCTTATTCCTGAATTTAGATGTAATGCTTTCATTCTTTCACCATTAAATAGGATGTAAGTAGTGGGTTTTTCATACATGCCTTTATCATGTTTAGGAAGATTACTTCTATTCCTAGTGTTCTAAGTGCTTTTACTAGAAAGGATATGATATTTTGTCAAATGCCTTTTCTACAACAATTGTGATGATAATGTGATTTTTTTAATGTGGTGTTTTACATGAATAGATTTTCTTATGTTGAGTCAGCCTTGCATATCAGGGATAAACTCACTTCATAATGTTGTATAATTATTTTAATATGCTGTTGGATTGGTTTATTAGTATTTTGTCTAGGATTTTTGCATATATATTCATAAGAGATATTGGACTGTAGTTTTCTTTTCTTGTGGTTTCTTTACTGTGCTTTGGAATGAGAGTGGCATTGGCTTCATAGAATGTGTTACAGAGTGTACCCTCTTCCTTAATTTTTTGGAATATTTTGCACAGAATTGTAGTTAAATCTTCTTGGAATGTTTGGTAGATGTCCCCTGTGAAGTCATCTGATCCTGGGTGTTTCTTTGTTGGGAGGTTTGTGATTACTGATTCAATCTTTTTACTAGTAATTGGTTTGTCCAGATCTATTTCTTTTTGTGTCAGTGTATGAAATTTGTGTTTCTGAGAATTTACATATTTTGTCTAGGTTATCTAATTTTTTGGCATACAGTTGTTTGTAATATCCTCTTATTAGTCACTTTTATTTAAACCAGGTCAGAAGAAATGATTCCCTTTTCATTTCTGTTTTCATTATTTGTATCCTCTCTCTCTCTCTTTTTCATTCTAGCTAAAGGTTTGTCAATTTTATTGATGTTTTCAAAGAACTAACTCTTGTTTTGTTGATTCTCTGCAGTGTTTTCTTTTCTTTTTTTTTCCTATTTCTTTTGTCTCTGCTCTAATTCTTGTTATATCCTTTCTTCTGCTCACTTTGGGTTTAGTTTGTTCTTCTTTTCTAGTTCTTCTAATTCTGTGTTTAGGTCTTTGATTTTAAATCTTTCTTCTTTTTTAATATAAATATTTAGACCTATAAATTTATCTCTCATCACTGCCTTTGGTGCATCCCATAAGTTTTGGGAGGTTTTATTTTCACTTTCATTCACTTCAAAATGTTTCCTAATTTCACTTCTGATTTCCTCTTTAACCCATTGGTTGTTTAATAGTATGAAGTATGATTTCCACATATTTGTTCATTTTTAATTTCTCTTTCTATTATTGATTTCTAGCTTAATTCTATTTTGGTCAGAGAATATACATCAAATTATTTCAATATTCTGAATGTATTGAGACTTGTTTTTTACCCAAAATATGATCTATCCAGAGAATTAGCCTTGTGTACCTGAAAAGAATATTTTTCTCTTTTTGTTGAGTGCAGTGTTCTATATATGTCTGTTAAGTGTACTTGGTTTAGTGTAACATTAAGTCCTTTAGTTCTTCAGTGACCTTCTGACTAGATGTTCTATCCATTATTGAGAGTGCTGTGTTAAAGTCTCCTACTACTAATATGGCATCATCAATTTCCCCCTTCAAATCTGTCAATGTTATCTTTATGTAATTTGGGGCTCTGTGGTTAGGTGCATACACATAATTGTTTTATCTTCCTGTGAATTATTCCCTTTGTCAGCATATAATGACCATCTTTGTCCCTTGTAAGTGTTTTTGACTTAATGTCTATTTTAGTCAATAGTAGTAATACAACACATCTCTCTTTTCATTATTACTTGCATGATATATTTTTTTCTACACTTTCACCCTCAAACTATTTGTGTCTTTAACTTTATGGTGATTCTCTTGCATGCTTTTTTATCCATTCTGCCAGTATCTGCCTTCCAACTGGAGAGCTTAATCCATTTCCATTTAAAGTCACTACTGATAATACAGGAGTTTCTCCTACTATTTTGATATTGAGTCTTTATAACTCTTATGCTTTTTGTTCCTCACTTCTGCTAAAGCCTACTTTCATACTTACTTGCTTTCTTGTGTTATACCATATTTAGTTACTTCTCATTTTTATCTGTATACATTTTTTAATCAGTTTCCCTTGTGTTTACCAAGGAATTAAAATTTAACGTACTAAATATACCAATTTTATTTCAATAACATGCACATATACTTTTTCAATAAATCCTTCATCACCCTCCAGTTTTAAAATTGTTACCACTTATATCTTTGTACATTGTATCTCAAAAACCATAGATTTATCATAACTTTTTATGTATTTGCATGGTAGCACCTGTTGAGAGTAAGAAGTCTAGTTACATATCAAACAATATAATACAATGATATTGACATTTATATTTACCAAATGCTTCCCTTTACAACAGGACTTTATTTCTCTATGTTGATTTGAACCATTGTGTAATGTCCTTTCCTTTCAATCTGAACAGCTTTCTTTAGCACTACTTACAGAAGAGGTCTAGAGATGATGAACTCTCTCAGCTTTTTTTTTCTCTAATAATGTCTTAATTTCACCCTCGTATATGACAGTGAGTCTCACCAAATGTAAAATTCTTGACTGGCAGTTGTTTATTTAAATATTTCAGTACTTTAAATATTTCAGAGAACTGCTCCCATGGTGCCTGATGAAAAATTGACACTTTATCTTATCTATTTGAGGTGCCCTTTTATGTAACACCTTGTTTTTCTCTTCCTGATTTCAGAACATTCTCCTTGTCCTTTGCATTCAATAGTGCAATCAGTATTTGATGGGGTATTTTTTTTTTTTTCATTTTTATCCTGTTTGGAGTTCCCTGAACTTCTTGGATGTGCATATTCACATCATTTGCTAGGTTTAGGAAGTTCTCTCTAATCATTTATTTGACTATTCCTACTGCCCTTTATTTCTTCTCCTTTTGTGTCTCCCATAATGCATATATTCATGCTCTTGATAGTTTCTCATAGCTGTCTTATGCTATTTTAATTTTAAATAATTATTTTTCCTTTCTTTTCCTCAGCCTGACTCATTTCAAATATCTTGACTTCAAGTTCACTGATTCTTTCTCCTGCCAGATCCAATCTGCTTTTGAAACAATCCTGAGCATTTTTCATTTCAATTATTGTGGTCATCTCTAGTCATTCTATTTGTTTCTTTTATTAAAATTTTATCTGTTTACTTAGACTCTTATATTGTTCACTCATTGTTTTCCTGATATCTTTCAGTTTTTCCTCTGTACTTTCCTCCATTTTCTCCAGCACTTTTAAGATAATTTTTAAAGGCTTTGTTCAGTATGTCCACATTCTCATTTTTATTGGTGTTTTCTGTATTTTCATCCTCTTTCTTTGAATGGGTTATGATTTCTTTGTTTCGTACTATTTTTTTCAAACTGTACATTTTAATATTTTAAAATGTTACCTCTCAGATTTATTCCTTAATTGTCTGTTTTTATGGTTTTGAAACCAGCTGGCCATGAGATAGAGATGACTTGAGCTTCATTCCTCCTATCCGAAAAGCCTGTCCAAGGCAAATGTAATTTACAGGGTTTTCCCTGTCTTTCTGGACCTCTGTCTTGTCTTTGGCAGTTGCTTTTTATTTATATATTTTTAAAAGATACTTAGATTATATAAATGTTACATAAATAATGTAGGGGATCCCATACACCCCATTCCCTACCCTTCCCACATTTTCCCACATTAACAACATACTTCATTAGTGTGGTATATTTGTTACAATTGATGAACACATATTGGAGCATTGCCACTAAGTGAATTATAGTTTACATTATAGTTTAAACTCTCTTGCACACATTTTTGTAAGTTATGACAAGATATATATTTGCCTGTATCTGTCACTGAAACATCATTCAGGACAATTCCAATGACACAGAAATGCCATCATATTATGCCCCCCCCCTTTTTTTTATAGATACTTAGGTTACATAAAAAATATATGGAATTCACATATGCCCCACTTCCCACACCTCCTACATTTTCCCACATTAACAGCATCCTTCATAATGTGGTACATTCATTGTAATTGATGAACACATTTTGAAGCATTGTGACTAAGCATGGATTACAGTTTATATTGTAGTTTACACTCTCTCCCACCCAGTTCTGTAGGTTATGGCAAGATATATAATGGCCTGTACCTGACAAGTCCCAAAAATGCTCCTGCAGTACACATTTTTTTCCTCTCCCTGCCCTCAGAACATTCAGTGGCCACTGCTTCCACATCAATGACATGATTTCTTCCATTGCTAGAATCACAATAAGTCTATAGTAGAATACCAGTAAGTCTACTTTGGGTCATAGTTCATTCTCCAATCCTGAGGATTGTGGAATGGTGATGTCCACTTCACCTCTAATTGAGAGGGGGCTGCAATCCATTAGGGCCAATGGATGGGACTTTCTTGCTTGCAGTTGTAGATTCTATGAGTTCCTTGTTATGGTAGTAGTCCATCATCACCTCCTTGTTAGTTTTCCTGGGTGAGACCAATAAACTGCAGGGTAGGTGTTGCAACTCTATTGAGATTTGGGGTCCAGCTACACATGGACATCCCAAAGATTTAAGTCTCTTGGACATACCTACCAACTCTAATACTAATTATAGGTTCAAATAGAAGAACAGAAGAGCCTTGTGTAGGGAAAACAAAACTGAGTCCAATTCTGTCACCGTGGGGGGCATAAATTCCAAAGTAGGGCTCATTGGCAAGGTATCAAGCTTCTGAGCTATCTGCCATGACTATAGTTTGTGGATGTCTCCAGAGCCCTTAAGAGTCCTTCTATTTGTAGTAGTATCTACTTTGGCTGTCAATGAGATCCTGCTGAGATGTGAGTAAATGTAACCTCTGGAGTGACTTCCTAACTCACTTTGAAGTCTTAGTCATATAAACTCATTTGTTTTTACCTTTGACTTCTTTTGGTCAAGGACTTTTTCCATTTGTATTGTAGTTGATGTTTGATAGTAATCCCTCTGTACTAGGGAGGCTCATCCCTGGGGGTCATGTCCCATACTGGGGGAAAAATGAATTTATATGCTGAGTTTGGCTTAGAGAGAGGCCACACTTGAGCAACAAGTAAGCTCCCAGGAGGCGACTCTTAGGCATCCTATAATATAGGCTAAGTTTCCATTTCAACAATAAAGGTTCATAAGGACAGTTATCAATATCAAGATCCCATCAATGGACCATCCTTCTTCATTACTCATTGCCCCTGTACTCAGAGGATTCTTTCTGTTCCATTAGAGAATATGGGAGAGCTCCCCAGGGTGGGAATTTGATATTCCTTAGGTTATTGTGTATCTCTACCAATCGTGACAATGCCCCATGAACATTTGAACACCTTTAAATGCCTTATATGTATGCCCAGTTGAGCTTCCTCCCATGTATCCCCCATGACTGACACCCCACACCTATGATCTTCCCCTGCCACAGTTGAAACCCTTCTGTAATCAAAACTTCTTCAAAATTGAAGCCAATAAATTAGCCAAATACAATTAATAAGGAAATGATATAATAATGATAGCTTTAAAAATATGAAATAAAATGCAAAAACATTTTTAAAAATTGGGGATACTAGAAACCAATGGAAAAAAATGTTTTTTGCAATTCTGCCTTTCATCACTGTAAGATCTCTTGTCCTATATGTACAGTGACATTTTCTTCTGTTTACTCCTCCAGTCTCTTAGGTATTTCATTTTGTCTTCAAAGAAGTTTTAGGTTACAGAAAAGTCATGTACCGCATACAGGGGACTCCCATATACCCAACATCATCTCCTTTCACCTCCTTTCCCTATTAATAACATTTTATATGTGGTTGGTACATTTGTTACAACCGAGATACAAATATTGAAATATAGCTACTAATCATGACCAGTGGTTTACATTATGATTTACATTTTGAACAGTACGCTTTTATAAATTTTGATGTAATTTAACATGGCCTGTGTCCATTATAGCAAAATCACGTAGAACACCTCCATCACCCACAAAACGCCCCCATTCCATCTATTCTATCCTTCCCCTCAGGACCCATGGAAACTACCAGGCTTCATTTCTTGAATGACAAGATTCATAGTTACTTACAACATCACCGAGGGCTTGACACACTGGTCTGCCCTCCCTTATTAGACACCACCTATGCTCTCAAGAGACTCCTGCCCCTTTATTTGAGAACATAGCAGACCTCCCCAGGATGGGAGTCCACCACCTTGCCCTCATTATATGAGTCTCCACTCACTGATATAACACACTATGGGAAGATGAACGCTCACATACTCCCTAGAAGCCTGTCCTAGGTGCACCCTGTCCTGAATGTCCCCCTCACCCAACACCCCAAACCAGTGACCTTCACTTGTCATATTACCAACAAAGAATTTCCAGCATTTTAGTTTCAACCAAGTACCTGCCAATCCCCAGTGTTCAACTGCTCCCTCCCCCAACCCTCACCCCAGTTCCATGGGCAGTCAAACCCATGCTTCCCATCCCACTTCTCTGATGAACCAGCACCACCCAACCCCACAGTATCATTATACCACTGTCATGCCCATCCACTGTACAATTACACACACCTTATTATAGATTTTGCCCATATGGGCATTGTCTCACAAAATTTTCTCCCTTTCTATTTCCTGTAAACTTATCTTCCAGGCTCTAGCTCTGTGAGTCTGCTCAATTTGTTTAATTCATTTCAGTGAGTCATGTAATATTTGTCCAGACACTAAAGGACAAATATTACATGACCTCACTGATATGAATTTGATGTTTGCTTTTTAGTTATTTTGGTGTATCCCTCTTTATGGGAGTTTGTTTGTCCCCTCTGTTACTCAGTAGACAGATCTCCTTCTTCTGGATATTCAAAGTTGGTAGTCCTTTTTCCAAGACTGCCTCCCTCATTAGCTTTTTACATTCCTATCTTTGTCTTAAATTTTTCTTGCCTGGAGTGAAAATTCTGGAATAAGTTTCACTCTGGATAAACCTTTTCATGTCAGTCTTTCCTAGCCCAAACTCGGCCAGGGACCACGAAGGGGGTGCCTCCAAATTTCCCTGGGAAGGGGTTCAAGAAGGGCACTAAGATCTTTTCCAGTGGCTTTCCAACACTTAGCTTTCCTGGCCTCCCAGCAAATGTAACCATTCATCAAACTCTCCCCCATCACCTTGAGGGAGAACTACATCTTGAAATCTCAACCACCTTCAGTCCTGCCTGGGAAGAGTTGAAAGAATGATTGTTAATTAATCTGTTCAGGGCTGGAGTGAAACAGTGGCTGCCACTGCCTCTATTGAGGGTTTGTGGAAATAATATTTGCCCTCAGAGCCGGTCCCCCAGGGATCCTAATTTGCTAATCAAAAGACATGATCAGTGATCATGACAACCCCTGTTCTTGGGGAAGAGAGTTTTCACATCCCTTTCTTTTGTCAGAGATTTAAGCAGGGCCTGGACTCCAAGGGAGCCTGCTGTGAGGATGAGGGATGGGCTCCAGGAGCCATTGTGCAACAAGAACAGTTTGTTGTCTTTCACCATAGTTTATCAGCCTCTTCATCTGGCTGTTCCCTGGATGGTGCACAGTGTTCTTCTCATCTCTGGAGTTTCAAAACAGTTGTTTCAGACTGGTCCTCCCTGTTTACTACTTGTTTTTGTTGAAGGACTGAGTCCTGAAGAGCTCTACTATGTGATCTTCCCCAGGAATCCCAACTTCTATTCTTATTTTAGTTCTGTAACCATATCTATGGTAAATGCTTGATATTGTCCCATAGCACTTGCATATTATTCCCCATGCTTTTCTGTTTCTTTAACAACTTTTCTGTTTGGTTAATTCTTATTGGCTTATCTTCAAGGTCACTAAATCTTTTGTCAATTGTATCGAGTCTACTGATAATTCTGTTGTTGGAATTCTTTGTTTCTTATATTATGTGTTTGTGCTTTTTAAAAGCTTTATTTCTAATATTTCCTTTGATTCTAATAGATTCCAATTTTATGATAAAATGTCTGATGTATTCATAAAGGGTTTTGTCTTCTCCACTATATGTTTTAGCCTAGTAATAATAAATATTTTTTAGCCAAAGACCACCAGGAAAACATATCATTGAACACTTTGCTTTCATTTCTCATTGCAAAGAAGAAGTAAACATGGGATGTAGAAATACGTGCTTTCTATGTAAGTTGGTTTAAGAAAGAATTTGTGCTTTAGGATTATATGATTTAGTCCTTGATTGGGTAACTCGGGGGAAGATATAAGGACCTGAAGTTTTGCTATTTGATTCAATGCTTTCAGAATGTAGGAATAATTCTATAATTGGGTATCTCAATAAATTTTATCTATTGTTATGGGAAATTAATGTAAGAATAAAGCTATAGTTTGTAAAGTAATAACAGTTCTTCATTTAGTAACAGAGAAAGAGGAAGATTGTTTTTGTGTTTGTGGTTTGGATAATGATCTTGACTGAAAGATTTCCAACCTGCCCATTGTCTTTGTCATGAACACTTAGAAAAAAAACAACAGGGAATATAGTGAGAAAGAATGCAAATTCTTTGGTTTTAGGGCTTTGCAACTGAAAATGTAGGCATATTTGGCTTTAGCAATCCTTCATTATTTATCTGCATTCTTCCTATGTGCTGATACATTGTTCACATCTCCTCCCACATTCTGCCAAGGTGAAACAGAACATCTGTCCCATCTTCTCTTTGAGGGGCCCCTTTATTCTTGGTATTATGGTTTATTGGGTGTTTCCAATCAAATCTTTTGCATGATCTTATGGAAAGTTTGATTTTGTAGATAATCTGGCTTTTTAAAACTTTTACAGTTGAGGGAATATTCTTTTCAGATTTTTACATTCTAAATACTAGTTGAAGTTCTATATATCCTTTTATATCTTATTCATTGTTGCGGCCTCCAATATCTTCTTTCTGGAAAACTCCACACTTGCCAATAAAATATCTATCTGATTTTCTAGTTCTGCACCTTGAAAATGTAATAAAACTTCAGGATCATTGCAGGTATAACTGATCTAATTAATTTTCTTATAAAGTCTACTTTCCTTCTGACACCTCTTCCTCTTCATCCTCCCCCTGTGGCTCATCCTCCCCTTCCTCCTCCTTTTTTTTCTTTCCTCCCTCTTCCTCTCCCTCTTCTACTTTTTCACCTCTGCCCCAACTCTTCCTCCTCCCCTCCTCCTCCATTGTCATTGTTGTATTCTTTTTCTGATATTATTCTTCTCTTCTCATCTCCCTTTATTGTCTTTGACTGATTGATCAGTGTAACAGGATACTCTAGGGAAACAGAACTAATAATATATATAACTTATATTTATATATGTATATATTTAAATATTTTAAAAATTTTATAAAAATTGTCTCATATGACTATGGGGGTTCTCAAGTCCAAATATCAAAGCCAAACACAAAGTGGGAACAACGAATGAAGATTTTTGATGAATTCCCCAGGAGTCAGTGGACTGGTGAATTAGATATGGAAATTCTCCTTTCTGACTGCTGAAATTATCACCTTTCACTTTAAGGCCTTCAAATAATTGGATGAGACTTCTTTCATTGTTGAAGGCAATCTACAATTTTGTTGTAGATATACGCTGCCAAATATCCAATTAACTTACTGATGATTTAAATCCATGAAATTTGCTCACAGTATCAATTTTATTGAAGAAATCTGGACACCATAAGCTGGCCAAGTTGACACATGAACTTAACTCTCACAGTCTAAACATGTCAACTTGGCACCCATACATGTCTCCTTAAACCATACATAATCTCAATGTAAAAAAAAGGACAGTTATATTTTGGCTAACAATACTCACCAGTCCTGTGTAAAACTAGAAACAAACTAACTTTCCAGAATAATGTGCAAATCCTAGAGTAATAATCATTATTAAACTTGATATCCTATAACTTAAATACTGTGGCATGAAGTTAATACAACTTATGTCAAATGACAAAGGGATGAGATAGGGAATAAAATAAAGATATTTGATTTTCATATAATTACAAACATATTTATCACAAAACAAGGAAGAAATATTCATAACCATTATGATCCTCATTTTTAAAAATTATCATATGGACAGAATTTATATTTATAACTACTGTCTTCCAGAACACATACCATAACCCCTTTCCCTTCAGCAAACACATCAACTGACCATGGTTCTTTGCCCAGAGAGGTGACATAAATCTTCATTTCTGAAGCCTCTAAGCCATTAGTAACCCTGTCTGGATTGGGTTGTTGCAGTTTTTCTTTGACTTTCACCACAGGGTATGGTAGTACTAAGGGATGCCCTAGGTGATCTTCTGTATTCCAGGCAAGTTCTTTTTTACTTATTGTGCATAGTAGCAGTCTTATTTCTCCTTGATAGGATCAATCACCCCAGCAGAGGCATGAGGAACCCAAAGTGACTGGACAGTAGCATTAAATTCAAGTTTAGTGGAATCATCATTGTGTCTCCTGGTGTATGCTACCCTCCTTTTGAAACTAAGACCTGTAGACAACCAGGGTTGAGGGACAAGAAGCAAACATTTTTTCTGGCATCACTAAGAAAACATCACTAGGATAATAATGAAAGGTGCCTCTATTTCCACCACATAATTCTGGACTTATAAATCCTGGCTATGGAAGAAACAGCACCATAGAATGGACACTAATTTATAGAATATACAGCTTTCTGGAGATCATTGTCCTAGCCCTGCAAGAGAATGTATTGGTGTTCTGAGTCTTCAAAGCCTTTCCACCATTATATCAGCTACTTCAAGGTGATAGGGAACATGATAAGATCATTTAATTCCATAAGCCCATTCCCACACTTCATTTGACATGAAGTAGGTCCACTGTTCAGAAGTAATGCTGAGTTGAATACCATGACAGTGGATTAGGCATCCTGTTGATCCACAGATGGTAGTTTTTTCAGAAGTATTTCATGCAGAGAAGGCCAACCCATACTTGGAATGTATGTGTCTTCCAGATAGAACAAAATACTGCCTTTCCTATGGTGGATGTTAGCCAATATAATCAACTTGTCACCAGTTAGCAAGTTGATTACTTTGGAGAATGCTGCCATATCAGGGTCTAATTCTCTACTTCTGGTAGATTGGGCTATCATCAGTAGCTATATCCAGGTCTGCCTTGATGAGTTGAAGTCCATGTTGCTGTAATAAAGCATCACCTCCTTCCCTACCACAATGGGCTTAATCATGAGCCCATTAAGCAAGGACAGGAGTAGTTGGGGAAAGAGGCTGACTGGTGTCCAGTCAGAATCTAGGCTTTTAATGTCCCATCTTTATTATTATCAGCCCACATGTTCCCATTCCAATTTCATTACCTAATTCATTTCCAATGAATGCCCTCACTTTGCAGCATATGCCTTGCAAGGTTGGGAATTCACTTTATATTGTAATTCAGCCACACATTTGATAAGACTCTGGGTATGGTTTTCAGAAATTGCAAGTCAGTGGCTACAGAAAATAATTTTATTTCAAGGCACACAGAGAAAGTTTCATGTCCCTCATTCAGCATTTAAGTTGGAAATTTTGATCTTTAAGCTCATCCTTTTCTTTTAAAACTGTATCCAGAGTATTTAGTAACAACCAGCCATATCACTATAATTTTTAACTCCAGAAAAGTCTGTTGAGATTTTTAAAACTGGATTAAAACTCTCATCCAGAGCCTTCCCTCATATACATTTGAGTAGCTTTATCCAATGATGGTATTTTAAATATCGCTATTGCCAACCCATGCCATGGACTATCAGTTCCATGTTGGTTGTTGGAAACAGAGTCATTAGTACCTTTGGATCTAATCAATATAGAGAACCAATTCCAAAATCCCTAGAACAATGTTAAAAATCTCATCCTTAGGATTCTGTTTATCAAGAATTAATCACAGTACTAAAATTGGTATTAGCCAGTGTACATAAGGGAAAATGAAACTGACCAGAGATAAATATTTCTGTCTGTCTGTCTATCTATCTATCTATCTATCTATCTATCTATCTATCTATCTATCATCTATCTATCTTATAAATGTTATAAGATTTTCATAAGAATTGACACACAGAATATGGGGATGGACAAATAGGGCAGGTTGCAACCCGGGAACTGAAAGGAATGTGATCAACGAAATTCCCACAAGAAGCTGACTGGATGAAGTAGAGATAGAAATTCTCCCTTCTACTGCTAAATTCATTACTTCTCATATTATGGTCTTCAACTAATTGGATAAGACATCTTTCAGGGTTGAAGGCAAACTTCACAATTGATTGTAGATGTAATCAGTCTTAGGTGCAATCACTTTACTGATTATTTAAATTCATGAAATATCCTCACAGTAACTATCAAGCTAGGGTTTGCTTGACAAAAAATTAGACACCATAACCTGGGCAAATTGACCCATGACCTTAACCATCACATTTATTGAGGCAAAAAAATTTCAAATTCTACATGTATCATTGTATTGAATGAGTTCTCAAATTCCGTGGATATAAATTTTCCAATATTTTTTTTACAAACTTTCCTTTTTCTCTTCTGTTTCTACCATTGATCATATACAAAACTTTACTTCTTCACATGGCCTTTTGGAAGGCCTGCAATTAGTAAAGTAAAAAGATCAGTCCATTCTTTCATTCTATTTACTAACATGCTTAAAGGAGGGACTCTATAAATTGTTTAGTGTGAGTCCTGGTATCATTTTTAAGAACTAGGTAGGCTTCTGCACATTTCTTAGAGTTTATGTACCTCTGTTTCATCAACTGTGATTATAGGTAATATTAGAACCACCTCTTAGAGTTGTTACGAGGATAAATGACAGTATATGTAATGGAGTTATACAATATAAAGCAATACAAGTATTTATACTGCATTTTTACTGCATTTATACTGAATATAAATGCTAACAATTGCTAATAAATGTTAACAATAACATAAAAATACTAACAATTGCTAGTAACTATTAATTATTCCATGACAAATACTCATTGAAAATATTTTCTAGGTAAACTATTTATTCTTGTTATTATTTTATGCTCTGCCTATGCAGTTATGTATACAATCCAAATCAAGTCTTGTATTTATACAATTTTTAGGGTCCATGTTTTGTTAGAGCTAGATAATAATCATATACTCACAATAGTAACCTGACAACTAGTTTTGTCTTTTATGTTGAATGAATTATTGGCTAGATATTCTTAAGTATACGTGAGTTCATCCTTGTTATTAATATCCATTTCATTCTTTTCCACAGAAAGGTTATTTTTGTTAATTTGAAAGTCATAAACTAGGGTACAAATTTAATTGAAATTTATTCTCACAATTAGAAACACTTAGCCTTAAAAATGATACTGGTATGCTGCAAATATTTTCATTCTTTTAAGAGATGCTTATTTAGAAATACATTTGAAGTTTTTTTTTTTTTTTTTTTTTTTTTTATTCCAGAATCCTTGGTAGAGGAGCCTAATGGTTGGCAGTCAGTCTTCAGGAAGAAAGCATCACCTTTACTGTGCCTTGGTTTGGACAATCTCATGGCCTCAAACTGTTAGCTAACAATTTCCCATTGTTTAAAGCCAAACCATTTCATGGTATCTGATTTAATCATCTCAGGAAATTAAAACAGATGGTACCAGAACAGTGGGGTGCTGCTATTGTAAATACTAAAAATGTGAAAATGGTTTTGGAATTTGTCAATAGATAGAGGTGGAAGAATTGTGTGGTGCTTGATAGAAAAGGCTCCAGGAATATTCATTTACATATAAGCACTTATTTTACTTTTAACAATTTGGATACAGCTCCTTTAAGTATTTTCATTTCTTATTTTGCTATTACCATTCTGAGGTGTGAAAACATGCACAGAAACACCCAAGTTACTATTGTTGATCATAAGTTGTATTCTCTTAAAAGATAAGTTTAATTGTCCAATAGCATTACATTTAAAAGAACTCTCTGAAGGCTATTTTTTATTATTTTAACCTGTACTGTGAACTAGCAGCTTTTCACAAGAATTTTGTTCTTCTTACTTATTGGCTGATAACCAAATTGTTCCCAATGTTTTAAAATGCAATATACAATATTTCTGTTTTCTTTTAGAACTTTGTTTATCTCCCATTTTCTCTTAGACCTTGGCTGAACAATAAATATTACAGTATATACTCACTGGGATTATCAAATTTTTAGGGAATACTGGTTTCTCCCATGACTTGCTGCTTTTTTAGCATCCTTTGCACTCAAGGTATGAGGCCCCACACTCTCCAATCCTTAGAGATAACACAACTCTGGCAGGGGCTAGACTAGAAGAGTGGATGTCCAAATGAGGGCCAAGGATTTCACCAGGAAACATTTTCTTGAAAGGTTGCTGGATCCTTAAGGGCTCTTGTTTGTAGTAGGTAAATTGGAATTTACCCCTAGATAATCATGAGAGAAAACAGGGTTATTAACACCAGTGGAAGGATGGGATACAGGTGTGTTTCAAATTTGCCTTCTCCCAAGCCATGTGGAATAGAAGTTTCCATGGATTCAAACAGGGAAGAATAGTTACATCACAAAGGTGAAGCCAGTTTTGAAATACCCACCAGCAAAGTCAAACTCAGTTTAGAATTATCATCACAATAACGAATTAGATTAAATCCACCCAGTTATAACAATATCAGATGTTATACTTTTGCTGTTTTATAGTGTAAAATTTACTAGAGAGAAGGAAAAGAATAACAGCTATGTACAGCAAGGAAAACATAGTAAGATTGAGGGGTGATGAGATTTGTTTGTCTGTTTTTGTTTATTATTATTGGAATAATGAAAATGCTCTAGAAATGATTGAAGTGATGTATGCAAAAATATGTGATTACACCCAATACCACTGATTGTACACTTTAAAAAGTTTTTGCTTTATTAATAAGTATCTATAAAACTGACTTGTTAAAAATAAAATCCTTATTCACAATAAGTTCACACACAAAAGAATATATAAAGTTTAAGAAAATGTGTTTTAATTTTTGGATGCATAGAGTGCCAAACCACCACAGTCCACTTTTTGGACACTAAAAAGACATGTGTTTGCTACATGCAAAATGCATTCATTCTATGACAGCATCCCCAAAGACTTAAGTCATTTCAGAAACAATGCTAAATACTAAATGTCATCAAAATATACTATTGATGTGATCTGTCCTGAGGCATAATTCTCCCTCTATCTGTGGACCTGTGAAACCTAGAGAACAAATGATCTGTTTCCAATTTAAAATTGAGGCACAGGTAAGGATAAACTTTCCCATTCCAGTAGGGGAAGATTGGAAGGAAAGCAGGAGACAAGGTCCCCCAAATTCTGAAATCTAGAATGGCAAACTTCATTAGATTTCAGGTCAAAGAGTCATCTATAGATCAATATCTTCTCAGGGCTTGATGGAACAGCAGCCCTTCCCCTTCCAAGCACTTGCACAGCAACCCTGTTTTTGACAGTATGAAAGATGCATCTACTAGGGCCTTACTTCTGCTGAGCTGTTCATCACTGCTCCCAAAGGACTATTGAAATGGATCATTGCCAGAAAAGGGTACAATTTATATTTGTGGGAAGAGAAAGCTCTATTTGACAAGTTGAACTGTAACTATAACAACTCATATTTAAGTCATCCGGAAATATTTGAAATCAAATAATTTTCATATTGATTCTCATTTATATTTAGTAAATTCTTTTGATTGAATTGTGATTGTTCCTATTTAATGATTATGACTATTAAACAAAAGCATTTCATGGATATTATAGCAACTTTGAGATTAATTATCTGGTTGTACACTTTATTATCAAAATTCTAGATATAAACACCACAATATTCATTCATTTTGTGAATTTTAATATAATATATTATGAAAGCAGTTGGTAGAAATTTAACATTAAATTGGCTGGAAAATAAAACATGCAATTTGGCAAGGGTTTTGTTTTGCTTTGCTTCATATTTTGCATGTTTACATGAATTATGTAGCCAAGAGGGAATGAACATTAATTCATTTAATTTATGCAGGAAGTGGATCTACTTGGGCTCAACTTCATTACCAGTTCCTATCTCATCACTGTCTAGAATATCATTAATCCATTACAAGAAAGCAATATGATATCATTCTGCAGACTCTATTTTAATTGATATTGATTGGAGCACCTGTAAATATATACTGGGAAGTATGGATTGCCATTAGTTTGGAGCCATACAGTATTTCAATGAAGAATGTGACTAAAATAAGAATTTTTGTATTGAAGGGCTTCACAGATAATGTAGACCTGAAAGTCTCCATGGCTTATAATTTTTATAATTCATAGCAATCTATTTTTTTTACTATTATAGGATATTTGGGACTGGCAGTATTGGTCATTGGGGATTCCAGCTTCACAACCCCATGTGCTATTTTCTGAGTTGTCATTTTGGATGCCTGCTATTCTTCAGTTATCACCCTCAGAACATTGGTCAATTTCTTGGCAGTGGATGCAATGAAAAAAAAGTTTTAGAGAAATTAGTTCATAATTAAAGTGCATTTTTAGCATTGTGTGAAACTCAAAAGAAGGTGGAGGTTAGTCTATATATCATAGTGAAAAACTAGGCATAGAGAGGGGGCCAATATGGCGTTAGTGTAGGAGGGCACACACTGCAAGCTCCCAGAGCAAGGTGGATTGTGGACAGAGTCCTGCCTGGGGGTCTGTGCTGTGCACGCATGGAGTGAGAAGCTTGGGACATCTATCTGCGTGGATCAATGGCATGGACGGAACAGTGGAGATTCGTGAGTTTTAAGGCTGCCAGTGGTGGTTGGCACAGACGGCTGAGCCCCGCGGTTAGGGAGAAAATATAAAATAAAATAAAATGGCCACTTGCAGCCGAGCAGGTGAGAAAGTTTTATTTTCTGGGGATCTGGCTGCCTGGCGCCCCTTGGACTTTGGCTGAACAGAACAAACAAGCTAATCAGCACCCGGTGAACCGGAGCCTGGATTCTGGTCGGGGGACCGAGTTATTTCCCTAGCGACCCAGGGATAAGCCTGGGCCGCTGCAGAGCCAGGAAGAAGGGACACTTCCCAAAAGAGGGAGGGTTCTGTTGGAGGACAGGGAAGGGTATTTTTTATTTTTAGACATTGATCTGGCTGCCTGCACTGCCCCATAGCTTTGGGGAGCAGATAAGCCTACCTGAAGCAGCATCAGGCTGAGAGCAGACCCAAATCTGCACTCAAACTGATTTACTTAGCAACCCGGTGACACTGGAGCTCGGCTCCAGAAGGGGCAGAATTGGCCATCTTTAGCACTCCTCACTGACTAACATCAGAGCTACAGCTATCCAGGGTAGTCCAGGAAGTGGGACGTGCTTGATTAATTTCCATGGACCCAGCTAGGGTCCCTTCTGTAAGGGGGTTGGTCTAGAGGAGGAATTATTTTGGGTCCTGTATTTCACTAAAAATTTTAAAATTAAAAAAAAAAAGTGAGAAGGTCACTTCAATAAATGAAAAATAAATTCTTTTTAATTTAGTTTAATAGAGAATAATCATCAACATTTACGCACTTAACCGGGGTGCCTCAAAATACGTGCGGCAAACTCTGGAAAAACTAAGAGGAGAAATAAATGCCTCTACAATTATACCAGGGGACTTCAACACACCACTATCATCATTAGACAGAACATCTAGACAGAGAATCAATAAAGAAACTAAGGCACTCAACAATATATTGGAAGAACGAACAGGACTTAATAGACATATATAGAACACTACACCCAAATAAAACAGGATTTACATTTTCTCGAGTGCACATGGAACATACTCGAAAATAGACCACATGCTAGGCCACAGAAAAACACTCAATGAATTCAGAAGAATTGAGATTAGATAAAGTAATTACTCTGACCACAACGGAATAATATTGGAAATCACTAAGGGCCAGAGAAACAGGTTAGGCACAAGGATATGGTAGTTAAACAACACACTCTTAGACAAACAGTGGGTCAAAGAGGAAATCTCAAAAGAAATCAGTAACTATCTTGAAACAATGAAAACGAAAACACAACATATCAAAACTTATGGGATGCAGCGAAAGAGGTCCTGAGAGGGAAGTTCATACCATAAATTCATATATTAAAAAAGAAGAAAGAGCTAAAATTGAAGACCTAACTGCACACTTGGAGGAATTGGAAAAACAACAACAAAATAAACCTAAAGGAAGTAGAAAAAAGGAAATAACCAAGATTAGAGCAGAACTAAATGTAATAGAGAATAAGAAAGCACTGGAAACAATAAAGAAAACCAAAAGTTGGTTCTTTGAGTATATCAATAAAATTGACAAACCCTTAGCCAGACTAACAAAGAAAAAGAGAGAACAGATGCATATACATAAAATAAGGAATGAGCAAGGGGATATCACTACTGAACCCACAGAAATAAAGAGTATCATAAGAGGATACTTTGAAAAATTATATGCCAACAAGAATGACAATTTAGAAGAAATGGACAAGTCTCTAGAAACCCACAAACAGCCGACAGTGATGAAAGAAGAAATAGATGAACTCAACAGGCCAATTACAAGTAAAGAGATAGACTCAGTCATCAAAAACCTCCCAACTAAGAAGAGTCCAGGACCAGACGGCTTCACAGCTGAATTCTACCAAACATTCCGGAAAGATCTAACACCAATTCTACTTAAGCTCTTCCAAAAAATAGAAGTAGAAGGAATATTTCCTAACTCATTCTATGATGCCAACATTACCCTAATACCAAAACCAAATGAAGATAGCACAAGAAAGGAAAATTACAGACCAATTTCTCTCATGAACCTAGATGCTACAGTCATTAACAAAGTACTTGCTAATCGCATTCAACAACATATCAAAAAGATTATACACCATGACCAAGTGGGTTTCATCCCGGGTATGCAATGATGGTTCAATATAAGAAAATCCATCAATGAAATACACCACATAAACAGATTGAAAGAAAAAATCACATGATCATCTCTATAGATGCAGAAAAAGCATTCGAAAAAATACAGCACACATTCCTCATAAAAACACTACAAAAGATAGGAATAGATGGAAACTTTCTGAAAATGATAAAGGGTATATATGAAAAACCCAAAGCTAACATCATTTTCAACGGTGAAATCCTAAAAGCCTCCCCTCTGAGATCGGGAAAAGGACAAGGATGCCCACTATCACCACTCCTATTTAACATTGTCTTAGAAGTACTTGCACGAGCACTGAGACAAGAAAAGGACATAAAAGGCATCCAGATTGGAAAAGAAGAAGTAAAAATTTAATTATTTGTAGATGAAATGATCCTATACATAGAAAGCCCTGAGAAATCTACAATAAGGCTTCTACAATTTATAAAGAAGTTCAGTAATGTTGCAGGCTATAAGAACAATGCTCAAAAATCAGTAGCGATTCTGTACACCAATAACGAGCAAACTGAGGAGGAAATCAGGAAAAAAAATATCATTTACAGTAGTAAATAAAAGAATCAAATACCTAGGAAGAAATTTAACTAAAGATGTAAAGGACTTATATACAGAAAACTACACAACACTGTTAAAGGAAATCAAAGAAGACTTAAATAAATGAAAAAATATTCCCTGTTCATGGAGAGGAAGGCTAAACCTCATCAAGATGCCCATTCTACCCAAACTAATCTACAGATTTAATGCAATTCCAATAAAAGTCAACACTGTATTTTTAAGGAACTGGAAAAAATAACCACAAAATATATTTGGAGAGGCAAGAGGCCCCGAATTGCCAAAGACATATTGAAAAAGAAAAATGAAGTTGGAGGTATCACACTACCTGACTTTAAAACATATTACAAAGCTACAGTGATCAAAACTGCATGGTATTGGCACAAAGATAGACCTACTGACCAATGGAACCAAATTGAGAGTTCTGATATAGATCCTGGTATATACAGTCATCTGATATTTGACAAGGCCACGAAGGCAATCAGTTGGGAGAGAATGGCCTCTTTAACAAGTGGTGTTTGGACAACTGGATATCCATATCCAAAAGAATGAGAGAAGAATACCATCTCACTCCTTATACAAAAATCAAATCAAGATGGATCAAAGATCTAAATATAAGAGCCAAAACCATAAAGACCTTGGAACATAAGGTAGGGAAACATCTACAGGACCTTGTAATAGGAAATGATTTCATGAACTTCACAGCCAAAGCACAAGCAGCAAGACAAAAAATAGATAAATGGGACCTCATCAAAATAAAAAAACTTCTGCACCTCAAAGGATGTTATTAAGAAAATAAAAAGGCAGCCTACACAATGGGAGAAAATATTTGGCAACCATATATCTCATAGGAGCCTAATATACTGCATATATAAAGAAATCCTACACCTTGAAAATAAAAGGACAAACAAACCATTTAAAAAATGGGCAAGTGACCTGAAAAGACACTTCTCCAAGGAAGAAATACAAATGGCTAAAAAGCACATGAAAAAATGTTCAACCTCGCTTTCTATCAAGGAAATGCAAATCAAAACTACAATGAGATACCATCTTACACCCATCAGAATGGCAGCTATTAAAAAAACAGAAGAAACTAAATATTGGAGAGGATGTGGAGGAATAGGAACCCTCATCCACTGCTGGTGGGACTGCGGTATGGTCCAGCCACTGTGGAGGACAGTTTGGCGGGTCTTCAGAAAACTAACAATAGATCTTCCGTATGATCCAGCAATTGCACTGCTGGGTATATACCCAGAAGAACGGAAAGCAAAGATGCAAACAGATATATGAACACCGATGTTCATAGCAGCATTGTTCACCATTGCCAAAAGTTGGAATCAGCCCCGGTGCCCATCAACAGACGAATGGATAAGCAGAGTGTGGTACATACATACAATGGAATATTACTCAGCTGTAAGAAGGAACAAAGTGCTAACACATGGAATAACGTGGATGAATCTTGAAGACCTTATGTTGAGTGAAGCAAGCCAGGCTCTGAAGGATGAACAATATATGATCTCACTGATCTGAACTGAGGAAAGCGAGCAGTCTCTGAGAACCATTGTCTGAAAGATAGGTTAACAAAGGAGAGTAAGAGAAGAGCATGCTTTGAGCCATAACCCATATGGACATAATCCATGGTAAAGGGATAGAGTGTGGTTGCATGTTGGGGGATGGGGCAGATGAGTGGTGGTGTTCCTGGGTTTGGTGGTGCAGCACTGGCGGGTGGGTGGATTAGGAAGGGCAGGTTCAAATTCCCAGGGAATGTAACTGTGAATCTTGACATTCCATGGGTTGGGATATGGTGTTATCATGGGCTCTGGGGGGCTGGGGGGAAGGGAACAGTCAAGATCTAATGGGGTGTTTGGTGGCCATGGGGAAGGTTTTTCATTACCTTACAGTAATGGACACAGGACAAGGTAAATATCATCAAAATTATTAAACTGTATCATCTAAATTGTAAACTTTACTGTAAATCATAGACAATGTTTAGTTGCTATATTTTGATTTCTGTATAACATTTATAACAATGTTAACATCAAAAAAAAAGGGTGGGGGTTAATATGGGGTGGGTAAGTGGGGGTGGTTTGGTATCTGGGACTCTCCGGCACTCCATGTGTGACTTTGCTGTGACCTAAAATTTCTTTGAAAATTAAATGAAAAATTGGGAGACAATGGGGATTGAGAGGGGGAAGATGTCACAGCACACCGGACATCCGATAACACAGTGATAAAAGGAAGGGAAAAAAATGAAAAGAGAAAGGGAAAAAAAAAGAATAAATATATATATATAAATTTTTTAAGGTATTTCCTTTGCTTTTTCCCCATTTTTTTGAAAGTCCCAATCCACTAATTATATTTTGTGTGTTTTTTTGTTTGTTTGTTTATTTGTTTTTGTTTTTGTTTTCTTTTTTTTTTCTTCTCTATTTTTTTTTTCCCCCTGAGTTTCCTTATGTTTGTCTCTTGCATATAAGCTTATCATAGTTGTTTCTTTTTCCTAGTAAATGTATTTGATTATTTGATGGACTGTATGTTCATGGAGGATTTGGATCACAGAAGGGTTACAATGGGTACTGCAGGGGATTATTGGTGGGGGGTGTCTGGGAGGGGGGTTTCATGGGAATTAGTTCATCTGAATATGCATGAAGATATACAAAATTGTTCTAAAGATCAAAAGATGGGGCATGGTCACGATGGGTGGATGATCACACAATAAATGAGGGAATCTGAATTCCTAGCCTGGAGAGCTCTGCCACAGTCTCCAAGGGAGCAGCAAGAGTCCTCTGAGTGCAGGGACAGTGTCTGTCAAAAGAGGATGACCCACTGATGTGTTCTTTTTATTGATGACTACCCTTGTGAGTCTTTGCTTTTGTAACTGAGACTTAGCCTGCAGTTGTGGGGTGCCTAAGTGTTGCCTACTGAGAGCTTCCTTGTTGCTCAAATGTGGCCTCTCTCTAAGCCAAACTCAGCATATGATTGCATTACCTTCCCCTCAACGTAGGACGTGACTCCCGGGGATGAGCCTCCCTGGCAACGAGGGATTAATAAGGAGTGCCAACTGGCAGCACAACTGGAAAAATACCTTGAATAAAAGGGGTAAAAGGTAAAGACAAATGAGTTCAAGTGGCTAAGAAATTTCAAGAGAGTCGGGAGGTCATCCCAGAGGTAACTCTTACGCACACCTCAGTAGGAGCTCATAGAACATCTAAGTGCCTATCACCCCACACAGAGGGGCTCCTGAGAGCTCTGGAGACACCCAGGTCCTATATAAGTGGGGATAGCCCCAGAGACTGATGCCTTATCAGTGAGCTCTATTTTGGAATCTGTGCTCCTGAGAATGACAGAATTGGACTCAAATAAGTCCTCCCTGAACATGGTTCATCTGTCCCTTCTATTCAAACCTATATGTAATGCAGAAGTTTTTAGGTATACTTCCAGAGAGTGGAGCCTCTGGCCTACCTATGTGTCAGGTGTGCGTGGATTCTCGGTGGAGCTGCAACTCCTACCCTAAAGCTCAATGAAGTCATCCAAGTCACCTGGCGAGGAGACAACGATGGGCAACGGCCATCCCAGGGAATGGAGTGGGCCTGCATCTGCAGGCAGGATCATCCCACCCACTATATCCATGGGATATAAGCCCTCTCTCACTTGGAGGTGGAGTGGACATCACCATCCCAGTCCCCTCAGGATTGGGGAAAGAACTATGGGCTATATTGGACTTGATGGTATTCTATTGTACACATATTGTGATTCTAGCAATGTAAGAAATTATAACAGTGAGGTGGAGCCAGTGGCCGCTTGACACTTTTGGGGCAGGGAGGGGACAAGTAGTTGAAATACAGGGGCTTCTTTGGGATTTGGAGGTTGTCCTGAGTACCGTTGTGGCAACGGATGTAGGCCATTTTAAATCAGCACACACCACTCAGAACTGTGTGGGAGAGTGTGTGTTCTACGATGTGAACTGTGGTCTATGGTTGGTGGCAAGGCCCCAGGATGTGTAAGTCCATTGACATTGGTGGGCCACACTTGTGGGAGATGTTTGTGTGGGATGTGGTGGGAAGTGTGGGAGGTGGGTAACATGGGAATCCCAGAGGGTTCTGTGTAATATTTTCGGTAATCTAAGCACCTCTTAAAATATATTTATGTATATATAAATAACATTTTTGTAAGCAAATACACATATATGCATATATATTTATATATCATTTATAAATAGTGGTATGTATTGTCAAAATTTTTATTTTTACCCACAATAAAAAAAAATAAAAAGAAAATCTAGGCAATAAAATGCCTATTACTGAATACTGTTTATATATCCAAAATATTTCCAAATAAAGCATTACTCAGTCCTCCAATGCAGAATTTTACAAATGTAGATAAATTGCATCATCTATATGCCTACTACTGTGTTCAAACTAGTCCCTATTTAATATTCATTGATAAACATATATTGATATTAGTTTATGTGTAACTTGATTTTCAATCACTATAATCAGAGATCATGTCCTCAGGATTTTATGGCTTCATATAACATCATATTGATATAGAAAGTCCTCAGCTTTTATTATGAAGTGAATTGCTTTTCCTGAATCCTTGTGAAAGACCTCCCAAATATAATTTTCTTATACCATAGGCACTCATACACTCATATCCATCCTCTGGAGATGCCTTTTTGCAATATTTGAGAAAACACCATAGATTTTATTCCATTATTATTTCCTACCTACTGCTCAGTCACAGAAAAGGATTGGATTGATTCAGAATATATGCAAAATATTTTGAGGTAATATGGTAGGTAATTTTTATTTAGTGTATACTTAAGGCTTTGGATAAATGAAAGAAAGTATATTTATTTAAGTCTTATTTATGCATTGCTTATTTTTGTTCTAATATTTGTTGACTTGGAGTGACATTAAGAATGGACATATATTTTCTTTCAATGAAATTTACTATTTCCAGTGTGAAATTGATATAGAATCAAAAATTTTCAGAACCCCAATCTCTAGTCATTTATATAAGAATAATTCATATGTCTCAAATGGAAAAACCACATTTGACAGCATAGTCTGGTTTCAATATACTCAAAATTTCTCTAAAAGCAACAACAACAACAACTTAAGAATGAGTTTTAGCCTGACAGTGGGCAATAGTAGGGACCAAATGCTTAACAATGGGTCAACAAGTTACCATGAGACTTCAGTTGCCCATCATGAAATGGTTGTTGTCTGACACAGCAGGAATAAAATTGGATGTGCACAACAGCACTCCACCAAAAAATTGAAGTGGTGTATATGATATAGGTCTTGAGCCGGTCCTGAAGGTACAAATAAGTTACATGAGGAAGTGGCTTAGATGCCCATGCCCCTCACTCCTAACACATTACTTTTACACCCACAGGAAAGGTTTAGAGTTGAGAACATGTTTTTCTGGGATACATACAACTTCAAACCACCACAAAACAAACAAATTTAAAATGCCAGATTATCTAAAAAAATTAAACTTTCCATGAGCTCACATGAAAGATGAGGTTGGAAACATTCAATAAACCAGAATACAAGAAGGACATTAGGTTGAGTAAAGCAAGCTGGACCCAAAGGACAAATACTGTATAGCTGAGTTATTATGAACTAAATATATTGTGTAAACTCTTGGAGTTAATATTTAGAAAATAGGTCACCAGAGATAGAATGAGGGTTGTAATTGGAAAGCTAAGGGTTAATCTGTGCAGAATTGATAAAGGTTTTTCTGTAAATCTTTGGGAATTAATAGAAATGGTCAAAACATATCATAGTGCTTTTAACTAGCAGACCTATTATATGAGTATGACAGTGGTTGAAAAGGAAAGGTCATGTATATTACTAGAAAGAAAGTGTAAAAATGTAACATTGGACTGTATAACATAGTGAAGCCTCAGATAAAATATGAATACGGGTAATATAGCATATATAAGACTGCTTTTACAATAAATGCAAATAAAAATAAAGAAATAGCAATGAATAAATATTGTATAAACATATATTTGAAAAGCCATACTAAAGTGATTTTATTTGGTATTGGTATATGATAAGTATAGGTGTCTATACAATGATCTTGTCTTAACTCTCAATTACAGTTTTCTGTAAATTTTCACTTGAAAACAAACTGGACACTTTTGTGTATTAGCTAGGCAATTAAAACATTTTTATTAGTAACAGTAATGTTTCTAAGTTTTCCCACTTTTCTAGCAGTTGTACTAATTCCATGTGGTTTCTTCTATACATTAAATGTAATTGCAAGATAGAATTGAAACTTAAAGACTTATTTTTAAGTTACGTATCACAGTTATTAAATTTGTAACAGGCAAACCCCAAATTTGATTAAGTTCCTAGGCATGGGCAATGTATTAGTCAGGGTTCTCTTAGGAAACAGAATCAACAGGAGATATCTGTTAATAATATAAGATTTTATATGCATTTCTCACATGACTGTGGGGATGCACAAGTACACTTTCCAATGGCAGGCTGCAAACCAGGGGCTCCAATGAAAGTCCAATGAAGGTCCTTGATGAGTTTCTGGGAGACATTAGCTGTCCAAAGATGAGCTGGGAAATTGTCTCTGAATGCTGAAATCACTTCTTTTTTTTAAGGCATTCAACTGATTGGATAAAGCATCACTCATTGCTGACAACAATCTCCCTGATTGATGTATATGTAACCAGCTATCAAATGTAGTAAACTCACTGGTGACTAAAGTCCATAAATGACATTGTATTACAATTAACCCAGTGCTTCCTTGAACAAACAACTGAGCACAATTACCTGGCTGAGTTGACACGTTAGCCTAACCATCACAGTACACACCTTGCCAACTTTGCAACCTTACACATTGCCTTAAACTATACTTAGTCTCTAAGTAAAAGCAATGAGAGACATGCATAAATATATATATTTCCACCTAATAATGTTCACCTCTCCTGTGTACAACAGGATATGCCTTAATTCCCTACAGAATAGGGTGCAAATCCTTGGATAATATACACTCTTAAACTTGACATTCTTAATATTATGACATGAAACTAATCAAACTTTTCAGATGATACAAGATGAGGTTAAGAAGAAAATAAAGAAATTTATTTGGGGGAGATACAGACAAGATGACATCAGTTTAAGTGTGGATTCACCATCTCTCTTGCAAAAATATGGCTGAGTAGGGCCAAGATCCTGTCCCAGTGAGCTGTTTTGGAAAATCACAGAGAAGGAAGCTTCAGGTCATTGATCTGGAGAGAGCTGGATAAAGAGATAAATTGCTCACTGTTAAAACCCTAAGTTTCTTGCCCTTGAGGCTGGAAACTGTGGGATGGCTAAGCCCCACTCTCAAGGCAAAGTCCCTGTGAGCCCCAAGCCCCAACTCCCACAGCTCCCTGGGGGGGGAGGGGGAGCATTCTCCAAGAGTGGGAGGATTCTGGCAAAGGTTGGAGAGGGGTTACCTTTCTGTGGGTTTGGTTGCCTGGACCCTGTTTGAGCTTTAAGGAACATATCAGCTGGCATAAGGTGGCACCAGGAAGAGGGGAGAGGTGAATATAATGAGGCAACCTGATTTACCTAACCACTCTGGGATAGAGAAATTTGGTCTGGAAGAGGATGGAGTCAGGCAATTGACTAGTCCTGTGCTGAAAACTATAAAAATTTCAACTCCCCTAAAGAAGGCAGGCAGTAGGAAGTGCTTAATAAGCTTCCAACCGTTTATTTAGGGTCCCCTGGAAGGAGAGGGTGGTCTGGAAGAAGGTTGAGAGTCATTTTTCTGTAGTGAATTCAGTCACCAGGGTCCCATTTGAATTTCAAAAGGAACTAAACCTGTCCAGGATAGGTGATGAGGAATCCCCTTACACAGGCTATTGCAGCCTGCTGCCTTGGGATAGAAAGCAATGATAGAAAGAGGACAGGGACAGACTCCTAGTCAGCAGGAATTTATCTAACTGTAAAGAGTCAAATCTGCCCAAGGGAAAATGACTGTATTGTTTTCTGAACAGTTAACTGACACAAGAAAGTTTAGCTCAGTGAAGGAGTTGCTCACTTGAATATATGAGGTCCTTAGTTAAATTCCCAGCTCCTCTTAGAGTAGTGATCCACTGGGATATCAAACATCCAGCTGATACTATAGGACAGGGAAAACATAGAAATTATTTTTGTATTGACTTCTCTTGGGTTTCTTATTTTTCCTAAAAAAAAAGGTTACTTTCCTTAAAAATTTAACTTAGTTTACTCACTAAAACCTTTTTTAAAACCTGCAGAGGGAAGACTGCAGGAGAACTGATGAAGACAGACTGCCTGAGAAGCTCCAGAGAGGTCTAAGAGAGAAGGTGTTCTTCCTTAGTTTTTGTTTGATTGCTTGCTTGTGTGTTTGTTTCTTTTGTTTTCTTGTTTTTCTTTCCTCTTTCTCCATACATTTTTTTTTTCTTTAATTAGGTGCTGCTGGATTATTTCTTCTTTGCTTTTTTCCTCTTCCTTGAGTTCCCTTTTCTGAGTATACCAATTTTGTTTGCCAATGTTATCTCTTTTCCACCCTTCATTTTTCTATCTTCTGCATTCTGTTGTTGTTCTTACATTCCACATCTCTTTATTTAGTCACAATTTTTCTGGTTTTTATTTATATTTCATCTATTCTTTATTCTCTCTATTAACATTTTTTCTTTTTGTGCTTTCTTTTCTCTTTCCCTCTCGCCTCATCATTCTGGCCTTTTAATTCATGCTATATATTTTTCTATATTTGGTTTCGCATTTCTTTGTAGGTACTCCACATTTTTTTCCTATTACACTAACAATATTAGGTAATAATAAATACTATTAATAGGTACTCTTGTAAACTGCTTACATGAGTAAAATATTCATTTTCCTAGATCATATATGGTACCTCTTCTAACTTTTACTATTATTATTACAGTTATCCTTTCTCTTTTCTTACCTCTTTTGCTTTCTCTGGCCTAAATCTTTTAACTCCAAGGAAACATAGAATACCACAAGGAAATAGAAAAAAGAAAAACCAAGTGTCAGAAAGAAAACTTAACACACAAAAAAACAGCAGCTAAATAAAACCCTAGGGTAGAGAGAGAAGCTAATCAACTGAATAAACCAATCAAGATGAAAAGATGATCAGACAGGAACAAAAAATTACAATCCATGTCAAGAAACAGGAAGACATGGCCCAGACCAATGAACAAACCAAAAACCAAGAAGAGATGCAGAATATTGAAAAATTAATCAAGGCTATCCAAACAAATTTCATGGACCAACTTAATGAAATGAAGGAAGAGATTAAGAATATGAAGAAGACACTGGGAGAACATACTGAGGGAATTGGAAACATACATAAAAAGATAATGGATATGATGGTGATGAATGGCACAATCCAAGAAATCAAAAAGACCCTGGAAGCACATCACAGGACATGTGAACAGGTAGAGGAAAGAATTATCAATGTGGAAGACAGTATATCTGAAATTAGATAGGAAAACATATAGATAAAAAGATGGAAAAAAATGGAGCTGGGAATTAGGGATTTGAGTGACAAAATAAAATGCACAAACATATGCATTATAGGCATTCCAGAGGGAGAAGAGAAATGAAAGGGGACAGAAGAAATGTCAGAGGAAATAAAGGTTGAAAACTTCCCAACCCTATTGAGGGAGATGGATGGACATATCCAGGAAACACAGCATACCCCCAAAAATATAAATTCCAACAGGCCTACTGCAAGGCATATACTTGTCCAACTGTCCAATACTCAAGACAAAGAGAAAATACTTAAAACAACAAGAGAAAAGAGAACCATCACATACAAGGAAAGCTTAGTAAGGTAATTGCTGCTTTCTCATCTGAAACCATGGAGGCAAGAATGCAGTGGTATGATATAGTTAAAGTACTAAAAGGAAAAAACTTCCAGCCAAGGATTCTATATTCAGAAAAGCTGGCATTCAAAAATGATGGAGAGTTCAAAATATTCACAGATAAACAGAAATTAAGAGAGTATATCAATAAGAAACCTGCCATTCAAGAAATACTAAAGGGAGTTCTATATATTGAAAGGAAAAACAGGAGAGAGAGAGTTGGAGGAGAGTGTAAGAACAACTGAAAATACAAAAAAAGAAATAAAAATCACATATGACATACAAAAACCCAAAGAAAATATGGCTAATATAAGTCATTCCTTGAGAATAAGAACACTGAATGTTAATGGATTAAACTCATCAGTCAAGCGAGACAGATTGGCAGAATAGATAAGGAAATATGACCGTCTATATGTTTTCTACAAGAAACCCAACTTAGACCCAAGGATCGAAGGAGGCTGAAAGTGAATTGCTGGAAAACAAACTTACAAGCAAACAATAACCAAAAAATTGTGGGAGTAGCTATACTAATATCAGACAAAATAGATTTTAAATGCAAAATCTATTGTAAGAGACAAAAAAGAGACACTATATATTAATAAAAGGGATAATCTTTAAAGAAGAAGAAACAATCATAAACATTTATGTATCTAACCAGGGCACCTCAAAATACATGAGACAAACACTGGGAAAACTAAGTGGAGAACTTGATGCCTCTGCAATTATAGTGGGGAACTTTAATATACCATTATAACCATTGGACAGAACATCTTGATGGAGCAGGGAATCGATAAAGAAACAAAGACTTTGAATAATACATTAGAGGATTTGGACCTAATAGACATACAGAACACTACATCCAAATACAGTGGAATATAACTAAAGATGTAAATGACTTATACACAGAAACCTAAACAACACTGTTAAAGAAGTCAAAGAAGACTTAAAGAAATGGAAGAATATTCCCTGCTCATGGATAGGAAGACTAAACATCATAAAGACATCTATCCTACCCAAATTAACTTAGAGATTTAATGCAATCCCCAAGAATATCAACACAGCATTTTTTACTAAATTGGAAAAACTATGAAATTTATTTGGAAAGTCAGGAGGCCCCAAATAGCCGAAGCCATTTGGAAAAAGAGAAATGAAATTGGAGGAATCACATTACTTGACTTTAAAACATACTACAGAGCTATATTGTTCAAAACTGCATGGTATTGACACATGGATAGACATATTGTCCAATGGAACAGAATTGAGAGTTCTGATATAGGTCCTGACATATACAGTCATCTGATATTCGACAAGGCCAACAAGCCCCCTCAATGGCAAGAGAATGGCCTCTTCAACAAATAGTGTTTGGAGAACTGAGTATCCACATCCAAAAGAATGAGAGAGGAACACCACCTCACACCTTACACAAAAATCAACTCAAGATGGATCAAAGATCTAAATATAAGAGCTACAACCATAAATACCTTGGAGAATAATGTAGGGAGACATCTACAGGATCTTGTATTACAAAATGGTTTCATGAACTTCACACCCAAAGCATGAGCAGCAAAAGAAAAAATAGATAAGTGGGACTTCCTCAAAATTAAAACCTTTTGCATGTCAAAGAAATTTGTCAAAAAACAGCATACCCAAATGGAGAAAATATTTGGTAACCATATATCTGATAGGATCCTAACATCCAGCATATATAAAGAAATCCCATATCTGAAAAATAAACAGACAAACAACTCATTTAAAAATGGCCAAGTGATTTGAACAGACAATTCTCCAAAGAAGAAATACAAATGGCTAAAAAGCACATAAAAAGATGCTCAACACCACTAGCTATTAGGGAATTGCAAATCAAAACTACAATGAGATAGCATCTTATATCCATTAGACTGGTGGCCATTAAAAAACAGAGGACTACAAGTGTTGGAGAGGAGATGGAGGGATGGTAACCCTCATCCACTGTTGGTCGGAATGTAGAATGGTCCAGCCATTGTGGAGGACCGTCTGGTGGTTCCTCAGAGAACTAACTATAGATCTGCCATATGTCCAAGAAATTTCACTGCTGGGCATATACTCAGAAGAACTGAAAGCAAGGACATGAACAGATATATGCACACCAGTATAGCAGCATTATTCATTATTGCCAAAAGTTGGAATCAACTCAAATGCCCATCAACAAATGAATGGATAAACAAAATGTGGTATATACATACAATGGAGTATTACTCAGTTGTAAAAAGGAATAAAGAACTAACACATGGGATAACATGGATGAATCTTGAGGACCTTATATTGAGTGAAGCAAGCCAGGCATTGAAGGAAAAATATTATATCACCTCTCTGATATGAATTAAGCAAATTGGGGTGACTCGGAGAGCTAAAGACTGGAAGATAGGTTTACAAGAAATAGAAAGGGAAAAGAATCTATGATAAGGTGGAAGTGAGTTGTTGTGTACTGAAGGGATATGACAGGGGTGGAGGGATACTATTGGGTTGGGTGGTGCAAATTTGACATGAAGGGTAGGGTGGAGATACTGGTTTGGACAGTACTTTGAACTGGGGGGAGGGTTGGGGAGGGAGCAGGTGAACACTGGGCATTGGTGGGTACATGGGTGAAACTACAATGTTGAGAAAGTTATTTTGGCAATATGACAAGGAAGGGTTACTGATTTATGGTGTTGATTGGGGGGCATTTGGGACAGGTCACACCTGGGGCAGTCTTCTAGAGAATGTGTGTGTGATCATCTTGTCATAGTGTGCTGTATCAGAGCAGGGAGACCCACATAATGAGTGGGAAGGCGTTGGACTTCCATCCTGGAGAAGCCCAATATGTTCTCAGAGGGCAGGGTGTCCCTCAAGAACATGGGCATTTTCTAATAGAGAAGAAAAAGTAGCATGTCAAGACCTTGGCATTGTAGTAAATATCAATGAATCTTGTCCTTCAAGGAGTGAAGCCTGGTTGTCACCATGGGTCCTAAGGGGAGGGGGAGGGAGGTATAAAATAGATGGGAGAAGGGGTATTTAGGGAGCAATGGAAGTGTTTTCCATGATCTTGCAATGATGGATACAGGCCATGTTAAATTTCATCAAAAATTTATAAAAGTTTATGGTCTAAAATGTGGACCATAATGTAAACGATTGACCATGGTTAGTAGCTATGTTTCAATATTTGTATATCAGCTGTAACAAATGTACCATCCACATGTAAAAAGGTTATTAATAGGGAAGGGGAAGGGGGGATGTTGAGTATATGGAAGTCCCCTATATTCTGTATGTGGCTTTATTGTGACCTAAAATTTCTTTGAAGACAAAATAAAAAAAAGTAAGACACTGGGGAAGAAATGGAAGAAAATGCCACTGTACAAAGGCAAAACAGCAAAAAATTTATTTTAATTTTTTCATTTTTTAAATACTCTAATTTTTTTACTTTATTTTAGTTTTAGTTTCTCTAAATTATTATGTATTTTATTTTTTATGTTTAAACCTATTATTATTATTTCATTTTTCTATTAATTTAATTTGGCAATATTCTTGGCTTCATATTTGAAGAAGTTTTGGATCACAGAGGGTTACAACTATGGCAGGGGATAACCAATTGGGTGAGGTGTCAGTGATGGGAGATACATGGGAGGACGTTTACCTGGGCACATATACATACATATATATATATATATATGGTATATAAATATGTTCAAATGTTCACGGGGCATTGCAACAGTGGGTAGAGATTCACACAACTGAATGATTATTGAATCCCCATCCTGGGAAGCCCTGCCACATTCTCTAATGGAACAGTAACAATCGCCCAAGTACAGGGGCAATAACTACTGAAGAAGGATGGGCCACTCATTGGCCCTTGATATTGATAACTATGCTTATGAGCCTTTTGCTTTTGAATTTGCAACTTAGCTTAGTGTTGTAGGGTGCCTAAGAGTTATCTCCTGAGAGCCTCCTTGTTGCTCAAGTGTGGCCTCTCTCTAAGCCGAACTCAGCATATAAATGCATTACTTTCTCCCCAGTGAGGGACATCACTCCCGGGGATGACAATCCCTGGCACCAAAGGATTAATACCAAAGCACCAGCAAGTGATACAACTAGAAAAAGTTCTTGAATTAAAAGGGGGAAAGGTCAAGACAAATGGGTTTATATGGCTAAGAGACTTCAAAGTGAATCGGGCGGTCATCAGAGAGTTAACATTTATGCAAATCTCAGCAGGATCTCATAGATGGCCAAAGTAGATACTATCTTAAACAGTGGGGCTCTTGAGAGCTCCAGAGACACCCAGGTCCTAGTCATGGCAGATAGCTCCTGAGTTTGGTGCCTTGCCAGGGAGCCCTATTTTGGAGATTGTGTTCATGAGGGTGACAGAATTGGACTCAGATGTGATTTCTGTACACAAGCCTCTTCTGTCCTTTTTATTTGAACCTATAGTTGGTGTTGGAGTTGGTAGGTGTATGTCCAAGAAACATGAATCTCTTTGCTGTCCATGTGCCAGCTGGGCCCTGAGCCCAGTAGAGTGGCAAAACATACTTTCCCATTCATTGGACTCACCCAGGACAACTAACAAAGAGTTTAGGATGGACAATCACCACACCAAGGAACTGAAAGAGTCTACAGCTGCAAGCAAGAGAGTCCTATCCATTAGCCATATGGGATTGAACTCCCCTATCATTTAGAGGTAGTGTGGGCATCACCATCCCAGAATCCTCAGGATCGGGGAATAAAATATGGACTAGAGTAGACTTACTGGTATTCAACTATAGACTTATTGTGATTCTAGCAGTGGAAGAAATTATATCATTGATGTGGAGACAGTGCCCACCGGAGGTGCTGAAGTCAAGGAGAGGGAAAAAGAGGTGTAATACTGGGGCATTTTCAGGACTTGGAATTGACAAGAATGACATTGCAATGACAAATATAGGCCATTATATATCCTGCCATAACCTACAAAATTGAGTGGGAGAGAGTGTAAACGACATTGTAAACTGTAATCCATGCTTAGTGGCAATTCTCTAAAATGTATTCATCAATTGTAATGAATGTACACACTAATGAAAGAGGTTGTTAATGTGGGGAAATTGGGAGGTCTGGGGATTGGGGCATATGGGAAGCCCTTATAATTTTTTATGTTACATTTTATGGAATTTTTTTAAAAAAGATTAAAAAATAAAAAATATATTTAAAAAAATAAAAAATCTTAAAAGAAAATAAAATATATATTTTAAAAAGTAAGTCCCAACTATATGATATAAGTGTAAAGATTTGTGTTCATTTTCAGGGTATTGTTTAATTACTGTTTTCTATGGCTACTTTAGTTATTACCTAGATTAAAGTTAATTAACAATACATAAACAGTGTAATACATTAAAAGAAAATTTTTTCCTTGCATTTTTCTTCATAATAATTCTTACCATTTCTACCAGAGTATTTGAGAGAATAGACAAATTTACGGATTGTCAAGAAATTAGACTTCCAAATGCAGTAAAATACCTAACCATTTAACTATAAAATGAGAACATAATGCTATTCATTTAAGCACGAATGTGAATGAAACATGAAATTTCATGCAAATTTTAATGTAATCATAGTGTACCTTTCCATTAACATATTGATTAATTCTGTTCATCAAAACCCAAGAAAACCTAAGGCAACTGGGGTGTTTTTTGAGATAAGCTCATGAAATTTTAAAAGCCTGTGTCTGTGAAAGCCAACCTAGTTCAGACATTCTACATTTAAAATTATTTTAAAGATAAAATCTTAATAACATAGTTTGTCCTTTAACATTTATTCTCATCTTCTTAGATAAATATAATTATCTTCATTCTACAGGTGAGTAGATTATAGCAAATCATTGTACACAATTGCTGAGAGATCTAGATTTCTGCTGTTCTATTGCATTGTTCTATCCACTGATGTAGTATTCCATGTGTTTGTGAGAGAAGGATATTTCTTTATGTTGTTTACTTTGTGTTTTACCGTGATTCAATATGAAAAGAGCTAAAAGAATGCAGTGGAAAATTGACCTGATCATTTTGGAAATAACATGTGTTGACCCAATTAACCATAAACACATGGACTACACCTTCCCTGACACAGGAACAAGTAGCTTCTGTATTCTATCCCATTGTAACTCCAGTGCTAAATATCAACTGACCAATAGTTTGAGGAACAAATATGTGAAAATAGTTCCCCTGAGAGCCATATATTAAAAAAGTATTTGCATAAGTAATCTGTGCATTAGTAATGATTAAAATGAACCCTGGATGACTTAGCATTAAATTATTCCAGCAATAGGGAAAATATTACAGTAACTTCAAACAGAGTATCAAAAACTAATTAATCACTTAGTATTCAAAGCCTGAGAGATGAATTATTTTATTTGCTTGGATTGAACACTGACTCACTATATTTGAAGGTTATTTAGACATATGGAAATAAGTAATGAGGTTTCTGAGCCATGCCAGACATTTATGCCATGCCAACAATATGTGAGTATGCATCACACAGTAATCAGTGAAAATATTTCATTGAGGCTTGATTTAGCTAGATATACTGATTTCTCTGCTTTTAGCAAATTAAGTGTAGAACAATGAGATTAAGATATGAGGACTCCTAAATTTAAGTGACATAAGAAAAGGTCATAGATATCCTTAGAGTAAAGGAGAAAAAGGTGAGGAAGTAATAAAAGTATTTATAAGCTTAAGTGCAAAATTGAGTCTTTTCACTGAGGTGCAAGTACTAACTGAGTTAGTGAGTAATTTTAATGATGTTGGATCATTTTGCTTTGATAATTAAAATTTTGATAATTCATCTGTGATTAGACACTACATTTTTTGGCGTTACAAAGATAAGTGATCTGTTTAAGACTTAGAGTATGTTCACCATTAAAAAAAGCAACAATTATTATCCAATGAGTTAGATGGTGAATCTCTAACTACAAAGACTTAATAAACACACGTAAAGATAATGAAGCACCTGCTAAACAGTGGATACCAACGCAAATTGGAGGAATATATAGAGATTTTCTTGCCCCTAATTCAAGTAGAAAACCTTTGTTAATTATAAACCCATCATATTAAAATAATATTTTTCCATTGAAAAGAGTACTGCAGGGCTGAATAATTATTTTTTAATATAAACCAAATGAATGAACTCTTCCAGACACTGTTTCAACATGACCATTAGTACTGTCATTACTGTCTCAACTGCATAAATCACTGAGTATTAATCAAAGGAATGAGTTAGGCCATCACATTTGAAATATATAAAGTAATCAAAAATAAATTTGGTAAAGCTCATTTAAAATAAAATTAATTCATGTGTGTGTTTGTATGTGTGTTTGTGTGTAATATTTATCTCTTTGCAAGAAGACTGAATTCCTTGAGAAAGGAGTTTGCTTATTCATGTTTGCATTCTTCACAGCCTCTAGCAAATGTATCGGGTAAAAAATATACAAGTAAATATCACATTATGGAAAATATATAACAATGTATTTACAGATACATGAATTTATGTACACATGCAATGTAATGATAATTTTATTTTGTTTGTGTTTACTTGGGAGAGCAGAGCAGTAATTCATCAAGGTCAAGGATGCTATCCAAATCATGTTTAAACCTTTTTCTGTTGTGTACTCATTTCTATTCAAATATGACAGCTTAATTCAAAATTCTATTTCTTTAATTATTTTACATACAATCCCTATGTATATATTATATAAGGAATACTAATTTATAGACATAGTCTTGAAATGACATATTTTTGTATAGTTAGAATAGGTAAATAAATATATACAGGGTTATACTTTGTATGTATGACTTAAATATTTAGAGTCAACTAGTTAGGAAGTTCACATATTTTATATACTATATATCATAAATAGACCTCCTATAAAAATAATGAGTCTTTAGTATTCGGAGTGGAGTGACTGAAGTTAGCTCATGTGATGAGATCTGTGTATATGTATATATAGGTAGACATATTTGCATTTGTTTTTGCTTTTTCTTTTCTTCTCATACATATTTTACAAGGTTCTGACTCCTGCCAACTTCATTTAGCAATACAATAATTTATCTGATAACATTCTGTAAAAGATAACTTATGAAATTTAATACCACATTATTGTTGGAATATAATGAGGCTAAAGCCCAGCTATTTACTCATGCAGAAAATAAAGTGTTCCCATATAACCCCCATTATCAAAATCATGCATCCATGTGGTCATTTGTTACAATAGAAGAAAGAATATTGTTGTGGAGCAAATGTAAATCCTTGCCTTATGCTCACTCTCAATTAAGTGACACTGGGTTTTGAGAGAAGAGTTTATTTAGCACATGAATTTCTTCACCTTTCTTTCATCATTCTCCCTGCCCAATTCTCCCAAATCTCTGGTTCTTTCCCATGCCATATGATCAACTCTTAACGTCTGAACTTTGTCAAATAACGTTTCCTTTTGAATATACTGATAAAAAAGAACACTCAATTTAAAATACATTTGATGTAACAGGCTTCAAACAATGATAGCTATTTTTGTTCAGTCTGTTAAGTATTGGTAGCCGTGATAATGCTCTTGTTAGCAATGTGCATTCCTTGAGGTCATGTTCTTTTTAGCTACCTTTAAGTTAGTTTTGACATCAACTTAGGGGAAAAAACATGGTAATTTTTCCTAAATAATTTTATATCAATGACTATTTCAGGAATTCTTGAGAAAACAAGATATTCCATTAAAATGCATTTAATGGAATGAAAATAATGGCTTGATATCAGGTAGATTCAAAGTTACTCTTATAACCATGTACAAAGATTAAAAGTTCATTTAAATATGAAGTCAAGACTTTTGTGGAAATTTTGGAATTTTTGAATAAAATATTATAGATTAAGTTAGGATTTTTGTAGCATACCAGCCCTTCAAAATATAGAAAGGTGTGGGAGTACAATACAGCAACTATCTGAAAGTAGCTAAAGACAAAAATTAAAAAGTGTACAAGAAATGAAAATTATTTTGAAAAGGAAATTAGAAATATTAATGCAATAAAATTTCATATGTTAGAGAGCATTTGCCATTTACATTTATTAGGCAGGATAAATTCCTCTCAAAACTCAAGGCTTATCAGACCAAGTCAAAATACAAAATCTAATATATTCCTTACACAATTTTAATTGAAGGACAATGATGCAAAGCATTAAATTAAAATGGCACAAACAAACTAATATTATATATAAAATGTTTCTATGATTCAATTTGTCTAAGTTTTACTTCCTACAGATGTTTATATAACTCTCACCTTGATTTCTTTAGAGTTGCTATAATGTAACTTTTTCCTTGAAGAATTTTCTAATAATCATTTTACAAGAACACAAGGCCTACTGTCTCCATGGACAGTCTGCCATTAGTTTTTCCTCCAAAGCAGTTATCACCATCCATATACATGTACTTGGTTGATTATTATCCCCACACTTAGAAATAGAATGTCACTCTTGTTAGATGAACTTCTTCCAAGTTTCTGAAAGTGCATGACCTTCCACCTGCATTGTGCCATTGCACTAGTGTTGCCCTATTTGGAACAACTTCCTCCCATGGAAATGTAAGACTAAACCTTCCACCTTCAAGGATTTGATCAAATGTCAACTTTTTATTGAACCTGCCCTAACCACACTATTTCCAGTTGCTTTGCCATGCCCACAGAAATGGATTAATGTTAAGAACATCTATCAATCTATCAACTCTCTATCTCAATGGTGAATTTGAGCTTCAACATCAGAGTTGAGGAATCATGACAGACAGAGATTTACAGGACTTGGTAAGCCACAATTATTTACTGTCTATTCCTTTATGGATAGAGTTTGCTGACCCCAGTCTAGGAGAAGTCTGCTTTATTGTACAGTGCTGACAGATATCATCTGCAACTGAACTTTGAAATGGTCTGGCAAAATTAACTGAAAGTGAGGTTATAAAAATAAATTGGTCAAAATGTAAAAAAAAAGAAAACATGATTTTTCAGGTATATAATTCAATTCCCAACAGATTTTATAGTTTTGGTTGTTGTATTTTCGTATTTGATTCATAATGAGATAATTTTTGTATATGATGAGAGGTAGGGGTCTACCTTCATTCTTTTTCAAACAGCTATCCAGTTTTTTGAACACCATAAGTTGAACAAACTATTCTTCCACATTGACTGGATTTTGCACACTTTTCAAAAATCAAGAGAGCATAAATATGAATGTTTATTTCTGAACTCCCATTTCAATTCTATTGAATTTTTAGGCTCTACATTTGGGCCAGGGTCATGATGATTTGATTAGCATAGGCTGGTAATAAATTTTACAACTGGGAAATGTTAGGGCTCCAGACAGATTGCAAAGTGGACTAACTTTAAAAATATGAATTATTCAGTTTTATCAAAGGTATACATAATATTCCCCCTTTCATGTAAGAGAGCAGACTTAGCATTTTAAAGAAAGTATAATTACATGTAAGCATGTTATTAAATGCACATTTTAGGAAAACAACAAACCCATGGTATTTCAATTTTCAGTACCTGAAAATTTGAGTATTAATAAAATGCAAAGTTTTCATCAAAATTCATGCTTCAGGGGCAAAAGTAAATAACAGAGACAAGTGGATTTAAACCAATTTTTTAAAAAGTTAACATGGGTAGGCTTCAGTGTGGTTCATGAGTCTATATGAAGCACAGTTGCCCTTATTCTCCAAGAGATCTTCATCTTCTGAGCAGAATATTTTTAAAATTTTCAATTCAGCTTTCATGATCCCATGTTTTTCATCCCACATCATCTTCAGACAAGCTCTGAGCACTTAAAATTCTCTGATGGATTGTTTGGGGCTTGGTCAAAAGCCCTCAGAAAACCTGGGGTAGAAGGGTTCATTATAAAACTTGAGATCACAGCTCTGGCTATTTACACAGGGCAGAGGCATTGTTCGAATGCTCCATGGCCTTCTCCTATTTTCCTTGGACTTGTAGGTCCTTAGCCAAGCTATATATGTTCTAGGAAGAATTTCTGAAGAGTTTCAGCACATTTCAGAGTAGGTATCTTGGGAATCCAGCTTTTGCTAGGCAAGTTTCATTTCCTCCCTGGCTCTCACAGCCTGTTTTTGAAACTGGGGTCAGCTCATTCTTACAGTCCAAGTGAATACAGTACACCATGCAGACCAGCCCACTTTTGCTGGTGGCAAGGCAGCTTTTCCAACCAAACATTTCCCTTGACTGCAGAGTGTAGAGGGCACTGTTTGCCTGCAAAGGGTTATGGGCCACCCACACTCCAAGATTGAAATTTTTTGTAAATACTTTTATTCTTTATCTTTTGTACATTTCTGCATTAGAGAGCCACCCAATGATGTGGCATCATGACTAATGAAAACAGCTTACAAATGAAGATATCTACTTAAGCATAAGGGGGTTTCTTGTATTCTGGCAGAATGCACAAGAATTGTGGAAATGGGCAATTTGGTTCTTTTTAATGTCTGTAGGTATTTGCCTAGCAACTTAGACTGCTAAAGAAGTGGCAAGATGAGATAAAGAAAATTTAAAATATGGTAGTCATGATCGCTGTGTGGCAGGACATCCATTTCCCTTTGAATATCTCCAAAGAGAACGTGAAATGAGGAGTATAATTTATCTTTCATACATTTAAAAGCAAACACAAAATCAACTGGCTTCCTAACATGCACACGGTAAAATGCAAATGTTTATTACAGGAGAGAGATACTGATGAATTGGGAAACAGAGGATAGAGACTTCCTTGTGTCTGAAACAGGACAGGATCTCTGTGGGCAACAAAACATACATCAGAGGCCACTGTGGTGATCCATGGGGTTGGGAGGGGCAGGGCTTTGGGGGTTAGAACAGACAATGGCAGGAAGTGCTGATGGCCGGCCAGGGGTATGGCCAGGACCACCAGATCAAAACTGGATACAATATCCTCTTATGGATCCCTCCCTCTTTATTTCAGGTGGTGTATATTAATCATGCCAGTATGACCCAGGTGCAACTTGATACTTAGCTTCTAGAAGACCTTGCAGTCTTCCACATAACAATTACAGCATTCGCCAGTTAACAATCTCACCGGCACTGAATGAGAATCACTCTGCCTTTCTCATCCTTTCCAACACATGTGGGTAAGTTTTAAATGAATTTAAAAATTTTTTAATTTCTGTATCATTATTGACAATGCACATTAAAAACAAACCATCCAACAAACAAATAAAACACACACACACACACACACACACACCAGACTTTTACCAGATTACACATAGAGATGCTCCAAGAAAAGTTCCTTCTCTCTATTTTGTTCCTTTAGGATACCTCTCACCCATGCTATCAAGAAATTCCATCCTTTCAGCAACTTAAAAAAGAGGGCTGGGATCACGATGGACAATACAACCTAACTCAAAGTCAATGAAGAGAAAGATACATGGTTCAATGATAATTTTAAAAGAAAGATTTATGTACATTTGTATCGGGTCCCACAAAATGAAGTAACATCGTGAGAAATGAAAAGAGAATTAAAATGAAGAAGGCTATTACATAAAAATACTTGGGTTTGTTGTCTTCTCATAGAATACTGAAGAGGTGCTGAGCTGGGCCAGCTAGCCAGCTCTACTCCTGCTTGAAAATATTCTACTTGGAAACATTGCCTGATGAGGAAGGTGCCAGGTGAGTTCAACAAAATGCACAAGCAGGTAATCACAGCTGTGTGATATGGTTTTCTATTTCTTTTGAATAGCTCCAAGGAAAATGTAAAATTTTAAAAATAATGAACCTAGATGGTAAAATCCTTAACAAAATGCTTGCTAATCGCATTCAACAACATATCAAAAGGATTATACAACATGGCCAAGTGGGTTTCATCCCGGGTATGCAAGGATGGTTCAATATAAGAAAATCAATCAATGTAATACACCACATAAATAGATTGAAAGAAAAAAATCACATGATCATCTCTATAGATGCAGAAAAAGCATTTGACAAAATACAGCACTCTTTCCTCATAAAAACACTACAAAAGATACAAATAGATGGAAACTTTCTGAAAATGATAAAGGGTATATATGAAAAACCCAAAGCTAAAATCATTTTCAATGGTGAAATACTAAAAGCCTTCCCTCTGAGATCGGGAGCAAGACAAGGATGTCCACTATCAACACTCCTATTTAACATTGTCTTAGAAGTACTTGCAAGAGCTCTGAGACAAGAAAAGGACATAAAAGGCATCCAGATTGGAAAAGAAGAAGTAAAAAATTCCTTATTTGCAGATGACATGATCCTATACATAGAAAGCCCTGAGAAATCTACAATAAGGCTTCTAGAACTTATAAAGGAGTTCAGTAATGTTGCAGGCTATAAGAGCAATGTTCAAAAATCAGTAGCATTTCTGTACACCAATAACGAGCAAACCGAGGAGGAAATCAGGAAAAAAATACCATTTACAATAGTAAATAAAAGAATCAAATACTTAGGAATAAATTTAACTAAAGATATAAAAGATTTATATACAGAAAACTACACAACACTGTTAAAGGAAATCAAAGAAGACTTAAATAAATGGAAAAAATATTCCCTGTTCATGGATAGGAAGACTAAACATCATCAAGATGTCTATCCTTCTGAAACTAATCTACAGATTTAATGCAATCCCAATAAAAGCCAACACTGTATTTATTAAGGAACTGGAAAAACTAACCACAAAATATATTTGAGGAGGCAAGAGGCCCCAAATTGCCAAAGACATATTGAAAAAGAAAAATGAACTTGGAGGTAACACACTACCTGACTTTAAAACATACTACAAGGCTACAGTGATCAAAACTGCGTGGTAGGGAAGCAGCTGTGGCTCAATCAGTAGGGCTTCCGTTTACCATATAGGAGGCCCCAGGTTCGGTTCCTGGGGCCTCCTGGTGAAGGCAAGTCCGCCCGCACGGTGTGGTTAGCTGACCCAGCGAGCACAAGCAGCAAGGGGGGAATAAATGAATAAATAAATAAAATCTTAAAAAAAAAAAAAAAAACCAAACAAAAAAACAAAAAAAAACTGCGTGGTATTGGCACAAGGATAGACCTACTGACCAATGGAACCGAATTGAGAGTTCTGATATAGATCCTCGCATATACAGTCATCTGATATTTGACAAGGCCACCAAGCCCACTCAGTTGGGAGAGAATGGCCTCTTTAACAAGTGGTGCTTGGAGAACTGGATATCCATATCCAAAAGAATGAGAGAAGAATACCATCTCACACCTTATACAAAAATCAAATCAAGATGGATCAAAGATCTAAATATAAGAGCCAAAACCATAAAGACCTTGGAAGATAATGTAGGGAAGCATCCACAGTACCTTGTAATAGGAAATGGTTTCATGAACTTCACAGCCAAAGTACGAGCCGCAAGAGAAAAAATAGATAAATGGGACCTCATCAAAATAAAAAACTTCTGCAGCTCAAAGGATGTTATTAAGAAAATAAAAAGGCAGCCTACCCAATGGGAGAATATATTTGGCAACAATATATCTGATAGGAGCCTAATAACCTGCATATATGAAGAAAAACTACACCTTGAAAATAAAAGGACAAACAACCCATTTAAAAAATGGGCAGGTGATCTGAAAAGACAATTCTCCAACGAAGAAATACAAATGGCTCAAAAGCACATGAAAAAATGCTCAACATCGCTTGCTATCAGGGAAATGCAAATCAAAACTACAATGAGATACCGTCTTACACCCATCAGAATGGCAGCTATTAAAAAAACAAGAGACACTGAATGTTGGAGAGGATATGGAGGAATAGGAACCCTCATCCACTGCTGGTGGGATTGCGGTATGGTCCAGCCACTGTGGAGGACAGTTTGGTGGTTCCTCAGAAAACTAAAAGTAGATCTTCCATATGATCCAGCAATTCCACTGCTGGGTATATACCCAGAAGAACTGAAAGCAAAGACACAAACAGATATATGCACACCAATGTTCATAGCGGCATTGTTCACCATTGCCAAAAGTTGGAATCAGCCCCGGTGCCCATCAACAGACGAATGGATAAGCAAAATGTGGTACATACATACAATGGAATATTACTCAGCTGTAAGAGGAACAAAGTGCTAACACATGGAATAACGTGGATGTATCTTGAAAACCTTATGTTGAGTGAAGCAAGCCAGGCACTGTAGGATGAACAGTATATGATCTCACTGATCTGAATTGAGGAAAGTGAGCAGTCTCTAAGAACCATTGTCTGAAAGATAGCTTAACAAGGGAGAGTAAAAGAAGAGCAGGCTTTGAGCCATCACCCATATGGACATAATCTATGGTAAAGGGATAGAGTGTGCTTGCATATTGGGGGATGGGACAGATGGGTGGTGGTGTTCCTGGGTTTGGTGGTGCAGCACTGGTGGGTGGGTGGATTAGGAAGGGCAGGTTCAAATTCCCAGGGCATGTAACTGTGAATCTTGACATAGGGTGGTATCATGGGCCCTGGGGGGCTGGGGGGAAAGTAACAGTCAAGATCTAATGGGGTGTTTGGTGGTCATGAGTAAGGTTTTTCATTACTTTACAGTAATGGACACAGGACATGGTAAATATCATCAAAATTATTAAACTATCATCTAAATTGTAAACTATACTGTAAATCATAGACAATATTAATTTCTATATTTTGCTTTCTGTATAACAGTTATTACAATGCTAACATCCAAAAAAAGGGGGGGGTTAATATGGGGTCGGGAAGGGGGTTGGTTTGGTATCTGGGAGTCTCTGGCACTCCATGTGTGATTTTGCTGTGACCTAAAACTTCTTTGAAAATGAAATGAAAAATTGGAGACAATGGTGATTGAGAGGGTGAAGATGTCAAGGCACACTGGAAATCCAATAACACAGTGATAAAAGGAAGGCAAAAAATGAAAAGAGAAAGGGGAAAAAAAAAAAGAACAAATATATATATATATATATTTTAAGGCATTTCCTTTGTTTTTTTGCCCATTTTTTGAATGTCCCAATCTGCTAATTATATTTTGTTTTGTTTTTTGTTCTTTTGATTATTTGTGTTTTTTTCTTGTTTTTTTTTTCCTTCTCTTTTTTTTTTCCCCCTGAGTTTCCTTATGTTTGTCTCGTGCATGTAAGCTTATCATAGTTGCTTCTTTTTCCTAGTAAATGTGTTTGATTATTTTATGTACTACATGTTAATGGAGGATTTGGATCACAGAAGGGTTACAATGAGTACTGCAAGGGATTATTGGTGGGGGGTGTCTGGGTGGGGGGATTCATGGGAATTAGTTCATCCGAATATACATGAAGATATACAAAATTATTCTAAAGATCAAAAGATGGGGCATGGTCATGATGGGTGGACAATCACATAAATGAGGGAATCTGAATTCCTAGCCTGGATAGCTCTGCCACAGTCTCCAAGGTAGCAGCAATAGTCCTCTGACACAGGGACAGTGTCTGTCTAAATAGGATGACCCACTGATATGTTCTTTTTATTGATGACTACTCTTGTGAGTCTTTGCTCTTGTAAATGAGACTTAGCCTGGAGTTGTGGGGTGCCTAAGGGTACCACCTGAGAGTCTCCTTGTTGCTCAAATGTGGCCTCTCTCTAAGCCAAACTCAGCATATGATTGCACTACCTTCCCCCCAATATGGGACATGACTCCCGGGGATGAGCCTCCCTGGCAACGATGGATTAATACCAAGTGCCAACTGGCAACACAACTGGAAAAAGACCTTGAATAAAACGGGGAAAAGGTAAAGACAAATGAGTTCAAGTGGCTAACAGACTTCAAAGAGAGTCGGGAGGTCATCCCAGAGGTAACACTTACGCATACCTCGGTAGGAACATCTAAGTGCCTATCACCCCACACAGAGGGTCTCCTGAGAGCTCTGGAGACACCCAGGTCCTATATAAGTGGGGATAGCCCCAGAGACTGATGCCGTATCAGTGGGCTCTACTTTGGAATCTGTGCTCCTGAGAGTGACAGAAATGGACTCAAATAAGTCCTCCCTGCACAGGGTTCATCACTCCCTTCTATTCAAACCTAATATGTGATGCAGAAGTTTTTAGGTATACTTCCAGAGACTGGAGACTCTGGCCTACCTATGTGCCAGGTGTGCATGGAATCTCGGTGGAGCTGCAATTCCTACCCTACAGCTCAACGGACTCATCCAAATCACCTGGTGAGGAGACAACGATGGGCAACGGCCATCCCAGGGAATGGAGAGGGCCTGCATATGCAGGCAGTATCATCCCACCCACTATATCCATGGGATATAAGCCCTCTCTCACTTGGAGGTGGAATGGACATCACCATCCCAGTCCCCTCAAGATTGGGGGGAAAACTATGGGCTAGAGTGGACTTGATGATATTCTGTTGTACACATATGGTGGTTCTAGCAATGGAAGAAATTATAACAGTGAGGTGGAGCCAGTGACCACTTGACACTTTTGGGGCAGGGAGGGGACGAGTAGTTGAAGTACAGGGGCTTCTTTGGGATTTGGAGTACCATTGTGGCAATGGATGTAGGCCATTTTAAATCAGCACACACCACTCAGAACTCTGTGGGAGAGAGTGTGGTCTACGATGTGAACTGTGGTCTAGGGTTGGTGGCAAGGCCCCAGGATGTGTAAGTCCATTGAGGGTGGTGGGCCACACTTGTGGGAGATGTTTGTGTGGGACGTGGTGGGAGGTGTGCAGGGTGGGCAACATGGGAATCCCAGGGGGTTCTGTTTAGTATTTTCGGTAATCTAAGCACCTCTTAAAGTATATTTATATATATATAAATTTAAAAAAAGGAGTGGAAACAGAGATGGAGAGGAGAGGAATTGTCTTGTTTATTGTTTGTAATTTTTTGTTTACTACTGCCCCATTCCCCTTCCACCCATCATATTCCTGGGGTGTTTGGGAGCTCGCTCTTGGATTCTGATTGGATTCACTTTTGCAGCCTGCCCTTCATGATGATCAGATTGCAGAATGAATGGTAAGTTTCTTTTCTAGAAGAGGAAACCAAAGGACAACAGAAGCATCCCCAGCCCTCCATCCTGCACCCGAGAATCTACCTGTTTTCTGTGTGTCCCACCACCACCCAGGACTCTGAAACTGTTCTGAGGTGGCCAGCTTGACAGGCCCAAGGGAGGTAGTCTGTGACCCACCAACTCCCAGGGTTCACCCAAAAGTTGTCCAAGACCACCCTGTCCCCCATGGCTTGAGTGGCAAGCCTTCCCACTCACAGGATATCCAGTTTGTTTCTCAGGGTCCCCATTATGGATGTTTTTATATGGGCCTGCAAGTTGTACCTTCTGGGGTTTCCCCAATTTTGGTGAGTCCTACTTGTGACTTGGGCTATGCTTTGTGTTCTGTGTGGTTGGGAATCAGTCCTGCCCTTTTGGGCACATGTTCAGGGCCATGGACACCTATTTTCAGTTGTTATGTTATGGGTGGTGTGGGGAGGTCAAGGGGGCTGCCCAGGAGGTTCTATTTAGTAGTTGCCACATCTGACCAGGCAGTACATGGGTCCCTCTCCAACTTAAGGATCCATCCTTTCTTAGAGTCAAGTCACATTTGTACATTATGTCACTTTTAACATTCCTATGACCTCCATACATAGCTTCTGAATATATTGCCATGTTGTCTTAAACAGAAGTGGCAGTGTGGGCCATTTTCCAATCCCACCATCAGAGAGTGAGTGCTTCCATGTATACCTCTAGATCATATCCTACCCTAGTATTATTCTTTTAATTCAATAATTGGGGGACATTTATTGACAAGGTATATTCATCAAAATTTACAGATGTTTTATATATTATAGATAAAAGATATAGATGCTACATGAAAGTTTCAACTCTTTTGCTGTTTTAGGATCATTCTTGTCCCTGATAGCACAAATATTCTAGTCTGTGACTTCCAGTGAGAAAAAGATGTGGAACAGTGCCACATATTCAGGGAACAGAATATCATGTTTTTCCATTATAAATTTATTTTAAACTATTAAAATATTTTGATGCTCAGTTTGGCTAAATAATACAGTATCCATCCAATTTTCAGAGAGATAGCAATGTGGACTAACTTTAGAAATATGAATTCTTTAGCTTTCTCATATATACATAATTTACCCCCTTTCTTTCAAGATGGATCACTTGAAATGGCCATTTTTATGTAAGTATTGTTACATGTTAAATTATGTTAAATGCTTTAGTGTTAAATGTGGACTACAAGTATGAAACATTTTAACATTTTAGCAGATAGATGGAAACATCAATAATCAAGTTGATATGTAGGAAAAACAATAACCTTTCCCCCTCACCCTCAACACCATAGAGATGAAAGATGCCCTCTATGGTTAGGCTCCTCTCTAAAGTTTACTCAGACAAGGAAACAGCCTTTGAGGACAGGTCAATAGAAGTTATCCAAATTGAAATAAAAAGATAAAAGTGTAAAATTAAACATGGCAGGGCATCTGAGATCTGTGGGACCATACCAAATGACCCAAACAAATGTGTAATTGAAATCCCAGAAGAGCAAGAAAAGAACAGAAAAGACATTTGAAAATGACTTGAAATTGTCTAAAAGTAATAAAAGTCATGAAACCATAGATTAAGTAAACTTAAAGCCTACATAGCAGGATAAATATCAACTGTACACACACACACACACACACACACAAAACACACCTAAAAAAATTTCAGGCTGCTGAAAACCTGACGTACAAGGGAATTAAAAAATAAGAAATACTGTAGAATCTTGTCAGAAACTAAGCAAATTAGAGGACAATTCTTAAAGTAACTAAAGGAAGCCACTTTAACTTAGCCAAATTGTTTCAAAAATGAAGGAAAAAATAAAGATTATCACAAAAACAAAATTTTTAAAAAATGAAATATTTTGAATTGCACAAGACATGCTAAAATAGTTTATCAGGCAAAGAAATTACGCCAGTCTAAAAATTGGACCCAAAAAAGAAATTAAGAGCAGAAAATGGTGAAAATGAAGGTTAACATATAACCTACTTAATCTTTTTTAACCATGCTAAAATATAACTAATTGTCTAAAGAAAAACTGGGTAGTATCTTGTGCATTATGGCTTAAGTGAAATTCAAAAGTGTGACAGAAAAGCACAAGGGATGGGATGGAGGAGCTGGACATGGACTGTTTGTTAGGTTCTCACACTACACATAGATTGGTGTAATGTTTTTGAAGGTAGGCTGGATGTGAATCGTATGCCCTGCGGTAACCACTAGAAAATAAAAACTTAAATACCAGTGTAATGACAGGATACTTATGCAGATTAGGTGGCCTGAGCAAGGCATCTGGCACTTATGCCCATCAACAGAACCTGAGCTCTAAGTTGCCTCCCCAAATCTGACTTAGGACCTGAGGAAAAGAGGGATTACAGCCAGCAAACAGGGACTTGTCTGGGTGCAACACTGCTACTCAGCCCCTTTGTAGCCTGACCAAAAAGAAAAAACTTTAATAATGCTGACCTGCCTATATTTAAAATTTTGAAATTGTTGTCATCACTGATTCTTTGGCATTAAGTTTAATTTTTAGGAATATTTCATCAAGATATTATTTATCTTGACTCAGTTTTTTGATGCCTCACTCACCTCACCCTTCTCCCAGTCCTGTTTGGAAAAATAAGTATTCAGGGAAGCATGGTCTGGCCTTGTGGATTCAGGCTGCAGAGAGGGTGGGCCCCCACCTGCAGGGTCCTTGCATTGAGGAGTGAGGCTAGAACACAAAATGACAGAGGAGGAACTTCATGGGGGAAGCCTGGACCTTACCCCACAGGAGAGACCTTGCAGGGCTTTGTCTCACCTGAAAAATGTGTCCTGAAATGGAGGCACAGGATTCCCAAACCCATCTGACACTTTGAGGAAGATTTTAAGTGTAAATCATTTCTGTTACAGCAAGAAAAATGGTCGTACCTAAGTATCTGTTTTAGTTTTGGGGCCATTGAAAATTAAGGCTCCTCTTTTCCCATTCCCTGCCCCCTCCCTAATCTGACTTCTGAGAACACTGTCCAGCCCCCAAGAAAGGAAGGACTCAACTACTCCCTCAGGCTCCATCTATGTTCCCTCTGGCCTCCATCGACTACTACACTGGATATCCAATACCATTTCTCCTCTCCTGGAAGGTGTTTGTTTCACACAGAGCTACTCAGAAGTCTGGGACCTGGGAATTTTGTTCCAGCAAAGGGTCCAGAAGGACTGTGCCCAACAAAATTGATACATATTAATAAAGCATACAATTCATCCAAAGTTCCACAATCAATGGTATTTGGTATAATCACATAGTTGTACATTCATCACTTCAATTGTTATTAGAGCATTTTCATTATTTCAATAATAATAACAAACATAAAACAGACAAATAATCAAACAATAAAATTCTTCACCTCTCAATCTCTCTATGCTTCCCCTACTGTACATAGCTGCTATTTCTGCCTCTTCTTGCACATTTATAAAATTATTAAGCAGTGTTATTGAGATATATTCACATACCATATGATCTATCCAAAGGGTATAATCAATGGCTTTTAGTATAATCACAGTGTTGTGTATTCATCACCACAAAAAATTTTAGAACAATTTCATAACTCCAAAAAGAAAAATTCCAATCCCCTTAGCAGTCCTTCCCCAGCCTTATATAACTACTAATCTAATTTCATCTTTATAAATTGATTTATATTTACATTTTTTATAAATGGAATCATACAATATGTAGTATATATAATATGTATACAATATGTAACATTGTAGAGAGGGCCTGGTGGGTAAGATAAGAGAGACATCAGAATGGCAAGGTGCTCTGGAAGCCAAGCAGATGAGGTCTGTCCAGGAGGGTTGTTGGATGGAGGTGGCTGGTAAGCTGGGCCATAATGCTGTGTGTCAGTCAGGTTAGAGTGTGCCATGGAGAGTGTGGGACATGGAGTCAGCAGCAAGAGTCTAGATCATTCTGAGAGGTGCTGAAGGTGTGGGGAGCAGCATCACTGGGTAGCTGGAGGGGTGGGGTAGGCTGGAGAGACCAATGTGTGAGATGGAATATCTATAGACACCCCAGCTAAGGGAATGACTCAGAGAAGAAAGACTGACAGTGCTGAAAAGAGGAGGAGGTTGGGGGAGTCCTGGGAAAAGCTGGGGCAGGTGTGGGAGCCACCCAGGGTCTGGTGGTCAGCCTGGAAGCAGGCTGGGTGTGGGACAGAGAGGCACTTCTTGCTTGATTACTTTCCATCGCTGTGAAATTAACACCAAGGTCCTCAGTGGCCATGAGCAGTGGGGGTCATGGGGAGCCTGAGGGGAGAGCAGGAGGGTGAGAGCATCATCGAGGCAGATGAGCAGGCAGCCTGGGTGCTGGGTGTCCACTGAGATGGTATTTTCTGGAGACTCATTGACAGTTGTGCCTTCCCCAAATATGAGTGTGCAGCATAGATGCATGTGACCAGCTTGAGGTTGTGACAAGGGAACAGGGCAGGGGTTTAGGTGTGATAGGGGATGGACTCCCCCAGGCCAAGGGGCTGTGTGGAGTGGGGTGTGGGGACAGTCGGTGAGTCTTGTGACAGCACTGATGTCCTAGGGCCTCCAGTGCTGGCAGGCATATGGGAGTCCACCAACAGGGGGTGCCCAGGAAGCAGGACAGGAGTGGAGGTGGGGGCTGCTGTCAATAGCCCTGAGGGCTGCTTCCCAGCCCTGGCCACTGGTGCTGGGCAGTGAGGAGGGTACAGGATGAGGCTGGGAACCCTGCATGGGATTTAGCATCTGAGGGTCATTTACATAGCAGTAGTGACCACAGGAGGAAGTTCCAGCCAGGATTCCAGGGACCTGGGGGTGCAAGGGAGGTGAAAAGGGGCAGAAGCTGAGGTGGCCAGGGTGGGAGAATGCTCTGGGGTGGAGTGATGCTGTGTCCCTCAGCACCAGCACCCCTGCAGCCAGAGCAGGGCCTGAGAGGAAAGAGGAGAAGGTGGCAGGTGTGCAGATGCTGCTCCCAGCAGGCAACAGGTGAGGGAAGGAGCTGGTGGAGGCCATTGCCTCAGGGGTCTGGTCCTGGAGAGTGACAGGGAGTTCAGCCCCAGGGCACAGCTCCATTCAGAGGTGGAGAATCCCAGGAGCCATGGAGTGTGTGAGTAGCAGTTCACTCCATGTTCCCCACTCCAGATATCCCCACTCTGGCTCTCCCCTTCATGTCACCTCACTCTGGGTACCATCACTCTGCTTCCTGCTCACTCCTGGTGCCACCCACTTGGGGTTCCCCTACCCAATGTCTCTCACTCCAGTTACCCCCACTTTGCTTCCCCGCATTCTATGTCCCCCACTCTCGTCCTTCCACTCCTCTTCCTGCTCACTCTTAGTGCTGCCCACTTGGGGTCCCAGCCATTCAGCGTCCTGCCCACTCAGGGTCTGCCCAGGCTGGGATCCAAACACTCAGGGTCCTGTCCACTCCAGGTCTCTCCAATATGGGCCCCACCCACTCAGGGTCCTGCCCTTTCAGGCTCCACCCTTGGAACTCTCAGGGGAGCAGTGGCTGAATAACAGACAGCTGATCCTTTGCCCCCACACACAACTCTTCCACAGAAAGGAGCTGAGTGCCAAGCTTTTGCATTGGGGATGGGCAGGAACTTGGGACCCCATGAAGAAGCCAGGCTCAGGAGTGGGCCCCATAGGGGTCAGGAACCCTGTTGTGGCCCTAGGCCTGTGGCCCTCACCTGGGTCTGCTGGTGGCCAGCACCTCTGCCTTTGCACCTCTGAGTCTATGGGAGGCAGCTGGTCACACCTTCTCCCCAAAGTGAGGACAGAGAGGTGAAGGAGGAGAGGGGAGCAGACTTGGAGGTTCCTGTTCTCATAACCTTCCCCCTCACTCTCCTTGTCCAGGCACCCACCTCACTCCTCCCTTTGCCCAGAGGGTCTAAAGAGCCAGAACTTCCCCAGAGAGGTTCACCAGAAGGATTTCACCTTGGGTGTGGGCACCTGCCCCAACAAGGCCCAAAGTGTGAGTGGAAGGTGGGGCTGCTTCCCCCAGACTGTGCCCCCCTTGGGCTGCTCCTCCTCAGGATGTCCCCTAGAAAGCTACCCCCTAGAATGCTCCCATCTAGACTGCTCCCCAGGAGGCTCCCCCACAAGCTGCTCCCCCTCTAGAATGCTCCCCACTGTGACTACTCCCTCACAGGATGCTCCTCCAGGATACTCCTCCCCTAGAGTGCTTCTCCATTAAGCTGGCCCCCCTGGGGGGCTCCTTATGGACATTCTGATGCCCAGAAAGTTTCCACCAGGCTGTTCTCCCCAGGGATGTCCCTCCAAGCATATCCCCTCCAGTGGCTGTCTCAGGTCTCCTGAGAGCTCATCATCTATTGTGAGCTGGTGGCCCCAGGACAGGGGCTTATGTCTGATGGGCATCCCTACACAGATTGGAGAGTCTGCACACATAGAGGTTTTGTTTTGCCACATGGAGCCAAAACACTGCCAGTCAGCTGCCTTCAATCCATGCACCTTAAGCATCTCCTATATGCAGGCCCTGAGCACTTACCACGTGGAGGGAAGGAAAGCAAGCAAGGGGTCACCAGAGAGAGAAGCCCATGGGGAAGTGTGAGCTCAGCATGTGTGTGTCCCACCCAGCAGGGGCCACCATGCAGGGGCCAGAGAGAGCTGGAGGGGCAGGCAGCCCTCACCTGAGGAGGAGGAGGCCCCAAGCAATCCTGGTTATTCTCTGAGCTCTGGTTATTCCACTGTAGAAGGAAAAGCCACCAGGTCAGATGTAGAAGCCCTTGTCTGGATTTGCTCCACTGCTTCCTGGAGTGTATCTTGTTATTTCTTTCAGGATTCCATTGTCCTGTTAGAGAATGTCTTCAGTGAACTTTGTAAGATAAGGATACTGGGAGATAAAGTTCATCATTCTTATCTGTCCTCACAATTGATTGTCAACTTGGCAGGAAAAGAATTCAGAGTTGAAAATACTGTTCCCTCAGCCACTTGGTGGTATTGTAATACTATTTTGTATTTTTCAGTGTTGTTGCTGATGGTTCAGATATTTTTCTGCTGTTTTATCCCTCACAGGTTTTTTTTATTTCAGAGAACATTTAAGTTCTTTTTTATTTTATTTTATTTTTTGTTTTATATATTTTGTTTTCATATTTCCTTTTTGTTTTTCGTTTTGTTTTCTTTGTGGGTTTTTTTTTGTGTGTGTGGTTTTTTCAGTCTTTTTTTTTTTTTTTTTTCTAGGTGTAATGTTTTTATTCATTACAAGATACAGTTTGCTAAAATTTTGTCCAGACATTTGCATTTGTTTAATGCTTTAACCATTTCTATTCATTTCCAAAGATTTACAAACAACCTTTTTAACAAACATGTTTTTACTTTTAATCTTGGTGGTCTGAAATTTCACAATAATATTCTAGGGAGAGGGTCTTTTTACTTTTAAATTTTTTTAAAAAGAGGCTTTAGATTACATAAATATTACTTCAAAATATAGGGGATTCACTTATACTTTACCCCTCCCCCTTCCACATTTTCCCACATTAACAATATCTTTCATTATTGTAGAACATTTGTTACAATTGATGAACACATATTGAAACATTGTACTAACCATGGTCTATAGCTTATATTATAGTTTACACTTTGCCCCACACAATTTTATAGGTTTTGATAAAATGTATAATGGCCTGTATCTGTCATTGCAATGTCATGCAAGACAACTCCAATATCTCAAAAATGCCCCCATGTTATACCTATTCTTCCCACTCCCTCTGCTCAGAACCTCTGGTGGCCACTGCTTTTATATGAGTGATACTAATTCTTCCATTGCTAGGATAATCATGTCTTCTTTAGTCCATTGCCGTTTTCCCCCATTTTGTTTTTTCATTCCTCAACCTTGAGGATTTGGGGATGGTGATGTCCAACCTGTCTATGATTGAAAGAAGGCTTAGATCCCATGGGGCAGATGGATGGAACTATATTGCTTGCAGTTACAGACACTTTCCACTTCCTGGCATGGGCCTTGTCCATCATCCTTTTGTTAGTTGTCCTGGGTGATCCTGATGTACTGGTGAGTAGGTGTTGCAACTCTGCTGAGATTCAGGGTTCAATTGGCATATGAGCAGACTGAAGGTTTAAGTCTCTGGGACATATATTTAACAAGTATAGTGCTAATTATAGGTTCAAATAAGAGGCAGAAAAGCCATGTGTAGGGAAATTATAAATAAGTCTAACTCTGTTATATAGGGGAGGATCTATTCCTAAGTAAGGCCCCTTCTTAAGTAAGGTGCAATTTCCTGAGATAGTCTGCCCTGCTTATAGTGTCTAGATGTCTATAGAGCCTTCAGGACCCTGGTGTTTGAAGCACTATTTACTGTGGCAGTCAAGGAGATCCTGCTGAGATATGCATAAGCGTAACCTCTGAAATAACCTCCCTATTCACTTTGAAGTCTCTTTGCCATAAAAACTCCTTGGGGGGAAAAAAAAAAAAACTCCTTTGTATTTAATATTTCCCCCTTTTGGTCCAGCTCTTTTTCCAGATTCATCACTGGTCAGTGCTTGGTAGTAATCCCTCACTGACAGGGAGGCTAATCCCCAGGAGTTATGTCCCATTTTAGGGGAAGGTAGTGCATTTATATGCTGAGTTTGTCTTAGAGAAAAGGCCACATTTGAGCAACAAGGAGGCTTTCAGGAGGTAACTCTTAGGTAAAATATAATGTTAGGATAAGGTTCAATTTCACAATAACAAAGTTCATAAGTACAACCATCAATATCAAGGGCCTGGCATAATGGTCTGTCCTCCTTCATTAGGCACTGCCCATGTACTTGGAGGATTCTTGCCACTCTATTGGAGAATGTAGCAGGACTTCACAGAATGGGAATTTAATATTCTGTTGGTTATTATGTGGATCTCCAACCACCAAGACAATGCCTCATGACCACTTGAACATATTCATATGCCACAGACACATGTCCTATGTGCACCATTCTCCACACATCCTCCCATCACTGACACCCTGACCAGTGATCCTCCACTGCCACAGTTGTGACCCTTCTGTGATCCAAAATATCCTAAAAAACAAAGCCCAAAATAAATGAGTATAGTAGAAAAATAAAATAATAATTAAGAATAATAAATAATATAAAAAATAAAAGTAAAATAATAAAATAAAAAATTTGTATCTTTCATTCCTGTAAGATCTGTTATCTTTTATGTACAGTGACAATTTCTTCTGTATGTTCCCCCAGTGTATTATTTTATTCACTTTATCTTCGAAGAAGCTTTAGGTTACAGAAAAGTCACAGAAAATACAGGAGATTCCCATATACCCAAACACCTCCCACTCTTCCCCATTAATAACATTTTACATGTATATGATGCATTTGTTATAATTGATGTCAAATATCAAAGCATTGCTACCAACCATTGTCAATGGTTTACATTTTGCTTCTATGGTATTATTGATTTAGAAAGAACTTAAAATGGCCTGTATCCATCACTGCAAGATCATGCAGAAGAATTCCAATGCCCTGTAAATGCCTTATGTTCCATCTATTCTATTCTTCCATCCCTGTATTAGTCATCCAAAGGGGTGCTGATGCAAAGAACCAGAAATCTGTTGGATTTTATAAAGGGTATATATTTGGGGTAAAATCTTACAGAGACAAAAGGCCCTAAAGAGTCCAACTCAAAGCTGATTCCTCCCCCAAAGTCAGAGGTTAAAGGAGAACCCTCCATGGTTTCTGATGAGAAATAGACACTTAGTCTTATTTTGTATTCCTTATATGTTATGCATTGCTTTTCTCTAGCTGCTTTCAGAATTCTTTCTTTGGCTTTGGCATTTGACCTTCTGATTAGTATGTGTCTCAGAGTTGGTCTATTCAGATTTATTTGGATGGAAGTACATTGTGCTTCTTGGACATGGATATCTATGTCCTTCAGTAGAGTTGGGAAATTTTCTACCAATATTTCTTCAAATATTCCTTCTTCCCCCTTTGACTTCTCTTCTGCTTCTGGGACACCCATGACATGCATGTTTCACATCTCTTACTGCTGTTTTTTTACCTGAGACCTTGTTCAATTTTTTTTCATTCATTCTTCTTCTGTTTTGTATGTTCACTTTTGGAGGCCACTTCTTTAAATTCACCAATCCTTTCTTCTGCCTTCTCAAATTTGCTGTTAATATGATTCCAATGTATTTTTTAAGATTTGTTTTTATTTATTTATTTCCCCTCTTATTTCTGTGCTTGCTCTCTGTGTCCATTCACTGTGTGCTCTCTGTGTTTGCTTGTCTTATCTTCTCATCTTCTCTTTAGTAGGCACTGGGAACTGAAGTGGCAGAGAGGCACTCAATCACTGGAGCCACCTCAGCACCCTGGTTTGTTGTGCCTCTCATTGTCTCTCCTCTTTGTCTCTTTTTTCTGCACCAACTCTCTGCACAGGCGAGCTCTTTTTGGGAACCAGCTTGCTTTCACCAGGAGTCCCTGGGAAATGAACCTGGGACCTCCCATATGGTAGACAGGAGCCCAATCACTTGAGTCACATCCACTTCCCCCAATGTATTTTTACCTTAATTTATTGCACCTTTCATTATTGTAAGATCTGCTATATTTCTATGTGTGCTTTCAAATTCTTCTTTATGCTCAGCCAATTTCATTTTAATATCCTTAATCTCTTCAGTCATCTCATTGAATTTATTAAGGGGATTTGTTTGAACATCTGTTATTAGTTGTCTCAACTCCTTTATGTCATCTGGAGGCTTATCTTATTCCTTTAATTGGGTGTAATCTTCCTGTTTCTTGGTATGGATTATAATTTTCTATTGGTGTCTTGGCATCTGGCTTACTAGATGTATTTATTCTGGGTATAGTTTCTCCCTTTAGTTTAGGGCTTTCTTGCCCCTTCTCCCTTGCTCATTGTGTAGTAGGTGCTGAGAATGCAGTTGGTACTATAAGCCGTGGAGGTTCAAGCCGACTGCATTGTCTCCTGGACAAATGAATCTTCTCCCGCCTTTCTCCTTTGCCAAGGGCAGGGAAAGAGCCACAGCCATGTATAATAACCCTTGTCTTACAGGCCTAGACTATAGAAACCCAGTGAGACTGATGAAGATTCATGCCCCTTCCTCCACTGCCTGAGCTGGGGCTGGAGCTGCAGGTGTGGGCAGCAATCTGTGCTTTGCGGGTCCAAAATGACCACAGTTGCCCCAGTAGACTTCAAACCTTTCAGTCTGTGCTGACCAAATGTACCTGCAGTTACCCAGAGAGGCTGATGCAGGTTGTGCAACCTTCATCCCTGCCAGAGATGGGTCTGAAGCCTGGGCTAGAACTGCAGTCTGATCTGGGTGGAAAGAAGCTGGTCCCAACCATCACTGTGATTTTCAATCAGCCCTACTTCCCCTCAAGTTGGGGGTAGAGTCAAAATGGTGGCACCAGCCTTTCTGATTTGGACAGTTTCAAACTTTAACTGTTTTTAGGATTATACTTAGGCAGTCCAATTTGATAATCAGTAGCCGAAATTTATGCCCAACCATCTCTTCCTTCCCCAGTTTTGGGAAATGGAATTTCCAATTCCAACCATGGAATACCTCCCAAGGTTGCTTGCACTGCCAGTGGAGTATGGGCACCAGCCTCCATGGCATGGAGTGCTCTACTCATGAATCTTCTCTGCAGATGTGCACTCTTCTCTCCATTCTTTCAAAGATGTTGCAGGATGCTCTTCTGGTCTCCTGGAGCCCCCAAACAGGTGCTATGGACAGCTCTGGGAAATTACTAACTGCCCTGTAGCACAAGCTGACTCTTGGGGCTCCCTATTCTGCTGCCATCTTACTGGTTGCCCCCATAGGTTTTTATATATTGTGTTTTTGTTTGTATTTGTTTCTAGACATTTACACATTTCCCTTATAATTTCTTCTTTGACCTACTGATTATTTAAGAATGTGTTGTTTAATAGCTATATTTTTTAAATTCTCCCTTTTTCGTTGTTATTGATTTCCAGCTTCATTATATTATGATCAGAGATAGTGCTTTGTATAATTTCAATCACTTTACATTTATTGAAACCTGTCTTGTGACCTAACACATGAACTATCCTGGAGAATGATCCAGAAGCACATAAAAACAATGTATATCCTTCTGTTTTGGGATGTAACACTCTATAAATGTCTGTTAGGTCTAGTTCATTAATCATTCAACATAATACAGGTTCTCAGTTTCTTTATTTATCTCTGTCTACATGTTATTTCCAATGCAGTATTGTGTGTATTGAGGTCTCCAACTATTATTATAGAGATGTCTTTTTCTCCCTGCTCTTTTTATTAATATATATTGACTTTTTTCATCTAACAGTTTTGTATTTAAAATCTCTTTTCTTCCAGTATTGGAATCACTACTGCAGATCATTTTGCTTAATATGTGCATGGAAATTTTTTTTCAACCTTTTATTTTCACCCTGATTGCATTCTTACATCTTAGACGAGCCTCCTGTAGACAGCATATATATAGCTCATATTTTCTTTTATCCATTCTATCTATTTATTTTGATTGAGGATTTCAGTCATAAATGTTCAGTGTTATTACTGTAAAGACATTACTTACATCATCCATTTTATCCTTTCACTTTCCCTTGTCATATCTTACTATTGTCTGTCTTTTAAACCTTAACTCATCCTTCCTAATAATCTTCATTTATACACTCTTTTCCAAGTCTCTCAACTTTGTTTTGTTTTCCATTCAAGCTGCAATACTCCCTTAAATATCTCTTGTAGATCTGATCATTTGATAACATATTCTTTCAGTTTTTATTAATCTGTGAAGACTGAATGCACACTCTTTTTTGAAGGACAGTTTTGCTGGATAAAGAATTACTGACAGGCAATTTTTCTCTTTCAGGACCTTAAATACATCATATCACTTTCTTCTCACCTCCATGGTTTCTGATAAGAAGTCAGCACTTAATCTTATTGATGCATTGATTTTATCTTGCTGCTTTCAGAATCCTCTCTTTATTTTTGATGTTTTCATTCTGAATAGGTGTCTCACAGTAGGTCTATTAAGATTTATTCTGTTTGGGTTGTGCTGTCCTTCTTGGATACTGATATTAATGTAGTTCACAAGGGTTAGGAAGTTTTCATTAATTATTTCCTCAAATATTCTTTCTTGTCCTTTTCCTATCTTTTCTCCTCCTGGGACACCAATAATGCAAATACCTCCTCCTATTCTTCATCACAATGATCATCTATGCATTTGTGCACTTCATGTTGTCATTCAATTTTCGGAGACCCTGTTTTATTTTTTCCATTCTTCTCTTTTTCTGTTCTCCTTCCTTATCAAGTTCAGATGTTCATTCCTTGATTCCAGTTAATTATCTTTCTGCCATTTCACATTTTTTGTTTTATGTTTCAAAACATATTTTTCAAAATAAAATTTTATAAAAAAATAAAATTTATCCCAAAGTTATCAATTTTCATGTGTATTTTATAGAATAATCATTAACATCACTATTAAGTGAATACTTGTGTAAGTTAGTTTAATAAAAATGATTCTGAATTATAACAACACTGAAGAATAAAATAATGACAGAAATCAGCATACCAGTCACAAAATTGTCAAAGCCAGATAAAACATTTACAGGAGACTGGCAAACAATGAAGTTACATTTTAAGTGTTATTTAAAGAAGATCATATATAGTAAAAGCTCAGACTACATTTTACTATTCAAGAGTTTTTTGATATTCTGTGATTCCTGACAATTTTTAAGATATTAAGAGAACTGTTTACAGCTTTCAAATACTTATTTGTATTATTTTAAATTTGAGTGAATCCTAATTTAAATTCTCATAAAATGTGACAGCATTATAATACAGAGGCAGTCCTTGCTTTGCCAGGATTTTTTTCATTATTAGGGTGTTTATTAAATAAATACTTGCTTTATTGATACTAAAATACACGGTCAATAATGTACTAAGAAATTTAAATATCTAAGTCATAACAAATAGGTGGCAATTCCACATCCAAGGTCAAAAGAATGCTTGATGGAGACTGCTACAGAGGAGACTCCCACATCACAGAAGGCATCAATTAAATAACACCATTTTCCCAAGAGCACAATTCTAATTTCAGGTATGATAGCATATTAAGTGTAATTGAAAAAAGTACAGACTTCTGTAATAACAGGCACTCATTGGTCTTTGGACAGACTCAAGGAAGAATGTTTCTCTAGAAAATAAGCTGTGTCAACTTGAGCTGTCTTGACTAGGAATAAATGCATCACTGTACTTCAGCACCCCATCCATTTTGGCTCTGTAAGACTTGAATATATCAGTACATCTCTGCATCTGAGTCCTCTGCTTTCTCTGTCCTTTTTCAGGGCCATTGATGTACTTTTTTTAGAGAGAGAGAGAAAATAGTCATTTATAAGAAAGTTTTTCCTATCACCAAGATATTTTTGAGTGTTTTATTTTTTTTAAGATACTTAGATTACATAAATGTTACACAAAAATTATAGGGATTCCCATAATCCCCACTTCCCACACCGCCCACAACCTCCCACATAACCATCTTTCATTAGTGTAGCCCAGTAATTGCAATTGATAAAACACATCCTGTGGGTTTGCCATTAAGCATGGACCATAGTTCCCATTGTAGATCACACTCTCTCCCACACAGTTCTGTATGTTATATGATGATAAAAAATGGCCTATAACTGTCATTGCAATGTCACTCAGGACAATTCCCAAGTCCTTAAACAGGCCCTGTATTACAACTGCTTTTCCCTCTCCCTGCCCCCAGAGCCTCCAGTGGCCACTGGCTCCACATCAATGTTGTCATTTCTTCCATTACTTGAATCACAATATGTCTATAGTAGAATACCAGTAAGTCCACTCTAATCCATAGCTCTTCCCTCCATCTTGAGGAGTGTGGGATGGTGATGTCCACTCCACCTCCAATTGAGAGGGGGCTTATATCCCATGGGGAAGATGGATGGGATTATCCTGCCTGCAGCTACAGACTCTCTCCATTCCCTGGGATGGCCAATGTCATCATCATCTCCCTGCCAGTTGTCCAGGGTGAGTTCAATGAGCTGTAGAGCAGGAGTTGCTGCTCCACTGAGGATCTGGGCCCAGCTGGCACATGGACAGCCTAAAGACTCACATCTCTGGATGTACACCTACAAACTCCAGAACCAAGTATAGGTTTGAATAGAACGGACAGATGAGCCATGTGCAGGGAAGACATAGTTAAGTCCAACTCTGTCACTCTCAGGAGCACAAACTCCAAAGTAGGGTCCACTGGCAAGGCACTAAACTCTGGAACTATCCACACTGACATAGGACCTGGGTGTCTCCAGAGCCTTCAGGAGCCCCACTATTTGGGGTGATATCCACCTTGGAATTCTATGAGATCCTACTGAAATGTGTGTAAGTGTTACTTCTGGGATGATTTCTTGACTCATTTTGAAGTCTCTTAGCCATATAAACTCATTTGCCTTTACCTTTGACCCCTTTTATTTAAGAACTTTTTCCAGTCACATTTCCAGTTGGCACTTTGTAGCACTCCCTCAGTGCCAGGGAGGCTTATCCCCAGGAGTCATGTCCCATGCTGGGAGGAAGGTAATGCATTCATATGCTGAGTTTGGCTTAGAAAGAGGACACACTTGAGCAACAAGGAGGCCCTCAGGAGGTAACCCTTAGGAACCCCATAAGAATAGGCTAAGTTTCAATTTCAAGAGCAATGACTCATAAGGCTAGTCTTCAATATCAAGGGCCCATCAGTGGGCCATAGTCCCTTGCCAGTCACTGCCCCTGCACTTGGGGGTCTGTTGCTGCTCCCTTACAGAATGTGGCAGAGCTCCCCAGGATGGGAATTCAGTATTCTCTCATTTATTGTATGATTCTCCATTTTGATCTGAGTTCAAAAAAGGGCACACCAATCTGTCTTGTTGCAGATGAAATGAAAGCCTGATGCTCTGTTTTGACTTTTGCAGTTGAAGAGTAAATTCTGTACCTCTCAATAGAGCATGACAGGTCAAGTCATGGAACTTGACCATGAATACTTCACCTCCCTTAGGACCGAACATCACGGAGACTTGACAGGAAAGGCATCAAAGAAGCTCATTGTGCAGGTTTTTCTGGCACATACAAGCCTCTGCTTACACATCTGCTTTTTATTTAATAATGATTATCAATTTTTTATTTTTATCAGATTCGATTTTTTTTTATTGTGGGTAAAAATAAAATTTTTCACAATACTTACCAATATTTGTAAAATGATATATAAATACATATGCATATATGTGCATTTGCTTACATAAATGTTATTATATATATATATATATATATATATATTTTTTTTTTAAGGTGCCTAGATTACCTAGATTTTACACAGAAATTACAGGGATTCCCGTGTTCCCCACCTCCCACACCTCCCACAGCATCCCACACAAACATCCTTCATCAATGTGGCACATCACCTGTAATGGATATACACATCCTGGGGCCTTGCCACCAAGCATAGACCACAGTTCACATCATAGACCACACTCTCTCCCACACAGTTCTGCATGGTATATGCTGATGTAAAATGGTCTACATCTGTCACTGCAGTGCCACTCAGGACAACCCCCAAGTCCCGAAAAAGCCCGTGTTTTTCAACTACCCTTCCCCTCCCTGCCCTGAAAGTGTCCAGTGGACATCGGCTCCACCGCACTGTTATAATTTCTTCCATTGCTTGAATCACAATATGTCTACAACAGAATACCATTAAGTCCACTCTAGTCCATAGCTCTTCCCCCAATCCTGTAAGGACTAGGATGGTGAAGTCCACTCCACCTCCAAATGAGAGAGGGCTTATATCCCATGGATATGGTGGATGGGATTATCCTCACATCTGCTTTTAATAACATTTGATTTTATATGTTATGGGCGTTGATTTCTGTGGACATTGAGAGGTTTCAGGTCTTTCCATCTCTTGAGTGTATATTCTCACAATTCATTCTGCAGGGTACCCTCACAGGCTCCATTCTGGTGTTCAGTCTCCTCATGTAGGTCAGGCCTGGGAGGGCCTCCTCAGGCACTTTCATGTCAGGCCCTGTACATCATGAGACTAGATCACTGCTTTTCATCCTGATGGCCTTTGGGATTTTCCTTCTGTCTCACAGGCTCTGCATTTCTACACTTTCACTCTCCATATCTGTACCAAGAGAAGGCTGGGATTTGCAGGGTCTAATGTATTTTAAATCTCAAAGATAATTTTTCATTCCCATAAACTTTGTTACTTTTCTTTGTATAATTTCAAATTGTTCTTTATGCTCATCCATTATCATCTTAATACCCTTTATTGTTTTTGTCATATTTTTCTTTAACTCCTTGCACTGGTATAGGAGAATTGTGTGATTACCATTGACTAGCTGTCTTAAATATTGTGTCCCATCAGAATTTTTGATTCATTCCTTTGGCTGGGCCATTTTTCCTGCTTCTTAGTATGGCTTGTAATTATTTGCTGATGTCTAGATATCTGGTTATGTTGATGAATTTACTTTGATGGTCAATTTCTCTCTCTTGAATGGTGTTTTTGTTTCACATCTCTTTGTTGATTTTTGGTTCAACTTATTCTAAGTCTTTAAAATTTCCCAGCTTAAGTTATCAAATTAGGGCCTGGATCCCATAAGTAGAGTACATATCCAATCCAAGGGGTCTGGGAAGAGAGACTCCAAATAGTTTTTTTATCTCCTTGCAATTTCCTAGCCTGGCAACAATTGATTCCCTTTGTCAAATCTTACCATGGAAGTGTCTTTTTCAAACTCAACATGACCATGATTCAGGTCTGGCCAGAATCAAGATTTAATGTGAGCTCTGTTGGCCAAACTCACTGAAGAGAAACCACTCTCCACATGCTGCTGTACCCTTAGCAAAGATATTTGTTCCCTTCTCAGTTGGCTGCAGTTAAACATGGGTTTTTTCCAGGCTATTTGCCTTGAAGTTAGGGGATGGGTGCCATTCCCATCCATGGGGGCTTATAACTTACAGTTTTCATTTTGAGTTCTTTATCTGTCAATCCCTCACCCTCCTGGAAAATGCATAGCACTCTCCTGGTCTGTAGATCCCTAAAGCAGGTCCTTTTGAGAGCCTTTTGTCAATCCTCCATTATTTTTGTGAGAGAGTTGAGCTGTGAAGACCTACTCCAATGTCATTTTCCCAGAAGTCCCCTCTTATCTTTAAATATATATATATATATATATATATATATATATATATATATATATATATTTATAAAAGATAGATTATGTAAATGTTACATTAAAATATAGGGGATTCCCATATGCACCAATCCACAGACCTCATACATTTTCCCACATTAACAACATACTTCATTAATTTGGTATATTCATTACTATGGATGAATACATTTTGGGGCATTGCCACTAAGCATGGATTATAGTTTACATTGTAGTTTACACTCTTTCCTGCACAATTTCATAAGTTATGGCAAGATATGTAATGGCCTTTATCTGTCAAAATCACAAAACCTGAAAATGCCCTCATATTTCACCTGTTTTCCATCTCTCTGCCCTCAGAAACTCCAGTGGACACTGGCTCCATATCAATGATATAATTACTTTCATTGCTAGAATCACAATAAGTCTATAGTAGAATATCAGTAAATCTTCTCTAGTCTATAGTTCATCCCCGAATCCTGAGGATTCTGGGATGGTGATGCCCACTCCACTTCTATTTGAGAGGGGGCTTCGGTTCTGTGGGGCACATGGATAGGACTCTCTTGCTTGCAGTTGTAAACACTCTTGGTTACTTGGGAGGGTCATTGTCCATCATAGTCTCCTTGTTAGTTGACCCAGGTGAGTCTCACGAAGTTGAGTGTAGCTGTGGCAACTCCATTGAGATTCAGGGCCCAGCTGGCACATGGACATCTTAAAGATTTTAGTCTCTTGGATGTATATCTATCAACCACAATATTAATTTTAAGTTCAAATAGAAGAGTTAGAAGAGCCATGTTAAGGGAAACCACAACTGAGTCCAACTCTGTCACATGGGGGACCATAAATTCCAAAGTAAGGCCTGCTGGCAACACATCAAGTTCCTGTAGTATAGTCAGACCTGACTATAGTGTCTGGATGTTTCCAGAACACTCACAAGCCCTACTATTTGAGGTAGTATTTATTTTGGAAGTCAATGAGATCCCGCTGAGACATGGCATAACATAACCACTGGAATGACCTCCTAACTCATTTTGAAGTGTCTTAGCCATATAACCAATTTCTCTTTACATTTTTCCCCTTTTGGTCAAGGTCTTTTTCCAGGTGCATTGTTAGTGGGTACTTTGTAGTAATCTCTCAGTGCCAGGGAGACTCATCCCTGAGAGTCATGTCCCATGCTGGGGAGAAGGTAGTTGATTTATATGCTGAATTTGGTTTAGAGAGGCCACATTTGAGTAACAAGGAGGTTCTCAGGAGGTAACTCTTAGACATCTTATAATACTAAGCTAATTTTCAATTTTAAAAGTAAAGGTTCATAAGTACTGTCATCAATATTAAGGGCACATCAATGGAACATCCTCCTTCACTAGTCATTGCCCCTGTACTCAGGGAATTCTTGTTGTTCCATTAGAGAATGTGGCAGAGTTCCCAACGAAGGAAATTTGAAATTCTTTCAGTTGTGTGAATCTTCACCCATAGTGACAATGCCCCATGAACAATTGAACACATATATATGCCTTATATGTATGCCCAGGTAACCCGCCTCCCATTATCCCCATCACTGACACCCCACACAAATGATCCTCCTGCATCATAGTCATAACCCTTCTGTGACCCAAAACTTCTGCAAAAATGAAGCCAAAAAATAGCCAAATACAATTAATAAGAAAATGAAATAATTATAGTTTTAGGAAGAAGAAATAAAATACAAAAAATGAAAAAAATATATAAAAATGATATAGAATAATAAAAAATACTAAAAATATTTTTAAAAATTTTTTGACATTATGTCTTTTATAACTGTAAGATCTGTTTTCTTGTATGTATAGTGACATTTTCTTCTGTTTATTCCCACAGTGTCTTATTTTTTTCTTTTTGTCTGCAAAGAAATATTAGTTTACAGAAAAGTCACATAGAGAATATAGAGGATTCCCATATACTGAACATCCTCTCCATTTTCCCCTTTCCCCCATGAATAACATTTTATATGTGGATGGTACATTTGTTGAAATTTTACAAATATTGAAATGTAGCTACTAAGCTTGTTCAACGGTTTACGTTATGGCTTACAATTTGTACTTTACACTTTGATAAATTTTGGTGAAATTTCACATGGCTTGTATCAATCATTGCAAGATCATGCAGAACACTTCCATCACCCTAAAATGCACCATGTTCCATCTATTCTATTCCTCTTTCCACCTCACCTCAGAACCCATGGCAATCACCAGGCTTCACTCCTTGAAGAACAAGATTCATAGTTACTTGCAACAACATGGAGGTCTTGACATGCTGCTCTGTACTCCCCCATTAGGCACTCCCTATGCTCTTGAGAGACTCCCATCTCTCTTTTTGAGAACATAACAAGACTCACCAGGATGGGAGTCCAACATCTTCCTGCTCATTATATGGGTCTACACCCACTGATAAAATGGATTATGACAAGTTGAGCACTCACATGCTCCCTAGTAGCCTGTCCCAGGTACACCCTGTCCCTCATGACTGCCACAGCCAACACCCTATTCCAGTATCCCTCCCCTGCCATATTTGCCAAAAGAACATTCCCAACATTGTAGTTTCAACCACATACCTGCAAATTCCCAGTGTTCACCTGCTCCCTACCCCAACCCTCCCTCCAGTTTCATGGACAGTCCAACCCATCTTTGTATCACTGCACAACTGTTATGCCCCTCCACTGCATAACTACACAATTCCACCTTATCATAGATTTTGCTCATATGGGTATTGGCTCACAATCCTCTTCTTCCTTTCTAACTCTTGTAAACCTATCTTCCAGATTCCTACTCTTTGAGTCTGCTCAGTTTACTTAATTCAAATCAGCAAGGTTATGTAATATTTGCCCTTCAGTGCCTGGCTTTCTTCACTCAAACAAGGTCTTTGTTTCATCCATATTATCCCATATGTTAATATTGCATTCCTTCTTACAGCTGAATAATAATCCATTATATGTATATACCACAATTTGTTTATCCATTCATCTGTTGAAGGGCATTTGGCATGATTCCATCATTTGGCAATAGTCAATAATGCCGCTGTGAACATTGGTGTTCTTATATCTGTCGTATCCTTGCTTTCAATGCTTCTGGGTATATATCCAGCAGTACAATTGATGGATCATATGGCAGTTGTATAGTTAGCTCTCTGAGGAACTGCTAATCTGTCCCTCACAATGGTTGCATCATTCTATATTCTCACCAGCAGTGGATAAGTGTTCCCATTCCTCCACATCCTCTCCAACATTTGTAGCCCTCTGTTTCTTTAATTGCCACCAGTCTAAAGGGGTAAAAGTATATCTCATTGTAGTTTTCATTTGCATTTCCTTAATAGTTAGTGATGTTGTGCATCTTTTCATGTGCTTTTTAGCCATTTGTATTTCTTCTTTGGAGAAGTGTCTATTCAAATCAATTACCCATTTTTAAATGGGTTGTTTGTCTTTTTATTTTCAAGGTGTGTGATTTCTTTATGTATGCTGGATATTAGGCCCCTACAAGATATATGGTTACCCAATATTTTCTCCTATTGAGTAGGCTACCATTTCACTTTCTTGATAAACTCTTTTGAGGTTCAAAAGTTTTTTATTTTGAGGAGTTCCCATTTATCTATTTTTTCTTTCATTGCTCATGCTTTGGGTGTAAAGTTCATGAAACCATTTCCTAATACCAGACCTTGTAGATGTTTCCCTACATTTTCTTCCAAGATCTTTATGTTCTTGGCTCTTGTATTTAGATCTTTGATCCATCTTGAGTTAATTTTTGTATAAGATGTGAGATGGTATTACTCTCTCATTCTTTTGGATATGGATATCCAGTTCTCCAAGCACCATTTATTGAAGAGGCTATTTTTTTCCCAGTTGAATGGGTTTGGTGGCCTTGTCAAATATCAGCTGTTGGTATATGTGAAGCTCTATATCAGAATTCTCAATTCGGTTCCATTGGTCAGTATGTCTATCCTTGTACCAATACAATACAGTTTTGACCACTGTAGCTTTGTAGTATGTTTTAAAGTCAGGTAGTGTGATTCCTCCAATTTCAATTTTCTTTTTCAATATGTCTTTGACTGTTCAGAGCCTCTTGCCCTTCCATATAAATTTCATAGTTAGCGTTTCCAATTCAGTGAAATATCCTGTGGTGAATTTTATTGAGATTGCATTAAACCTATAGATCAGTTTGGGTAGGATAGACATCTCAATGATGCTTTGTCTTCCTATCCATGAACAAGGAATATTCTTCCATTTATTTAGGTCTTCTTTGATTTCCTTTAAAAATGTTGTGTAGTTTTCTGCATACAATCTTTTACATCTTTAGTCAGATATATTCCTATGTATTTGATTTCTTTAGTTGCTAATGTAAATGGAATTTTTTTCTTGATTTCCTCCTAAGATTGCTCATTATTGGTGTACAGAAATGCTACTGCCTTTTGCACATTAATCTTACAACCTGTCACTTTACTGAACTCATTTATAAGCTCAAGAATCTTATAAAAGCCCTGGACATCTCAGGGCTTTTGAATTATAGGATCATATCACTTGCAAACAGTGAAATTTTTGCCTCTTACTTCCCAATTTGGATGACTTTTAAGAAAAGCAATTGTATTGATACATATTAATAAAGCAAACCATTGCTCCAAAGTGTACAGTCAATATTATTAGCTGTAATCACATAATTGTGCATTTATCACTTCAATCATTATTAGAGCATTTTCATTATTTCAATATTAATAATAATAAACAAAAAACAGACAAAGAAACAAAGAAGAAAATTCCATGCCTCTCAATCTCTGTATGCTTCCCCCATTGTACATAGCTGCTGTTTCTGGCTATTTTATCCAAAGTATATAAACAATGGCTTTTAGTATAATCACAATATTGTTCATTCATCATCTAAAAAATTCTAGAACAATTTCACTACTCCAAAAAGAAAGAATTTAAACCCTTTATCATTCCTTCCCCAAAACTACTTAATGAAATTTTCCTCTTTATTAATGTATTCATATTTACATTTTGTATGAATGGAATCATACAATATGTAGTACTCTGTTTCTGGTCTCCTTCACATAGTATAATGGTGTTTTTTATTTTTCCTATTAACGTTGTGTAGTATTAACTTATATTTGTTCAGCCTCAAAGAAAAATGGTCTCATATATATAATTCTACTCATATTAATATTTCACATAATTTACTTAACTCATAATGGACAATCATACAGTATTTTTCCTTTTATCTGACTTGCTTCACTCAACATAATGTCCTCCAGTTTAATTCATGTTGTCATATGTTCATGATTTCATTTCATCTTATCACTGCATAATATTCCATCATGTGTGTAACCCAAAATTTGTTTATCCCTTCATCAGTTGATGGACACCTGGGTTGCTTTCAATGTTTGGCTATCATGAATATCACCACTATGAACATCAGTGTGCAGATTTGTAGATTTCTCAGGGCTTTCTATGTATAAGATCATGTCATCTGCATATTGTGAAATTATTACTTCTTCCTGTCCAACCTGTATGTCTTTTTATGCTTTGTCTTTCCTAAGTGCTTGAGGAAGTACTTCTAAAACAATGATAAGTAAGAGTGGGGACAATGGACATCCTTTTCTTGTTCCAGATCTTAGAAGAAAGCTTTTAGGATTTCACCATTAAATATGATGTTAGCTTTGGGTTTTTCATATATACTCTTTATCATGTTGAGGAAGTTTCCTTCTATTCCTATCTTTTGAAGTGTTTTTTTTTTCCCCTCAGGAAAGAGTGGTATATTTTGTTGAATACTTTTTTTGCATCTATAGAAATGATCATGTGATTTTTTTCTTTTGATCTGTTTATGTGGTGTATTACATAGATTTTTTGAACCATCCTTGCATACCAGGGATGAAATCCACTTGGTCATGTTGTGTAATTCATTTTATGTATTGTTGAATATGATTAGCAAGTATTTTGCTGAGGATTTTTGCATCTAGGTTCATTAGAGAGATTGATCTATAGTTTTCCTTTCTTGTGGCATCTTTATTTGGCTTTGGTATTAGGGTGATGTTGGCATCATAGATGTAGTTAGGCAATGTTCCCTCCACTTCTATTTTTTTGAAGATTTTAAGCAGGATTGGTGTTAGTTCTTTCTAGAATATTTGGTAGAATTCATCTATGAAACTTCCTGGTCCTCGTATCTTCTTAGTTGGGAGGTTTTGGATGACCAATTCTATCTTGTTACTTGTGATTCATCTATGGAGTTCATCAAATAATTTCTTCAATGTAGGTGGCTTGTGTGTTTCTAGGAATTTGTCTATTTTCTCTAAATTATCCATCTAGTTGGCATACAATTTTTCAAAATATCCTCTTATGATACTCTATATCTGTGGGGTCAGTGACAATACCCCCTTCATCATTTCACATTTTATATATTTGAATCATCTCTCTTTATTTCTTTGTTAATCTAGATAAGGGCTTGTCAATTTTATTAATCTTCTTGAAGAACAAGCTTTTCTTTTTTGTTTGTTTGTCTGTTTCTAGTGCTTTCTCATTTTCGGTTTCATTTAGCTCTGCTCTAACCTTTGTTATTTCATTCTTTACACTTCCTTTGGTGTTAGTTTGTTGTTCTTTTTCTAATTCCTCCAGGTGTACAGTAAGCTCTTTGATTTTAGCTCTTTCTTCTTTTTTGATATAGGCATTTATGGCTATAAATTTCCCTCTCTGTACAGCTTTTGCTGCATCCCATAGGTTTTGATAGATTGCGTTGTCATTTTCATACAATTCAAAGTAATTACTGATTTCTATTGTGATTTTCTCCTTGACCCACTCTTTGTCTAAGAGTGTGATGCTTAACTTTCATATCTTTGTTCCTAATTTTGTTGGCTGGCCCTTACTGATTTCCAGCTTCATTCCCTTGTGGTCAGAGAAATTACTTTGTATCATTTCAGTCTTTCTGAATTCATTGAGAGTTGTTTTGTGGCCTAACATGTGGTCTATCCTGGAGAATGATCCATGTGCACTAGAGAAGAATGTATACCCCACTGTATTTGAAAAAGGTACTATTCAAAGTCTTTGTTTCTTTATTGATTCTCTGTTGAAATGTTCTGTCTAATGATGATAATGGTGTATTAAATTCCCCCACTATAGTTGTAGGGGCATCTATTTCTCCACTTATTTTTATTCCAGTGTTTGTCTCATGTATTTTGAGGTACCCTGGTGTATTAGTCAGTCAAAGGGGTGCTAATGTGAAATACCAAAAATGGGTTGGTCTTTATAAAGGGTATTTATTTGAGGTAGAAGTCCACAGATACCAGGCCTTAAAGCGTTAAGTTTCTTCTCTCACCACAGTCCATTGCCACGTGTTAGAGCAAAACAGCTGCTGGCGTTTGCCAGGGTTCAGGCTTCTGGGCTTCCTCTCTTCCCGGGGCTGCGTTTCTTTCCTGGCTTAGCTCCTGTTTCCTCCACAAGGTCAGCTGTAGACGATCAGATGAATGGCTTGCTTCTCTTCTCCTGGGGCCTTCTTTCCAACATCAAAACTGCTCCTCAAAAGACTGCTTCGACTCTGTTATTTGCCTTGCCTTTTATATTCGATTCCCCACCCACCAAGGGGCAGGCTCAATGCCCTAATCATAACCTAATCGTGCCCAGATTAACAAATCAGTTTACAAGCATGATCCAATTATATTTTTGGAATTCATAATTATATCAAATTGGCCAACTTTTACACCTGGTTAGGTGCAAAAGCATTTATGATTGTTCTTTCTTCTTAATAGAGTACCCATTTTATTAATATAAATATTCTTCTTTGCCTCTTATAATAGTTTTATATTTAAAATCTATTTTGTCTGATATTAGATTAGCTACTCCTGCCCTTTTTTGGTTACTGTTTGCCTGTAACATTGTTTTCCAATCATTCACTTTCAGTCTTCTTGTTTCCCTGAGTCTAATGTGAATTTCTTGTAGACAGCATTAAATGGGTCATATTTCCTTATCCATTCTGTAATCTGTGTCTCTTGAATGGCGAATAATAAACTAATATTCAATGTTATTACTTTCAAGGAACTACTTACATTAGCCATATTTTCCTTAGGTTTTTGTATTCTATCTGTTGATTTATTTCTCTTTTTGCCATTTTAGTTGCTCTTACATGCTCCTCCAACTCTCCCTCTCTATCCTGCTTTTTTCCTTTTGACCTGTAGAAATCCCTTTAGTATTTCTTGAAGGGCAGGTTTCTTATTGACATATTCTCTTAATTTATGTTTTCTGTGAATATTTTGAACCCCCTGTCAGTTTTGAATCCCAGCTTTGTGGGATAGAGATTTCTTGGCTGGAAATTTTTTCTTTCAGCACCTTAACTATGTCACACCACTGCCTTCTTGTTTCCATGGTTTCAGATGAGAAATCAACATTTAATCTTATAGAGCTTCCCTGTTTTGTGATAGATCTCTTTTCTTTTGCTGCTTTCAGTATTATTTGTATTGAGCATTGGATAATTTGAAAAGCATATGTTTTGGATTAGGCCCATTGCGATTTATACTGTTTGGGGTTCACTGTGCTTCCTGAACATGTACATCCATCTCCATCAATATTTTTAAATATCCAGCCACTCTTTCCTCCACTACACCTTCTGTCCCCTTCCCTTCTCTTCTCCCTTTGAGATGCCTATAATGCATGTGTTTGTGCATTTCATGTTATCATTCAAATCCCTAAGTTCCTTCTGCATTTTTTCTTTTTATCTATTTCTTCTACTTTCTGTTTGATTTCATATCTACTGTCTTTCATGTCACTGATTCTTTCATCTGCCTGTTCAAATTTGCTGTTATGTGCTTCCAGTGTATTTTTGGTTTCTTGGATTGTGCAATCCATCACCATCCTATTTACAATTTACAATTTCTTCAGTATGTTCTCCCATTGTCTTCTTAATATCCTTAATCTCTTCCTTCACTTCTTTAATTTGATTCATGATATTTGTTTGGACATGTCAGATTAGTTGTTTCATATTGTACATTACCTCTTGATTTTTTTTTTTTTAATTTGTTCATTAGGCTGGGCCATGTCTTCCTATTTCTTAGCATGGCTTGTAAACTTTGGTTTCTATCTTGATGGGTTTATTCAGCTGAATAGCTTCTCTCTCTACTCTAGGGTTTTATTTGTTTTTGTTTTTGAGTGTGTGGTAACGTTTCACTTTGACACTGTATTCCTCTTATTCTATTTCCTTGTTGTTGTCTATGTTCCCTTGAAAAAAATCAGTACCAGAGGGAAAAAAAAAGATAGGAAGAGAAAAAGAATAATAGTAATAATAATAGTAAAAGGTAGAAGAGGAACCATACAAGAACTAGAAAAATGAGTAATTAACATGAGTAGAAATACAGAGGAATAAGATTTAAAAAGTGGAATAGAAACAATGAAACAAGACACAGAATAGAGAAAATAAAAATAATGAATTAAAAGCCCAGAATGATGAGATTATAGGAAAAGATAGAAGAAAAGAGAGAAAGGAAAAAGTAGAAAAGAAATAAAACAGAAAAAAGCAGAGAGAGAGAAATATAAACAAGAAAAATTGAAGACCAAATAAAAGCAAGTGGAATGAAAGAACAACAACAGAAAACAGAAGATAGAAAAATTAAGGAAGGAATAGAAATAGTATAGATAGAGTAAATCAGTAAGCAACCCCCCCCCCAAAAAAAAGTACAGGGAAACAAAGGAATGGGAAACACAACAAACAGGAAACAAGAGAGTAACAACTCATTTTTTAAAAAAGATGGAAAGAAAAGTAGAAAAAGAAAAAGAAACATGGAAAAACAACTCTTCCCTCTTAGACCTACTAAGGATATTCTCAGGCTGCTGGTGTTCATCAATAAATCACCCTTCAGCCTGTCCTCTGCAGGTTTTGGACCAATATTTAGTGAGTAAAATAAGGAAAATAAAAAAGGAACCAGGAGACCCAAGAAAAGCTAATACAAAGAGAATGCCTATATGTTCCCTTTCATAAAGTTTCAACTGGATGCCTGATAATCCAGTAGATCACTTCTCTAAGAAGAGCCAGAAATTGAACCAGGAACCTCATATATGCAAGGCAGGAATTATTTCACTGGGTTATTTTATTTACTTATGTTAGTTATGCTTTCACAAGTTTAATCACCCCATTACCTTCAGGCAGATTAGATTCCTAGCAGTTTGCTAGAGTCACACTGATTAGGTGCCTGTCTGTCACTGCCTCCTCTCTGAACTACTTCATCTCTTTACCTGGGCAGCTGGGCATGACAGCCTGCCTGAGAAGATCCCTCTCCCCTCTCCCTGTTGAGTTTGGGTCCCTTTCAATATTCAAGGGGTGCTCAGCTAGCCAAATTCAGTGCAAAGAAACCACTCTCTAACCTCCCAGACCCCTCTTGCTCTCCAGGAATCTGTCTTTACACTCCTTTCAGAACTGAGAACCAGCAGCTCCATCTACACTATCTGCTATGAGAGCAGGGTTATATGTGCTGCTTCTAGCCACAGGGGTGAGCAACTCATGATTTTCCTTTGGCTTCTTAATATTCCCAGTACCCTCCTAGATGACTCAGAGTACCTTCTTGTTCTATATATTAATATATCCAAAGCAGCTGGCAGGTAGAAAGAGGTCTGCTCTCTTGTCAGTTAGATGTAATCCACTGGGAATTTTACCCTCACTTAATATCTTGTCAGTGGTTGAAGGGAGACCTTCCCAGCAGCCAGGAGGTTTAATAACTTATGATTAGTTGTTTTGGCTTCTTCATCTTTCTGTCCCTCACTCTTCTGTGTGTTGTGAAGAAGTGTCTTGTTCTACTGTACTCCAAAGCAGGTACCCAAGGCAGCCTTTAGCTCTTTCTCCATTGTTTTAGTGGGAGCTGAATCTTATCTGCCTGACCTGAGGGCCATGTTTCCACAATGCCCCTTCTCTGATCTTCATCTTCTTTTCTTTTCTTTTCTTTTCTTTTCTTTTCTTTTCTTTTCTTTTCTTTTCTTTTCTTTTCTTTTCTTTTCCTTTCCTTTCCTTTCTTTTCTTTTCTTTTCTTTTCTTTTCTTTCCTTTTCCTTTCTTTTCTTTTCTTTTTTCTTTTCTTTTCTTTTCTCAGTGTTTACTGCCTCCAATGTGGAGTAGAGATTTGTCATTTATTGTTCCTCTCATGCACTAAAAAGAAACAATAATTTTAGCAATTCATTTAGATCCACATTCACAGATAATATGATTCAACATTGTTAACATGTCAATTACCCAACTGATACAATTAAATCATCTCAAAATTCTAAACAACTTTCTAGAAGAATATCAGAATACAGTTCTAAAAGTTATGTGAAATAAAAAGGCCCAAATATAGTATCATTGAAGTATAAGCTCTAGCTGCTAAATAGGAACATTTTTCACCCTGGGGCACTTTGAATCCTTGTTTTTGGGGTCTGGCAGGCAAAAAGAGAAAAGAACATCTTGGAAGTTTAATTCACCCTGATCATCAGGATGAGAAAGAATCAGGTGTGTTGCTATATATTAGAAGATAGGAGTATTAGCATCCACATGATTTATTTGGACACAACTTAATAGTCCCTCTCCAATTATGTTAACAAATGGTCAAGGGCAATCCCTGTATGAGATTGGCATGGTGACTATATTGGACACTTCAGAGCTCATAGTCTGAGAGCTAAAGGAGGGAGGAGTGAGTAACACTGGAGTGACCACTTTGCTTCTCTGATGGAGCTGGAAGTCCATCATAAGTATTGGTCTATTTCTTGTGAACCACTCTTTAATGAAGTTCCAGTTTCTGTACCACATCAGGATCTGTGAAGCACTTGAAACCAGTGCAGACTTCTGGTGTCCACCTAAAGCAGAGAGGAGGGATCACTCAAAGAACATTCTCATTTCTGCATTCTCCAAGGGATTCCTAAATGTGAGATCTCTGGCTGATGTTAGGAGCCCTAGAAGTCATGTTCTGCTGATCGGTCTTACTCTCTGTTATGTTGTAACTGCTATAGTTGTTTGTTTCTCAAAGATTTATTATTTATTTATTTATTTAATTTATTTCAACCCCTTCATTGTTTGCATTTGCTATGTCTGTTGTCAGCCTTGTTTCTTTAAACTGAACCCAGGGCTTCCTATGTGGGAGGGAGGCACCTAATTGCTTGAACCACCTCAGTTCCCTGCTTTGTTGTGTTCTATTCTTGTGTCTCCTGTTGTGTCATTTTGTTGCATCAGCTTGTCATACCTGTCCATCACATCAGATCATTGTCTTACTCATCTTCATTAGGAGCAATGAGAATCTCTGTTCCTTGTTTTGTTCTGTCTCTCATTACGTTTTTCTTCTTGTGTCTCTTGTTGCATCATCTTGTTGTGTTAGCTTGCCATGCCTGCCTGTCATGCCAGGTTGTTGTCTTCTTTATGAAACACCAGGAACTGAACCAAAGACCTCCTATGTGGTAGGTGGGAACTCAGTTTCTTGAGCCACATCTACTTCCCTGCTTTAGTTTTAATTGCAATATGATGTCTGTATCATGGAAATATCACATTAAAAAATTTTTAAGAAGGACTAGGAATTGAATTGGGGACCTCATATGTGGGAAGCAAGTTCTCAAACCACTGAGCTACCCCTGCTCCACTATCATCACATTTTAAGCCCCAGACAACATCCTCTAAGTGAGGACGCCCTAGGTTCTCCATTTTCTGGCACATCCTGAGCCACAAAGGCTCCAGGTGTCGTTAAGAGTTCAGGCCCTGGAGACAGATCCTGGAGCCACATCCTATAGCTGTATTCCACTAGCCAAAAGAGCTTGCAAAAATTATGTAGCATCAACATTTCCCATAAAACGGAATTCCTAAAGCAGTGCTGACACTTCTATGAGTGGATACCTAGTAACCTATTTAATCCCAATGCTCTGTTCATGGGGATTGAAGCTCCATCTTCATACACTGTGATCCAGTAAAGGGAGCCTCCAGGTATAAGGAAAGGGGGAGAAGAGTCAAAGGCTTCAGCAAAGGGTCCTGCTTTTTCCCAGGTACCTATTATACAGAGACAAGGCCTAAGGATACCAGTGGTCTCATACAGAGGTCTGACTCCTGTTCCTCACACATAGAAGCAGAGGCTGTGAGATGACACTTCCAAGTGGGAACTGGTCTCCCATTTCTGTTTTTACTTGGTCAGCTCTGTCCCTTTTTTCAACCTGAGACTGAGTGCCTCATGAGGTCCAGTCTTATGAAATCTGAAGTGTAGGGTAGCAGAGAAAGAGGCTGAGAATCAGATCCCCTTCTGAAGGGAAAATGGAAACCCCCCAGACCCTTGGTGCCCCTCACACACTAGACGTGGCTCATGCATGAAGCATGAATGGACATGGCAGATCTGAAAGAGAAAAGGCTACAGTGTGGCAGTATCCCTTGGGGAGTGCAGTGGGAGTGTCTTTAATGAAGCTTTGTTTACAGAAGAGGCAAACTTCTCTTATTCAGATGGTGTTTTTATGGGGACACTGGACATACTTATAAGCATGAAAACCTTCTACAATCCGTCCCTTGGTTGTGAAGATTTAAGAGTCTAAAAATGCTCCTTTGAGCAGCATCTTGGCTGAAGGAAAATATGATTCACCTCAGAAATACTGAAACATCTGAGAGGTTGGGAGTGGGACTTGCTGGAATTTTAATCAGTCCCAGATCCCCTTGTCAAATAAAAGGAAGCTCTCAGAAACTACCAAAATATGCAGGCCTTGATTTCCCCATCTGTGCTTCTAGCAGGATTAATGGGTGGTTGGGATGTGGGATGCCTTGATCTAAGGAATAGATTCAAGAGAAGGGGGGTTCTTCCAGGTGCAGATTGAGAATACTGGGATGTGAAATACCCAACAGATGCTCTTTCTTCTCCTCTCCTACACAGACTTTTACATTAGCATCTCATGGACCCTGGCCCACACCAGTGGATTAGGTATTGGGGTGTCCTTCCCAAATCCATCATTCTGATGAAGGGAAATGCTCAGAGGATGGTCAGAGAACAAGACTTCCTTGAGTGTTTGGCAAAGCATTATGATTGGGCCAGGGGAATGGCAGGGACTGGGGGGAAGGAGTGGTGTGCTCTTATAACCATATTGGGCTGTTGGTCTAGCATGAGTACCTGGAGTAGAAGTAGAGGCAGCCAGATTGCCAGAGGGGAGGTGGAGAATGGGCTGGAAGATGGAGGGCAGTCCTATATGCACAATGGTCATGGACCTGTGCAGAAACCTTGGATTCCCTTTTCATTTATCCACATATCCATGACTGTGTCACTCACTTCTTAATGTCCCCCTGTTCCTCTCTAGCCTCCAGTTGCTCCCACTGTGTGCAATTTTTTAAAACCAGCCAAAGCCTCTAGAGAGAAACAAAAGTAGACAAGGATACTTGAATTGTGAGTATGGAAAGCTGTGGTGATGACCTAGGGTTGGAAATAGGTTCAAGATAACATGAGAATTTGGCTGTGGAAGTTCTCATAAGTTATCACCCTTTTCATCCTTCAAAGAGCAAAGCTAAAACCTCAAAATAAAATCCTCACAGGAAAAATCACCAGTCTTTCCATCTCTCCAAACACACCAGAGTAAGGGGTTGTACAATCCATGAGTAAAAAATGGAAAAACAATACTAAACTGAAGGAAAAACATAGGTCAAAGTTCAGATTACTGAACAATTTAATTTTAAATTTGACAAAGAGATGCATGGAGCCAGAAAAACTTAATTTTTCTGACCTCATCTGATGGGATTTTCATCAGATTCCAAGAGCTGCCAGCAACTGCAGAAATTGACCTGTTGCAGGTAGGGGAAATATGCCTCACCTCAAAAGACTGAAGCACCTGGGACTACTTATTGATCACTGCTCAATATTTTGCCTTTAGCTCAAAACAAGACACTCATTATGCTCTCAACAAATTCCTATGGAATGAAATACATTTTGGATAAATAAAAGGACTATGAAACTAAAATGAGAAAGACACCATCCAAAAAGTGACATTTGATCCAGCAAGGAGTCTCCAGGAAGTCCAGTTGCTGGCTGACCCCATATCGACCAGATCTTGTAAAAGGCAGGATGGTAGGCAGACTTATAAAAGGCCACCCTAAAGATCACTGCTGCCTAGGATTCACACCCTAGTGTAATCCTTTCCCCTTGACTGAGGGCTGGATCTAGTGAATAGCTTCTAATGTATAGAAAGCAGCAAAAGTAATGCTGATAACTTCCTAGGTTGGGTTACAAAAGACTGAATTCAAGCTTTCTAGCAGACTATTGCCTTCTCAATTTGTAAGCTTTGATGAAGTGAACATCCATGTGGAAGGGTCAAGTTGACAAGGAAATGAGAACACTAGCCAACAGCCATGGACCAAGTTCCCCTATCCAACAACTTCTTTAAGAGAAACTAAATGCTGCCAAACACCAGATGAAACAGCTTGGCATTAGATCCTTCTCAAGCCATGTTCAGATGAGACCACAGTTCCTTTGACACACCCCTCTCCTAACACACTGAAATTATCTTTGTGTTTTTATTTTACACATGCTAACACAATGTGTAATTAAACAATTTTTTGGAAGCTTAGATATTAAAGTCAGGAAGGGAATGACATATGTTTTTTCTCACAACTGCATACCCAACCACTAGCAAAATGCTTGTCAATGCTCAATAGCATTTGAGAAACAAATTTTAAACATCATTACATTGGAATGTAAGGACATACTTACATTTATGTGCAAAGACAAAGGAAAATATAAGAGAACAATAATATTGAAGTTCATTACCAAAAATGTTTGCTACTAAAATACAACAGCACACTTATTTTTTTTTTTTTAATTTCAGAAGACTATTAAAATAGTAAAAGATGAAATTTCCCTTTGGAAACAAATGTCTCTACCCCAAATTTAAATATATTGATTGATTTTTCTTTACAAGTAATTTCTTTTTATTTTTCTAAGGAGATATCCTAAGACCTTTAAATTTTTAATTAAAAAAATAGTTGAAACACTATTTCAAATCAGTATATAATCAAATATATACTGTATATAATCAAATTAGTAATGAAACTGTATAATTCATTCCTTTGAATACCAAATATTTGAGACGTAGTATTTTATAGTCTTTATGACATCAGATAATTCAAAATTGAAGAGATCTGTGTTCTGTGTTATTTTTATTCCTTGACAGTAAAGTATATACACACTAGATGCGTGAAAAATAGTTTCCGTTAAATATGTATTGGCAGCATAATAATTTGTACTTATATGGAGCAACACTGATGCTCCCAACCTAAGAGAATGTTGGTAGTTTTACAGTCTTCAGCAGGACTGATATTCTTTCTGGAAGTTCTCTACAGTATTGCCCCCTCAATCAGAATCCACAAAACAGTGAGACTTCTGGGAAAAGGAATGAAGGTTGCTTGTGGATATTCTAGAGTGATTACAGAATGAAAAAATATAACCTATTTTCATTATCTGTATACACATTTTACATAATTAGAGGGAATATTTTTTTCTTTAGTGACACTTTGATTAGATTTTTCTTCATTGGCATTCAAGGCAAATATGGTGCACCCTTTTTATACATGGCTGATGAAGTGATTAACAGCATAAAGAGGGACCATCAATAGTGATTTTTTAGAGCAAGAAAGAAGCTTTGACAACCCAAGTGTCCATAAAACAATGAATGGATAAATAAAAAGTAGTATATACTGTGGTATGTATGTACAATGGAATATTATCCAGCTGTAAAAAGGACTGAAATCCTGATACATGTGACAACATGGATGAACCTTGAAGACATCACTTTTTGAGAGAAATAAGACAGGCACAAAAGGACAATACTGTGTAATATCCCTGATTTGAAACAATTAGAATAAGTAAACTCATAGAGTCACAATCTTGAATATAGGTTATCAGGGGTGGGGTGGGGATAAGGAATGGGAAGTTAAGACTTAAAATGTATAGGGATCTTATTTGGAATGATGGAAATATTTTGGTAAAGCATGGACATTTATTAATAGTATAATTATAAAAATGTGCTATCATAAATTGTAACAAATATTCCACACCAATGCAAGTTGTTGTTGTTGGATGACATATGGGAAACCTGTATTTTATGCTTGATTATTTTGTAAACACCCAACATCTCTAGTAAAATAAAGAAAGAAGCTCTGAGCTCTGGAATGTGGTGATAGCATCCTCAGTAATGACCCAGTGTCCCTAAATTTTCCATCTCTTTGAGTTCAGGTGAATACTGTTGAGAATTTTCCCCAGGAGAGACAGACCTCTTTTATTTTGTAAATAAATTTTAATCTGAAGAAAATTGTGTGATCTCACTGCAGATATTCAGGGGCATGCTATCTAAGGGCAGATTTGGTTATGGAGAAGGAATTCCTCTGAAATTAATTCATATGAAGTGGCCATAAGGGAACCACTATTATTTTAAGATTCTGGAGGGGGGCCAAGATGGCGTTAGCGTAGGAGGGCACACACTGCAAGCTCCCAGAGCAAGGTGGATTGCGGATGGAGTCCTGCCCGGGGGTCTGTGCTGTGCATGCGTGGAATGAGAAGCTTGGGACGTCTATCTGCGTGTATAAATGGCGTGGATGGAACGGTAGAGATTCATGAGTTTTAAGCCTGCTGGTGGTGGTTGGCACAGATGGCTGAGCACCATGGTTAGGGAAAAAAATAATAATAATTAAATGGCCAGTTGGAGCCGCGAGCGGGGCGAGAAAGATTTATTTTCTGGGGATCTGGCTGCCTGGAGCCCCTTGGACCTTGTGTGAACAGAGCAGCCAGAGTGAATCAGCACCCGGGGAATGGGAAGGGTGATTCTGTTTGGGGGAGGGAGTTGATTTGCCTAGCTGCCCAGGGATAAGCCCCGGGCCACCACAGAGCCAGGAAGATGGGACACTCTCCAAAAGAGGGAGGGTTCTATTGGAGGACAGGGAAGGGAATTTTTTATTTTTAATTTTGACATTGATCTGGCTGCCTGCACTGCCCCATAGCTTTGGGGAGCAGATAAGCTGACCTGAAGCAGCATCAGGCTGAGAGCAAATGGGAATCGACAGTCAAACTGATTTACAAAGCAACCCGGTGACACTGGTGCTCGGCTCCAGAAGGGGCAGAATCGGCAGTCTTTAGCACTCTATACTGACTAATATCAGAGCTACAGCTACCCTGGGGAGTCCAGCAAGTGGGACGTGCTTGATTAATTTCCATGAGCCCAGTTAGTGTCCCTTCCTTAAGGGGGTTGGTATAGAGGAGGAATTATTTGGGTTCTGTATTACGCTAAAAAAAAAAAAATAGTGAGAAGGTCACTTCAATAAATGAAAAATAAATTCTTTTTAATTTAGTTTAATAGCTAAAAGCTGTTTCAGGACCTGCATATAGAACCCTGCGGGGAAATTCAATGATAAACACAAGTAGGCAGAGAGGATCCACGTGGCCCTAGGGGAATCATTGACCCCCCTTAGCTCTGTTTGACTGCTTGCCTGTGTGGATCTTTGGTTTCTCTCTGTTTATTTCTGGTCTCTTGCTTTTCTTTCCTCTTTCCTCCCCCCTTTCTTTTTTCTTTCATTTTTTTTTTTAAATTAGGTGCTACTAGCTTGTCGCTTCTTTGCTGTGCTTCTTCAGTAATTTCCCACTCGTTGTCTATATTGATTCTATATTACAAACTATCGCTTATCCTCCCTTCATCTTTCTGCCTTCTGCTTTCTGTTGTGGCTCTTAGATACAATATTTTTTTCATAGGCCCACAACTTAAGGGTGTCAATTTCTATTCCATCTATTTTGTTTTCTTCATTTTTTTTAGTATTAACTTTTTTCTTTCAGCCCTTTCTTTACTATTTCTCTTCCTACTCATAATTCTAGCCTTCTAAATCACTATATATATATTCCTCCATTTGTTTTCCCAGTCCATTGTAGTAACTCCACTTTTTTTCGTATTACTCTACACTGCCTACACAAGTTAAATATTCATCTCATTAAGTCTCATTTGGCCCCTCTTCTAACTTTTATCAATATTACTATAATCCTTCTGCCTTCTTTACATCTTTTGATTCCTCTGGCCCTAATTTTTTTCCCTTCGAGGGAACATAGAAAGAAGCAAGGAAATAAAATAAGAAGAAAAACTGCCAAAGAGAAAACTTAACACACATGCAGAACCACCAGCTAAATAAAACTCTAGAGCATAGAGAAAAGCTAATCAACTGAACAAACCCATCAAGATAATATGATGACCAGAGGGCAACAAAAAATGCAAATGACTCTGAGAAACAGGGAAACAGGGACCAGTCCAATGAACAAAATAAAAACCAGGAAGTGATGCAGGACATAGAACAGCTAATCAAAGCTATCCAAACAAATATCATGGACCAACTTAAAGAAGTGAAGGAAGAGATTAAGAATATAAAGAAGACACTGTGAGAACATACTGAAGAAATTGCAAACATGCCTAAAAAGGTAATGTATATGATGGTGAACAATAGCACAATCCAAGAAATGAAAAAGACACAGGATTCACATAACAGCAGATTTGAACAGGCAGAGCAAAGAATTAGTGATATGGAAGACAATAAGCTGAAATCAAAGAGATAGTAGAAAAGATAGACAAAAAGATAGAAAAAATCCAGCATGGACTCAGGTAACCGATAACACAAAATGCACAAACATATGCATTATGGGCATCCCAGAAGGAGAAGAGAAGGGAAAGGGAACAGAAGGAGTGTTGAAGGAAATAATGGCTGAAAACATCCCAACCCTATTGAGAGAAATGGATATGCAGATCCAGGAAGCACAGCACACATCAAATAGTATAAATCCCAACAGGCCAACTCCAAGACATATACTTGTCAAAATGTCCAATGCTCAAGACAAAGAGAAAATACTCAAGGCAGCAAGAGAAAAGAGAACCATCACATACAAGGGAAGCATATAAGATTAAGTGCCGATTTCTCAGCTGAAACCATGGAGACAAGAAGACAGTGGTATGATATAGTCGAAATAATAAAAGAAAAAACTTCCAGCCACGAATTCTTTATCCAGCAAAACTGGCATTCAAAAATGATGGAGAGTTCAAAATATTCACAGATAAACAGAAATTAAGAGGGTATGTCAAGAAGAAACCAGCACTTCAAGAAATACTAAAGGAATCTCTACAAGTTGAAAGGAGAAAACAAGGGAGAGAGATTTGGAGGAAAGTTTTAAAACAACTGAAGAGACAAAAAGAGAAACAAAACAACATATAACATACATTAAGCCAAAGAAAAAATGGCTGAAGTAAAAAATTTGTTATGAGTAATAACACTGAATGTTAATGGATTAAATTCACCAATCAAAAGACACAGATTGGCAGAATGGATAAGAAAATATGATCCATCTATATTCTGTCTACAAGAAACCCACCTTCGACCCAGGGATTCAAGGAGGCTGAAAGTGAATGGCTGGAAAACCATTTTACAAGCTAACAATAGCCAAAAAAGGGCAGGACTAGCTATTCTAATATCAGACAAAATAGACTTTAAATGCAAAACGATTGTAAGAGACAAAGATGGACACTACATATTAGTAAAAGGAATAATCTCTCAAAAAGAGAGGACAATCATCAACATTTATGCACCTAATTGGGGTGCGTCAAAATACATGTGGCAAACTCTGGAAAAACTAAGAAGAGAAATAAATGCCACTACAATTATGGCAGAGGACTTCAACACACCACTATCATCATTAGACAGAACATTTAGAAAGAGAATCAATAAAGAAACTAAGGCACTCAACAATATATTAGAAGACCTGGACTTAATAGACATATACAGAACACTACACCCAAATACAGCGGGATTTACATTCTTCTTGAGTGCACATGGATCATGCTCCAATATAGACCACATGCTTGGCCACAGAACAACTCTCAATGAATTCAGAAAGATTGAAATTATACAAAGTAATTTCTCTGACCACAACGGAATGAAGTTGGAAATAACTAAGGGCCAGAGAAACAGGTTAGGCACAAGGATATGGAAGTTAAACAACACACTCTTAGACAAACTGTGGGTCAAAGAGGAAATCTCAAAAGAAATCAGTGGCTACCTTGAAACTAATGAAAACGACAACATATTTTATCAAAACCTATGGGATGCAGCGAAAGCAGTCCTGAGAGGGAAGTTCATAGCCATAAGTTCATATATTAAAAAAGAAGAAAGAGCTAAAATTGAAAACCTAACTGCACACTTGGAGGAATTGTAAAAACAAAAACAAACTAAACTTAAAGGAAGTAGAAAGAAAGAAATAACAAAGATAAGAGAAGAACTAAATGAAATAGAGAATAAGAAAACACTTGAAACATTAAACAATACCAAAAGTTGGTTCTTTGAGAATATCAATAAAATTGACAAACCCTTAGCCAGACTAACAAAGAAAAAGAGAGAATAGATGCAAATACATAAAATAAGGAGGGACCCGGCGCCTCTTCGCGGGCCCATCCTCTTCTCTCGCTACGGGACGTTTCTTCTGCGGTCCTACAGGAAGGGGAAGGAGACAAGATGGCAGGGGCGACAGTGACGCCTTGGGCTGCCCCAGCGCGGTTGTCATAGATGAGCACCGCAACGAGGATGTGCAGGATTGACTTCTCAATACTGACTGACCTTGCCTGAGAAAGAAGCCTGGAGAGCTTACCTGAGAAAGAAGTATGAGCAGTGTCTCTTTTCCAGGGACTGGTAACATTCCGGGATGTGGCCATAGAATTCTCTCAGGAGGAATGGGAATGCCTGGACTCTGGGCAGAGGTCCTTGTACTGGGAAGTGATGATGGAGAACTACAGGAACCTGGTCTCCCTGGGTGAGGATAACTTCCTTCCAGAAGTCAGGAGGTGTCCTTGGGTATCTGCCTTTTCCCTTGAGGCACTGGAAACCGAACCTGGAACCTCCCATGTGGAAGCTATCTCTCCTAAATATGCAATCAAGGAATTTTTACCCAACAAAGACGTTAATGATGGAGAATTATGCCAACCAGGGATTTTGAAAAGCTTTGGCATTGAGGATTTTGACTTTAGGGAAGTCTGGGAAAATGTGCATGAATTTGAAAGTCAGCAGAGACACGGCAAAAGAGTTTACAAAGGAGTGCCTAGGAACCAAAATAAAAGCGTCACTTGGAGAAGAGATCAACAGTACATCAAATCCTGTAATCATTTCCCTCTAAAGCAGAGTGTTTTTGTTAGAAAACATGCTAATCAATGTTTCATACAAGAGAAGACATTTTAAAAGAATTCATTGCAGTCAAAAACTGACATTAGCTATGCAAGAAACAAGGATATCAAATGTTTTGAAAATAAACATGGATTTCAGTCACATCTGGCAGAAATGCAGAGATTTCAAACTGAAGAGAAACATTGTGAACGTACTCCAGTTGAGAAGTCTACCAAAAATTGCTTCTCAGTTTCACCACTTCAAAGATATCCACCTAGTGTCAAGACGAATATGTGCAATAAATATGGGAAGGTTTTCATGCATTGGTCATTGCTTGCACAACAGCAAAAAACTCCCTTTAGAGAAAAACCTTACAAATGTGATGAATGTGGGAAGGCTTTTAGCCATTACTCCATCTTCATTAATCATCAGAGAATTCATTCTAAGCAGAGACCTTACAAATGTATTGAATGTGGCAAAGCCTTTACACACATCTCAAAGCTCAAAACACATCAAAGAATCCGTACCAGAGAGAAACCATATAAATGTAATGTATGTGGCAAGGCTTATAGACATAATTCAAACCTTGTACTTCATTGTAGAATTCATACTGGAGAGAAACCTTACAAATGTGATGTATGTGAAAAAGATTTTACCAAACGTTCATACCTTTGGAAACACAAGAAAACTCATAGTGGAAAGAAACCTTACAAGTGTAATGAGTGTGGAAAAGCATTTACCAGGCATTCATACCTTTTGGATCATGAGAGACTTCATACTGGAGAGGAAACCTTACAAATGTAATGACTGTGGTAAAGCTTTTAACAAAGCTTCCTTACTTTGGGATCACAAAAGAATTCATACTGGAGAAAAACCATACAAATGTAATCAATGTGGTAGAACTTTTACCAAACGATCATACCTTTCATATCACGAGAGAATTCATACCGGAGAGAAACCTTACAGATGTAGTGAATGTGGTAAAGCTTTTACCAAAAGTTCATACCTTTGGGATCATGTAAGAACTCATACTGGGGAGAAACCATACAAATGTGTTGCATGTGGCAAGGCCTTTAGGCGATGTTCTGGCCTCAAGAGCCATGAAAGGATTCACACTGGAGAGAAACCTTACAAATGTAAAGTCTGTGGCAAATCCTTTAAAGATTCCTCAAACCTTTCTCGGCATCAGAATACAAACTGTGGATAGAAACCACACATATGTAATCTCTGTGACAAGGCTTTTTCCCAAATCTCAAGCTTTTTGAAGCATCAGAGAATTCATACTGGAGAAAAAACACACAAATGTAATGAATGTAGTAAGAGTTTTACCCATATTTCAAGTCTTAAGAAACATCAGAGAATTCATACTGGAGAGAAACCACACAAATGTAATGAATGTGGGAAGTCTTTTATCCATAGTTCAAGTCTTGTGAAACATCAGAAAATTCATTGTGGGAAAAAACCTTATGAATGTAATGAATGTGGCAAGTCCTTCAGGCGACGGTCTAGCCTCAAGATCCACCAAAGAATTCACACTGGAGAGAAACCTTACAAATGTAACAAATGTGGCAAAGCCTTTAGTCAGTCCTCACACCTCTCTCAGCATCAGAATACACCTTGTGGAGCAAAACCACACATTTGTAATATGTGTGGCAAGGCTTTTGTCCATAGTTCACGCCTTGTGAAACATCAGAGAATCCATAGTGGAGAAAAAACAAATAAATGTAATGAATGTGGCAAGGTTTTTATCCAAAGTTCAAACCTTGTGAAACATCAGAAAATTCACACTGGGGAGAAACCTTACAAATGAAATGAGTTTGGCAAAATTCACACCCAATTTGCTCACCTGAGTAGACTTCACTAAATAAATACTGAAGAAGAAAGATTGTGAATCTAAATTAGGCAACAATGTTTTTATCCAAAGCTCTAGCCTTGAGGATCATCAGAGAATTCATAGTAGAGAGAAACGTACAAATGTAATGTGTTCCATGGAAGAACAAGAGTTTGGGATCTTAAGATAGAATATTGTGTGAATGTGAATAATAAGATCTTGGTGAGTGACAGAATATGTGTACAACTATGATCTAAGTTATCATTGATGTGTTCAGGGTCTTCCTCTACAGATTTGGTGATGCCAGAGAGGGCCACTGGATTATCAGAAAGGATTCCTCTTCTAGCTAACCAGGAAACAAAACAGGCCAGGACATTACAAGACTGAGACATAATTTCTCTGTTTTTTGTTTATTAATATTGAAATAATGAAAATGCTCTAATAGTGATTGTAGTGAAAAATGCACAAATATGTAATTATATCAGAAACCATTGATTGTACACTTTGGATGAATTGTATGTTTTATTAATATGATCAATATGTATCAATGAAATTCTTTAAAAAAACTAAATGTGTGGACTACTAATAAAATAAGTATGATAAAAAAAACAAATAAAATAAAATAAAATAAGGAATGAGCAAGGGGATATCAGTACTGACCCCACAGAAATGAAGAGCATCATAAGAGGATACTTTGAAAAATTATATGACAACAAGAATGATTATTAGAGGAAATGGACAAGTTTCTAGAAACCCACAAACAGCCTACATTGATGAAAGAAGAAATAGATGAACTCAACAGTCCAATTCATCAAAAAATCCCAAGAAAGAACCAGATGGCTTCAAACCTGAATTCTACCAAACATTCCAGAAAGAGCTAATACCAATTCTACTTAAGCTCTTCCAAAAAATAGAAGTAGAAGGAATATTGCTTAACACATTCTATGATGCCAAAATTAACCTAATACCAAAACAAAATAAAGATACCACAAGAAAGGAAAATTACAGACCAATTTCTCTTATGAACCTAGATGCTAAAATCCTCAACAAAATACTTGCTAATTGCATTCAACAACATATCAAAAGGATTATACACCATGACCAAGTGGGTTTCATCCTGGGTATGCATAGATGGTTCAATATAAGAAAATCAATCAATGTAATACACCACATAAGCAGATTGAAAGAAAAAAATCACATGATCATCTCTATAGATGCAGAAAAAGCATTCAACAAAATACAGCACTCTTTCCTCATAAAAACACTACAAAAGATAGGAATATAAGGAAACTTTCTGAATATGATAAAGGGTATATATGAAAAACCCAAAGCTAACATCACTTTCAATGGTGAAATCCTAAAAGCCTTCCCTCTGAGATCGGGAACTAGACAAGGAAGCCCAGTATCACCACTCCCATTTAACATTGTCTTAGAAGTACTTGTGTGAGCCCTGAGACAAGAAAAGGACATAAAAGAAATCCAGATTGGAAAAGAAGAAGTAAAAATTTCATTATTTGCAGATGACATGATCCTATACATAGAAAGCCCTGAGAAATCTACAACAAAGCTTCTTGAACTTCTAAAGGAGTTCATTAATGTTGCAGGCTATAAGATCAATGCTCAAAAATCAGTAGGATTTCTGTACACCAATAACAAGGAAACTGAGGATGAAATCAGGAAAAAAATACCATTTACAATAGTAACTAAAAGAATCAAATGCCTAGGAATAAATTTTACTAAAGATGTAAAGGATTTATATACGAAAACTACACAACACTGTTAAAGGAAATCAAAGAAGACTTAAATAAATGGAAAAATATTCCCTGTTCATGGATAGGAAGACTAAACATCATCAAGATGTCTATCCTACCCAAACTAATCTACAGATTTAATTCAATCCCAACAAAAATCAACTCTGTATTTTTACAGAGGAACTGTAAAAACTAACCACAAAATATATTTGGAGAGGCAAGAGACCCTGAATTGCCAAAGACATATTTAAAAAGATAAAAGAAGTTGGAGGTATCACACTAACTGACTTTAAAACATATTACAAAGCTACAGTGATCAAAACTGTGTGGTATTGGCACAAGGATAGACCTACTGACCAATGGAACCGAATTGAGAGTTCTGATATAGATCCTTGCATATATAGTTATCTGATATTTGACAAGGCCATGAAGCCCACTCAGATGGGAGAGAGTGGCCTCTTTAACAAGTGGTGCTTGGAGAACTGGATATCCATATCCAAAATAATGAGAGAAGATTACCATCTCACACCTTATACAAAAATCAACTCAAGATGGATCAAAGATCTAAATATAAGAGCCCAAACCATAAAGACCTTGGAAGATAATGTACGGAAGCATCCACAGGACCTTGTAATAGGAAATGGTTTCATGAACTTCACAGCCAAAGCACGAGCAACAAGAGAAAAAATAGACAAATGGGATCTCCTCAAAATTAAAAACTTCTGCAACTCAAAGTATGTTATTAAGAGAATAAAAAGGCAGCCTAACCAATGGGAAAAAATATTTGGCAACCATTTTTCTGATAGGAGCCTGATATCCTGAATGTATAAAGAAATCCTACACCTTCAAAATAGAAGGACAAACAACCCATTTAAAAAATGGACAAGTGACCTGAAAAGACATTTCTCCAAGGAAGAAATACAAATGGCTCAAAAGCACATGAAGAAATGCTCAACATCGCTTGCTATCAGGGAAATGCAAATCAAAACTACAATGAGATACCGTCTTACACCCATCAGAATGGCAGCTATTAAAAAAACAGGAGGCACTAAATGTTGGAGAGGATGTGGAAGAATAGGCACCCTCATCCACTGCTGGTGGGACTGCAGTATGGTCCAGCCACTGTGGAGGACAGTTTGGCGGTTTCTCAGAAAACTAACAATAGATCTTCCGTATGATCCAGCAATTCCACTGCTGGGTATATACCCAGAAGAATTGAAAGCAAAGACAGAAACAGATATATGCACACCAACGTTCATAGCACCATTGTTCACCATTGCCAAAAGTTGGAATCAGCCCTGGTGCCCATCAACAGATGAATGGATAAGCAAAATGTGGTACATACATACAATGGAATATTACTCACGTGTAAGAAGGAATAAAATGCTAACACATGGAATAACGTGGATGAATCTGAAGACCTTATGTTGAGTGAAGCAAGCCAGGCACTGAAGGATGAACAGTATATGACCTCACTGATGTGAACTGATGAAAGTGAGCAGTCTCTGAGAATCATTGTCTGAAAGATAGGTAAGCAAGGGAGAGTAAGGGAAGAGCATGCTTTGAGCCATCACCCATATGGACATAATCTAGGGTAAAGGGATAGAGTATAGTTGCATATTGAAGGATAGGACAGATGGGTAGTGATATTACTGGGTTTGGTGGTGCAGAGTTGACAGGTGGGTAGATTAGGAAGGGCAGGTTCAAATACCCAGGCCTTGTAACTATGAATCTTGACATTCCTTGAGTGAAGACAGGGGAGTGTCATATGCCCCAGGGGGGTGGGGAAGAAGGAACAGTTAAGATCTAATGGGGTATTTAGTGGTCATGGGAAAGGTTTTTCATTACCTTACAGTAATGGACACAGGACATGGTAAATATCATCAAAACTTATTAAACTGTTTCATCTAAATTGTAAACTATCTGTAAATCTTTGACAATGTTTAGTTGCTATATTTTGCTATCTGTATAACAGTTATAACAATGCTAACATAAAAAAAAAAGGGGGTGGGGTTTAATATGGGGTTGGGAGGGGTGGTTTGGTATCTGGGAGTCTCTGGTACTGTGTGTATGACTTTGCTGTGACCTAAAACTTCTTTGAAAATTAAATGAAAATTTGGGAGACAATGGGGATTGAGAGGTGGAAGGTGTCACGGCACACCTGACATCCGATAACACAGTGATAAAAGGGAAAAAAAGAATACATATACATATATATATATTTAAAGGCATTTCTTTTGCTTTTTTCCCCATTTTTTTGAATGTTCCAATCCGCTAATTATATTTTGTTTTCTTTTGTTTTTTGTTTGATTGTTTTCTTTTCCCCTGAGTTTACTTATGTTTGTCTCTTGCATGTAAGCTTATCATTGTTGTTTCTTTTTCCTATTAAGTGTATTTGATTATTTTATGGACTACATGTTCATGGAAGATTTGGATCACAGAATGGTTACAATGGGTACTGCAGGGGATTATTGGTGGGGGGTGTCTGGGAGGGGAGATTCATGGGAGTTAGTTCATCCGAATATACATGAAAGATATACAAAATTGTTCAAAAGATCAAAAGATAGGGCATCATCACGATGGGTGGACAATCACACAATAAATGAGGGAATCTGAATTCCTAGCCTGGAAAACTCTGCCACAGTCTCCAAGGGAGCAGCAATAGTCCTCTGAGTGCAGGGACAGTGTCTGTCAAAAGAGTATAGACCCACTGATGAGTTCTTTTTATTGATGACTACCCTTATGAGCCTTTGCTCTTGTAACTGAAACTTAGCTTACTGTTATGGGGTGCCTAAGGGTTGCCACCTGAGAGTCTCCTTGTTGTTCAAATGTGGCCTCTCTCTAAGCCAAACTCAGCATATGAATGCATTACCTTCCCCCCAACGTGGGACATGACTCCCGGGGATGAGTTTCCCTGGCAATGAGGGATTAATACCAAGTGCCAACTGGCAACACAACTGGAAAAAGACCATGAATAAAAGGGGGAAAAGGTAAAGACAAATGAGATCAAGTGGCTAAGACACTTCAAAGAGAGTCAGGAGGTCATCCCAGAGGTAACGCTTACGCACACCTCAGTAGGAGCTCATAGAACATCAAAGTGCATATCACAGGAGTGGATGTGGCTCAAACTATTAGTTGCTTCTCTCCCACATAGGAAGCTCTGGGTTCAGTTCCCAGTTCCTCCTAAAAAAACAAAAAGAAGACTAAGTACACAGTGAATGCAAACAACTGGGGAGAGGGGTCTCATAGAAATAAATAAATAAAAACAAATAAATCTTTAAAAAAAAACAAAACAAATAAAAAACCAAAGTGCATATCACCCCACACAGTGAGGCTCCTGAGAGCTGTGGAGACACCCAAGTCCTATATAAGGGGGAATAGCCCCAGAGACTGATGCCTTATCAGTGGGCTCTATTTTGGAATCTGTGCTCCTGAAAGTGACAGAATTGGACTCAAATAAGTCCTCCCTGCACATGGTTCATCATTCCCTTGTATTCAAACCTATATGTGATGCTGGAGTTTTTAGGTATACTTCCAGAGGCTGGAGCCTCTGGCCTACCTATGTGCCAGGTGTGCATGGAATCTCGGTGGAGCTGTAACTCCTACTCTACAGCTCAATGGACTCATCCAAGTCACCTGGCAAGCAGACAACGATGGGCAGCAGCCATCCCAGGGAATGGAGAGGGCCTGCATCTGCAGGCAGGATAATCCCACCCACCATATCCATGGGATATAAGCCCTCTCTCACTTGGAGGTGGAGTGGACATCACCATCCCAGTCCCCTCAGGATTGGGGGAAGAATTATGGACTAGAGTGGACTTGATGGTATTCTGTTGCTCACATATGGTGATTCTAGCAATGGAAGAAATTATAACAGTGAGGTGGAGCCAGTGGCCACTGGACAATTTCAGGGCAGGGAGGGGATGTGCAGTTGAAATACAGGGACTTTTTCGGGATTTGGAGGTTGTCCTGAGTGCCGTTGTGGCAACGGATGTAGGCCATTTTAAATCAGCACACACCATTCAGAACTGTGTGGGAGAGAGTGTGGTCTACGATGTCAACTGTGGTCTATGGTTGATGGCAAGGCCCCAGGATGGGGCCACACTTGTGGGAGATGTTTGTGTGGGATGTGGTGGGAGGTGTGGGAGGTGGGGAACATGGGAATCCTGGTAGGTTCTATGTAATATTTTAGGTAATCTAAGCACCTCTTAATATATATATATATATAACACTTTTGTAAGCAAATGCACATTTATGTATATATATTTATATATCATCTCACAAATATTGGTATGTATTGTGAAAATTTTGATTTTTCCCACAATAAAAAATAAATTAAATTTTTAAAAAAAGATTCTGGGGTCTATTTTTCCACAATTGGTTCCATGGGGAAGACAGGAGACAATGAAATGAATGAATAAATATGCACATAATGACAAAATACAGGTAATGCCTGAAGATGAAGTAGTGTTCTGTTCAGCCAGAGAAGGGAAAGGCTAACCTAAGTGGGAGTTCAGATAAAAGAGGAATTCAGAGGGAACAATATTTAAGCTGTTACTGAGGGAAAATGAATAAGATGTGGGCATATGTGCGTGTGACATTGGGAGGTGATGAAGGATGACAATAGTACTCAGTGCAGAGAAAATAATAATGCTCCATTGGGTTTCTGTGGTGTTGCCAGGTGGGTTGAAGTATTAATTCCTGGATGCCTAGTGGAGCCGTTAACTAAGATTTGGAAAACGGAGGAGATATAACTTTCACTTGTATGGAGGAAAGTAATGCCTCCAATCTGAGATATATTTCAACTTAGGTGCCAGTGAGCTTAGGGGAAATATAAATAAAAACAAAATCATCTCCCAACCCAAATATCTTCTCTACAAAGGTAGAAAAAGAAAAACAATATTATCATTGAATAAACATTAAAGCAAAATGTGATGCATCATTGGCAATCTGCAAAGAGATTCAAAGACAGAAAGAATGTCAAGCTTTTTTATGTGACTAAGCAGATATAACCCATTTCATACATATTCTCAAGTTATTTCTCATATCTTCATGACTACAGGTAGGTTGGAGCCAGGAACACACCTCCAAACTCCCATATCCAGATGTTATGCTCATCTCTTATCAGGAAATTTGAAGAAATTTTCTTTGATTACATTTCAAAGACATGGCTTCCTTTCTTTCTTACCTCCTGTGGTAAAATTTGCAAAAGACTCATTTAAACTTGTCCACGCATTCCAAATATATGCATGTCAGAAGGACAAGAAAAGTGATATTACTTATAACCATGGGTTTTCTAAAGTAATTACTCAGAGAGATGGGAGAGAGAAGGCTGTCACTTCCCTTATGTTCAGCAAGGACTTTCTATTTTTTTAATTTGTATTTTCCTTTACATAATACACAAACATACAGAGGTAAAAGCTTAAAAGTGAGATCCAGATGACATTATAATCACTGTCATTGTAGGGACAATGTCATCAAAGAAATGGGTTCAATAGTAGTACAGTGTATGAAATGTGGAGAGAAGAGAGGCTAGAATTGATTATTGAGATGTTTAAATAATATTTGAGGAGTGTTTTAATTTCTTTGGCTGCTCAAGCAAATACCATGCAAAGGGGTGTCTTAAACAATGGGAATTTTTTAGCTCATGGTTTTGAGACTAAGAGAAAATCCAGATCAAGGCATTATCAAGGGGATGCTTTCTTCTAGAAGACTGACATTCTGGGCATCACTTCTGGTGATCCTTGGCCCTTAGCTTGTCACATGGCAAGGCACATTGCAGAGTCTCAGGGTCTCTCCCTTCTCTTACAGTTCTGTTGATGTTCAATTTCTGTCTGCTCCGTCTGTGGTTTTATTTCTGTCTGATTTCCATTCTCTTACAAAGGACTCCTGTAATAGGATTGAGACTCATTCTGATTGAGGTGGGCCAAACCTTAACTGAAGTACTCTAATCAAAATATTCTCATGGGGAGTGGATGTGGCTCAGGTGGTTAAGCGTGTGGGAGGTCCCAGGTTTGGTCCTGGTGCCTCCTAGAAACAAAACAAAAAAAACAAATAATACACACAGAAAGCAAATGAAAATCTAACTCAAGGAAGCCACTGTGACTCCGTGTTTGAGCACCAGCTTCCCACATATAAGGTCTGAGGTTCAATCCCTGACTCCAGGACCTCAAAAAAAAAAAAAAAAAAAAAAAAAGATTCTCCTATCCTAGCAGGATAGAGGATTGTGGCCAGTCCACTTACCAAAGAATCATGAAAATCTGACCCTGCTAAGAGGACAGAAATTTAAATAATAAGCAGAGAGACAAGCTTTGGTAAAGGTGGCAACTGTCCCCTTAGAAGTAAGGAATGTTCCCAATGTGAATGGAGTGAGGGGGCTCACAGGAGATGGGTCCTTCATTTATCTGTAAAGTTTAAACTGTGATCTTCTGTCAAGATTGCTTTGAGAATTAATGATAATAGTAAAATCTAATATTTAAGTGAAATTTTCTAAGCATTTTTATATTAATATTCTTACAAGCTCTCTGAGGAGGACACTGTTACCATCAATCCTAATTTCTGAAGAGTAAATGGAGGGACAAGAGGATTAGTGAATTGTACTAAGTGGTTCATCTAAGAAGGGACAGAACTGGTGCTGAAATCCAGGCAATGCAGCTGTAATTACTGAGTTTATAGCATTATGCCAGGGAGAGCCTTCCCATCTTTCCCTTTATTAATTGGGTCAGTATGACCCTTGAGAGAAATCTCTAGCATGACTTAGGTGGTCCAGCTAGCCTCACTTAAACTTGGAGGCTGGGAATTTCAAATCCCTCCTTTGCATCAGTAGAAGTGATCTTTTTTATACTCATCTTAAAAAGGTAAACACTCCTGTTATAAACTTATTTCACTCCCTTTTATTTCAAATATATACCCATATATTTTTACACATATATTTATACAAATAAGATACACATATTTTTTCATTTATATATTGAATGGTAGATTTATATACACAGTACACACTTACATATATAAACACGTGAACACATATAATATATATTAATTTTTCAACATCCCACATAGTTCTTCACTGTGATCCAATGTTCTGTAAAAACATATTTTATTTATTCATTCATCTCTTACCCACTTGGGTTATTTCTACCTTTCAGCTACTGTGAATAATCCTGCTATGCACGTTGGTGTACAAGAATTTGAGTCCCTGTTTTCAATTTTTTTTATTATATACCTTGAGGTGGAATTGCCTGTTCTGTGCTTTTTGAGAAACTGCCAAATGGTATTCAACCTCTGCTGCATCATTTTACATTCCCACCCTCAATTTGCAATTGTTTTGATTTCTCCACTTCTTCAGTGACATTTATTACTTTCAATTTAAAAACAATAACCATCATGATAGGTATGAAGTGGTATCTCATTTTGGTTTTAATTTGCATTTTTCTGATAACTAATGATATTGAACTTCTTTTAATGTTCTTATCGGAGGTCTGTACACCTTCTTTGGAGAAATGTATATTCATGCCTTTTGCTCATTTAAAAATTGTTTTCTTGTTGTTGGTTAGTTGCATTTATCCTTCATATATTCTGGATATTAGGTTCATACATATAGGTTTTGCAGCCATTTTTACCATTCTGTAGGTTGTCTTTTCACTTTCTTCATAATGTTCTTTAATGCATAAATATGTATTTTTGATTATTTCTTGTTAAACAGAAAAATTAACCTTGTGATTTTACTTTAAATTATCTTTACTAAACCAAACTTAAATACTACAGGGCAGATGATTGATTGCTTTGTTTTGCTTTGCCAGTATAATTCCCTCACTGGCACAGTACTGGTTTAAAGTGATCATGACTTCCCTCTAGAATTTCGCATAATAGCTAGACTAGAAAGCAAAGAGTAACATAAAAACATGAGTAACAATAAAATATAATACTTGATTATGTAAAATGCCTCCTTAAAAATATGCATTACAACTTTTTTTTTCAGAACAGTATATTTTTTAATAGTAAATATTATAAAGAAGTCATTATGTGCTTTTTTGAATTAGTCTATGTTGTTTAAAATATTTAATCTGTTGGGGAACAATTTGTTGATAGTATTCTCCTATAACCCATCTTATGTCTGTAAGGTTGGTAGCAAAGTCATTATTTTCATTACTAATTTTACTTTAATTAATCTATCTATTGGTTTTTCAATTTTACTGATCTTTTCAAAGAACCAACTTTTAGTTGCATTGATTCTATTGTTTTTATATTTTTAATTCATCTCTGCTCTAATTTTTATTTCCTTCCTCCTACAAGTTTTGGGCTTAGTTTGTTCTTATTTTGTATTTCCTTAAGATGTAAAATTATGTTCTTGATCTGAGATAGTTATTCCTTTTAAATATATGTGTTTATGACTATAGATTTCTCTTTTAGCAATGTTTTCAGTGTATCTGATAAGTTTTCATATGTTGTGTATTCATTTCTGTTTATCTCAAAGTTGTTGTTTTTTTAATTTCCCTTCTGATTTCATCTTTGACACATTGGTTGTTGCAGACTGTGTTGTTCAGTTTTCACATATTTGTGAATTTTCCATTTTTTCTTCCATTATTGATTTCCATTTTCATTCTTCTTTTGTCAAAGAAGATACTTATGATTTCGGTATTTTTTATATGCTTGGGGGTAATGTGTTCTTTCCTGGGAATTTTCCTTATGCAATTGAGAAGAATATGTATTCTATTGGATCTAGTTGGTTTATAGTATTGTTCAAGTCCTCTATTTCCTTATTGGTCATCTGTCTATTTCTTCCATGCATTTGTGAAATTGGGAAATTGAACATTCCAAATATTATGATAGAGCTGTTTATTTCTCCCTTCAATGTCCATATAACTTTGGTGTTCTGTGGTTCATTGCATTTATATTTATGATTAGTATAAGTTCTTGATATATTGACCATTTTATAGATATGTTATATATTTGTTTGATCTAATTTTATCTAATATAACTAGCCAAACTGGCTTGCTTTTGGTTACCATTTTGCTTGAAGCATTGCAGTATTGTTTTCCATTCTTTCGTTTTAAACCTCTTTGGGCCTTATAAATGGGATAAATATGGAGAGAGAGAAAGATAAATTCATAGAAGCAAGAAACTGAAAGCAACAAAACCTGGAAGAGAAGGGAAGGACTAGCAAATGCCACAGTGTAACTTGACATGTGACAGGAGTCCAGGATTGCTGGCAGCTGTTCTTCAGGAAGAAGGTGTCACCTGATGATGCCTTGATCTGGAAATTTTTCTCAGCCTCAAAACTGTAAGCTTGTAAGTCGATAAATTCCCATTTTTAAAAACTGACCCATTTCATGGTGTCTGCATTTTGGTACCCAAGTAAACTAAAATACTTGGGTTGTTTTCATCTTTTGGCTTTTATGAATATTGCTTCTATGTGCACTGCTGTGCAACTCTCTGTTCAAGTTCCTGTTCTTCCATTCTTTTTGGAATATACCTAGAAGTAGAACACCAGGTCATATGGTAGTTCTTCTTTGTAAAAATGGCTACTTAAGTCAGCCATGGAACCAAATGGTCCTAAGCTTTGCTTTCTTGGGAGATTTTTTATTTCTGATCCATTTTTTTTTTTTTTGAAATTTTCTACTTCTTTTTGAATCAGTTGAGGTAAATAGTATGGTTTTGGGAATTTGTCCCTTTTAAAAATCTATTTAAATATTAGCATAGAGTTTTCCTAATATCCTCATCATCCTTTCTTTTTCTGGCAGGTCAACCATTTATTTATGATTTTTATTATTTGCATCCTCTTTTTTTCTCTTTGTGAGTTTCTCTAATATATGTCAAGTTTATTGGAATTTTCAAAGAACTAAATTTTGCTTTCATAGACTCTCTGTATTATTTTTCTATTCTTGGTTTCAGTTACCTCCCCTCTAATTTTTATTGTTTCCTTACTTCTGCTCCCTTTCGGTTTACTTTGCTCACATGTTTATCTTTCTTCTAGTTGTGAATTTAAGTTACTATTTGGCAATCTATAGTCTTTGAAAAATCTAAGCATTTAGAGCTATATATTTTCTTATGAACAATGTCTTTGTTGCATTCCATGCATTTTGTGTTTTTATGTTTTCATTTTCGTTCACCTCAAGATGTTTCCTCTTTTCCTGGTGTATTCTTCTTTGACAAATTGGTTCATTAAGAATGTGCATGGTTTAATGTCCACATACATATGATTTCCCAGTTCCCCTGTTATGGTTTTTTTAAATCTTTTTATTGAATTATATGATTCATACATGAGCATACATAAACTATAAGTGTATAGTAAAAGTTGTGAACCCATAAAACAGGCATGCTTAGCATTATACAAGGGCCCCAAGTTCACCCCTCCACCAACACCTCACATTGTTGTGAAACATTTGTTACAAACTACAAGACTGCATCATCAAAATATTAGTACTAACTGTAGTCCATATCTTACATTTGGTGTATTTTCCCCCATCCCACCCTATTATTTTTTAATATGTTTTTATTACAGAGGTTGTGAACTTACAAAACAATCATGCACATGTAGAGTTCTCATACAACACCCCTTCACCAGCTAACCACACCATGGTACAATATTTGTTACAGATTATGAGATAATATCATCATACTATTACCACCAACCATGGTCCATCGAGTATATTTTGCATACTTTTTCCATACTCTTCCATTATCAACACAGTACATCTTTGGCATTGATGCAAGAATATTACAGTATTGCTGTTAATCACAGTGTATAGGTCACAACAATTTTATTTTTCCCATGCATCTCCAGATTCCCACCACCCTGCAACAGTTATGTATATCCACTCTGGCTCACAGAAGGACACTATTTCATCTGTACCATCAACCACAATTCTCATCAACCTCTGAGTTCACTGTGCTATTCAGTCCCTAGAATATTCTCTAGCTTTCTTTCAATTGACATTTACATTGCTAGATTACCTTTTTCAGGCACAATTCCATTTGTATACCAGCTGCTACTCACTATAATATGTTACCATCAATTCTATCTATTTAAACAATTTTATAGTCATATTAATTAAAACTTCTACATATATTAATCATCAGTAGTTCTCAGCTTTCCTCTTATCTCCTAATGACCTAGGTTTTAACTTCATGGATTTATTCTTAATATTTAGTTCATATTAATGAGACCATGCAATATTTGTCCTTTTGCTTAATTCTCTTAGCATAATATCTTCAAGATTGATCTATGTTATCATATGTATCCAAATTTGATTTCTTCTTACTGCATCTTAATATTCCATCATAGGTATTTACGACATTTTGTTTATGCATTCATTGTTTGATGGACACTTGGGTTGTTTCCATCTTTTGGCAATTGTGAGTAATGCTGCTATGAACATTGATGTGCAGCTATCTGTTTGTGTCACAGTTTTTAGTTCTTCTGGATATATTCCTAGTAGAGAAATTGCTGGATCACATGACAGTTCTATATTTAGCTTCCTGAGGAACCACCAAACTGTTTTCCACAGAGGTTCCACCATTTTACAATCCCACCAATAGTGAAGGAGTGTTCCTATTTCTCCACATCCTCTCCAGCACTTATTGTTTTCTGTTTTTTTATTCATGGCCATTCTATGCAGTGTGAGGTGATATCTCATTGTCATTTTGATTTGCATTTCCCTAATAGTAGTGAAATGGAACATTTTAGCCATCTCATTGAATATATTAGGATTTGTTTGAACATCAATGATTAGTTGTTTCAACTCCTTTATGTCATCTGGAAGCTTATCTTTTTCCTTTACCTGGGCCATATCTTCCTGTTTCTTGGTATGGATTATAATTTTTTGTTGGTGTATTGGCATCTGGCTTACTACATGTATTTATTCTGGGTGCAGTTTCTCTCTTTAGTTTAGGGATTTATTGCCTTTTCTCCCTTGCTGGTTGTGTGGTAGGAGCCAAGGATGTAGTTGGTACTGTAAGCTGTGGAGGCTGAAGCTGCCTGTGTTGCCTCAGGACTTAATGAAGCTTCTCTCACTTTTATCCTCTGACAGGGGTAGGGAGTAGAGATACAGCTGTGTGTAATAATCCAAGTTCTGCAGGACAAAACTATCTGTAGTTGCCCACAGAGACAGATGAAGGTTCCCTAACTGGGGCAGGTATGGAGCTGCAGGTGTGGACAGCAATCTATGCCATGCCTGTCCAAAATGGCCAGGTAGACTGGCATTGCACTGCACCCCTCCCTGCCTAGGGTGGTGGTGGAAACTCTAGAGTGCTCAACAATCTAATCTGTTGGCTAAATACACTTGCAGTTGCCCTGAGAGGCTGAGGAAGTACGGTCCATTCTGCCCTTTAGGGATGGGAACAGAGCCACTGATGCCCAACAGTTCAGTCCCTGTAGGCTGATAGTACCTGCCATTGCCTGGAGAGGATGAGGAAACACCAGTTGTCTCCTATCTTATTAGGGGGTGGGGGTGGATCCACAGGTGTCCAACAATCCAGTCCATGTAGGTTGAAAGCACCTGTCATTGCCTAGAGAGGCTAAGGAATCACCAGGACCCTCCTATTCTATTGGTTGGTGGGTCTGGAGCCACAAGTACCTAACAGTTCAGTCTGTGCAAGTAAAAGTGTCTGCCATTGCCCAGAAAGTCTGAGAAACCCAACCCTCTTTTCCTATTGGGGGTGGGAGCCACAGGTGCCCAACAGTCAAGTTTGTTCAGGTTAAAAATGCCTGCAGTTCCCAAGAGGCTGAGGAAACACCAGCCCCTCCTATCCTATACAGGGGCATAGGTGGAGATAGAATCAAAGGCATTCAACAAACCAGTTCATGTGGGCTGAAAGCAACTGCACCTCCCCAGGGAGGCCAAGGAAACACAGCTCCTCTCCTCTCCTCTCCTCTCCTATGCTATTGGGGTGTGGAGATGGAGCCTCAGGTGTCTGACTATCGAGTCTGTGCCAGCCACAAGTGCCTGCAGTTACACAGAGAGGCTGGAGCAGGTAACCCCCCAGATTCCTTCCTGCCAGAGGTGGGGCTGAAGCCTAGGCTAGGGCTGTAAACTGATATTGGTGGAAAGAAGCCAATACCTAACTTCATTGTAATTTTCAGTCAGTCCAGCTTCCCTTCATGCCAGTGGCAGAGTTAAAATAGTAGCTTCTGGCCTCTTTCCAACATGGACAGATTCAAACTTTAGCTGTTCTTAAGATTATACTTTAGCTGGCTGAGTTTACTAATCAGCAGCTGAAGTTGGTGGCCAATCATCTCTTCTTCCTCCATGTATGGGAAAAGGAGGTTCCAACTCCAGCCATGGAATAGCTCCTGAAATGGCTTGTGCTGCCAGAGTAGGATGGGCATTGGTCTCCAGGGCATGACCTGCAGTTTCCCAAAGAGGCTGGTGCAGGTCCCACCAGCTTCCTCTGCCAGAGTGGGGCTGGGGTTTAGGCTAGAGCTGCAAATCAAGCTTGGTGGAAACAAGCTTGTCCTTATCAGCAGTGTGATTTTCAGTCAGCCCATGTCCCCTCATGCCAGGGGTGGAATTAAAATGGCAGCTACTGCTTCTTTCTGGCTTGGACAGGTTCCAACTTTAGCTGTTCTTAGGATTATAGTTTAGCCAGCTGAATTTACAAAATAGTAGCTGAAGTCAGTGCCCAACTTTCTCTTCCTCCTCTTGTTTTCTGGAAATGGAGATTTCTTTTATTTAAAATATACTTTTTTATATTTATAAAAATATATTTAGGTTACATAAACATTACATAAAAAATACAGGGGATTCCAATATGCCCCACTCCCAAACACTTCCACATTTTTCCACATAAACAACATCCTTCATTTAGTGTGATATATTTTTCACAATTGATGGATACATTTTGGAGCATTGCCCCTAAGTGTAGATTATAATTTACATTGTAGTTTACACTCTCTCCTGCACAATTTTGTAAGTTGTGACAAGATATATAATGGCTTGTATCTGTCATTGCAATGTCATTCAGGACAATTCCGAATTCCTGAAAATGTCCCCATATTACAACTGTTTTTCCCTTTCCCTCCCCTCAGAATCTCTGCTGGTCACTGCCTCCACATCAGTGATAAAATTTCTTCCATTGCTAGGATCACAAGAAGTCTATACTAAAATACCAGTAAGTCTACTCTAGTCCATCATTCATTTCTCAATCCTGAGGATTCTGGGATGGTGATGCCCACTCCACCTCTAATTGAGAGGGGACTTAGATTCCATGGATCAGGTGGATGGGACTATCTTGCTTGCAATTGCAGACTGTGTCTGTTCCTTGGGATAGTCTGTCTATCATCATCTCCTTGTTAGTTATCCTGGGTTAGTACAATGAACTAGAGAGTAGATGTTGCAACTCTGCTGAGATTCAGGGCCTAGCTTTCACAGGGACAGCCTGAAGATTTAAGCCTCTTGGACATACACCTACCAACTCTAGCACTAAGAATAGATTCAAAGAGAAGGGACAAAAGAGCCATGTGTAGGGAATCCACAACTGTGTCCAATTCTGTCACACTGGGGACCTTAAATGTCCAAGTATAGCCCACTGGCAGGGCTCAAAACTCCTGAGCTGTCTGCCCTTGCCTATAGCATAGGGATGTCTCTGCTATTTGAGGCAATATATAATTTGGCAGTCAATGAGATCCTGCTGAGATGTGCATAAGCATAAATTCTGGAATGACCTCTTGACTCACTTTGAAGTCCCTTAGGCATATAAACTCATTTGTCTTTACCATTTCCCCCTTTTGGTCAAGATCTTTTTATTTATTTATTATTATTATTTTTTTTTATTATGGGTAAAAATCAAAATTCTCACAATACATACAAACATTTGCAAAATGATATATAAATATATATGCATATATGTGTATTTGCTTACAAAAATGTTGTATATATATATATATATATATATATATATATATATATATATATAT